>CM062809.1:1133601035-1133992073 GCA_031772625.1 Pinus tabuliformis | reverse complement strand
GAATTTATAGTTGCCAACACAGTTGTTAAAGTGGTGATTTCTAGGCTTTCCTAAATTGATAATGGTGTCTTTGGCATGAGAAAGAAGGAAAGTAGCATTCTCACCTTTGTTATTGGGACTCAATGTAGAGTTAGGTGTTGTTCTTAACATGCAATGTTAAGGCTCCATAAATAGTAACGTTACTTAGTGTCATTAATTTATCACTTTGAAGCATAAGATCTTATTAATGAAACAAATCGGGTGCAAATGGTTGTATGATTGATACCTCTATTGATTCAACAAAGCAAATTCTCTTACTTAAAGGAAGGCAATACAAGATGAAAAGATAGATAAATGTCTTCCCTTCCATGCATTTATTCTTGAATCCCCTTTATCTCACTCCATTTATGTTTCATGCTTCAAAGAATCCTTCACTTCTAAGAAACCCTTATTCACTCACATTGTATTAACTCCACATCCCTTGCCCACAAGAGATTATAGAATGGGAGGAGCAAAGCTTAGAAGTTTCATATACTTGGAGTAGTCTATTTATATGTTGGTTGTAAGCTTGCATCTATTCTTATACCCCCGGTGCATTATGTTTTCATAATTTCAAATGTGGAAAAAATGTGCAAGAGATTATTGCCAACAAGTCATCCCCTCATATTATATTCAACACTACAACCACATACTCAACATGCCTGGTTGCGCCCCATCTTGGGTTGCTTAATTGTATGAAAGACATTTTCCTTTAAGATTTGTGTACTTCATCTAGGTCTTCCTTGCTTTTATGAGTGATTCATGGATAAGGCCTTGAGCTTCTTGTTTCTACAAGTACAAGAAACCAAATTGCTTGGTGGGCATGCCCTATCAACTTTGTATCTCGCTAGTAAATGGCTTGGGGCTCATGAAACATTAAATATGTTTAGCATAAATACACTAAAGCAAGAAGCATAAAAATGTCAACAACTGTAAAGTTACACCAATTGCCTCTTCCAATGTACATGTGTTATTTTTCATTAACAATGGACATCAGAGGGGTGGAGCCTATTTATGGTTGCATGGAAGTTTATACCATTGAATGTATGAGATGGAGATATTGCAAATCCTTAATGTTTTAGCTCCTTATTTTGCATACATCAAGTTCCAGATATCCCACACCATCTACAAGCTTGTAAGGATCCAAATTGATAGATTATAGCAAAATTTATGTCCTTGTTCCATGGAGAAATAGGGACCAAAATGACGGTGTACAATATTTGGCTATTGTGGGAATAGTGTTAGTATTCATCCTAAAAAAACTAAAAATATGTTCATACTTCATATTTAGAAATTCATTCTTTTCATTTTAGAATATAATGGATTTCCTTATGCATTTAACATCATTTTTAAGGACGAAAATGCATGAATGATGGAGAATAGGAACTTTTGAATTTGCATATAATTCCAATCATACAAAGAGAGGGGTTGGATATTTGTAACTCTCACACTAAAGGGAATTTAAAAAAACAACTTCTTTTGTTGGAAATTAGGGAATTAGATAGATTAGAGAGATATGTATTCCAAGAAAAGATGGCATGTCAAGACACCATTAGAAAACATGTTAATGAGGTGGTCATTTGTAACTCTTACATTAAAGATGACTTTAAAAAAATAACTTATTCTCATGGAAAATTAGGGAATTAGGTAGATTAGATAGATAGGTATTCCTAAAATAGGTGAAATCTAAAGAAAACATTAAAACACTTGAAGACAAGTATGCATAGTTAAACATACCTCAAAGTAAAAGGAAGTAACATAGTTTCATAAACAACACATCTCTCTATCTCTCTCTCTCTCTCTCTCACACACACACACACACACACACACACACATTGACAGATTGAGTTGTAAGGTCACTTTATAAGACCAAGATATAAATCATAGTCACCAGCTTGTCGGGAACCCTTCAGATTTCATGTCATTCTTAGAGGTCACTTTAGTGGTTGTTTTTACCTGTATCTCAAAAAGTGATGCTACCATTCATGCACCACTTTTGTTTCAAGATTAAAGTTACAAAATTTCACGACCATGATCTATAATGTTGCTAACCAAAGCCTTAAAATCAATTCTTGAATTTAAAAATAGTGCTATTAGTGGTGCCCCCTTTTTCCTTCTTCACAATTAACATTAGAACTAGTTTGAAACCATGGAATTTACAATTAATATCATTGGAACCAATATCACAAAATATCTGAATCGAAATGTGGTGCTACAAGTGGCAACATTTTATTATTATTGAGGTTACAATTACAACTTGTTTGAAACCATAATTTTAACAACTTGTATCATTATAACCATAATCTTAAAATCAAAATTCAATTCAAAAGTAGTTTCTAACAATTCCACCATTTTTTATTCCAGGCTTAAAATTCCAACATATTGAAACCAATTCCTCAAAAGTTGTTATTGTTACAATCAAGATTTTATACCCTCCCCTACTCCAACATCACTTTCCCTTTAAAATAATTAAAAAAAAACTTAAAATAAATGATTTTTTTTTTAAGTTAAAAACATTTTTGCAAATTTGTTGGTGAATCAATAGTTCACCCACTCAATGATTATAAGGTGGATTCTTTGTGAGACCAGAGAATGATTCATTTTAGAAAAACTAACAAAAAAGGATGATATGTTGTAACTGCCCTAGTGATAATTCCATGTAATAAATGTTAATAAAGGAAAAATTATAACCACAGTTGATGGGACACTATTCCAAGATGAATGTTGGGAAAACGAATAGTGATGGGGATCATGGATTTCAGAGATCTGTGGCTTGAATCTTTTGAAATCATGATCGGAGAATCCACAGTTTTAATATTTTTGTACCAACGTTTCAAATCCCAAATGGGATCCATCATCAGGATTCACTAGTGATTGATTAATGGATAAGGATATTGGAAAAGGTAATGGCAAAGGCTTTGGAAAGGCAAAGTGATATTTTGGCACATTTATTAATGAAAATAATGGAAATTAGGAGAAAAGGGAGGTGAAAGGTCACATGTTTCATGTGAGGAGGAACATAAAGGAAAATAATGTAAAAAGAAGAAAATAGAGGCCTCATTAATAAAAAGGATTTTGAGGATTAGTTCACATACTTTTGTCAGTTCAGTTTTGGAGCTCTCTCTCTATTCTCTCTCTCATACTCTTGGACACTTAGAGTTTTCTTGGAGAACTCTTGGAGAGTGTGGCATACTTGGAGTTTTGGAGAAAGAAGACAAAGGAAGAGTAGGAAATCGCAAGAGGACATCGAGATCAACAACTATAGTGGGTTGCGCTTGCAGGTACCAAGTTGCATGTATGTTTTCATCACTAGTTTTGGCATGCATGACATATGCATGTGGTTTATTGGTCATGATTTGTCATTGGCATGGAGTATTTCCCGAATTTACAGTGGATTTTCCTAGCCTTTTCATTTCCTAGATAGCCATGGCGTTGTGGGTTCATTTCTTTATTTTTTTGGTTGGTTCTCATGTTTCCTTTAGCTCAAGACGAGTTACTAGTTCCTGGAGCCTTGGTTGGAAAAACGCTCTCGAGCCCTATAAAAAATTGTGTTGAGTTACTAGTCCCGGAGCCTTGGTTGGACAAACACTCTGGAGCCTTATAACAACTTGGGTTGAGTTACTAGTCGTGGAGCCTTGGTTGGACAAACACTCTAGAGCCCTTTATGGGTTGAGTTACTAGTCTTGGAGCCTTGGTTGGACAAATTCTCTAGAGCCTTGTATCAGCTATGGGTTATGTTACTAGTCCTGGAAGCCTTGGTTGAAACAATCACTCTAGAGCCCTGGAAGGCTTGGGTAGAGACCAATCTAGTGATGTTTTGTGATGTCCGACCATGAGGTGGAATTGTTGTTTGAGGGGTTGAGGTCGTTTAACATCTAGAAGCCCTTAATGGTTTTGATTGATGTACTTTATGAGATCCAACATTCATTCTTGGAATATGGCACTAGGGTCATGGGATAAAGAGATATTTGGCTCAAACTTATTTATGGTCAGGTGGTTCATGGAAGCCCCGAATTTGTTTGGCCTTTACATCATTAATATGTGGTTATTTATCCTTGTTATTTCATGGGTATTATACTGGTTTATATGTGGATTATATGGTTGTTGTTTCCTTGGTATTTCTGTTGTTATTATTCTGGTTATGCACATGTATTATGACAATGGCTGTGTATGGATCTCATCATGTTTTTACTTGTAAATGAATGAACACTATATCTATGGCCTAATAGATGAAATGGCAGCTCATGCATTGAGGCATCAATTCTTCTTAGCGATTCTCAAATAAGTATGAGACCCCTATGCTCAGGTTTGTTGTTAAACTCGTAGATTACATATTTGTTACATTTTTGACAAAATGTCTGTCATGGCTAATAGGGGTCCATTCTAGACCTTGTCAATGTTTTTGAAAATGTATCATTTTTCTGTTGTATAAATTTATTTCTGACCTGTCATTGAGTTCTGGGCAGTCACCTGTGCTTTGGGCCTAAAAAAGTGGCACGAATCTCAAAGTCGCAGGCATAGGTATGAGGAGAAAAGTCCCTAGACGCATGCATACGCATGTTATGGGAGCTTCTAGAGCCTCGTTAATGCATGCTTGTCTATAGCAAGGGAGTATCTGGGAGTTTACTGGTCTAAAAACTCAATGAGACCTAGGGGATAGTTGCCTGAGTGGTTGGGATGGATCTTGGGAGTTCTATTGCTGATGTGGAAGGCCTATATGGTGTGTTTCCATCGGTTCCAGTTCCTTAACTAAAAAATAGGGAGTCAAATCATATCATAATAACTTCTCGTCACATGTTTACATCGGTTGTCTGGTTACTTGGGTAGATGTGGGAGAAGGGTGTTACAGATGTCATCCAAAAAAATGAAAAATGAGGAGACATGCCATTTCATAACCCCATCTTGAATAGGTTATGGGTCCTATTCATAGGTTTCCTTCTCTAGAAAATCTGGAAATGAATAGAGAAATAATTAAACACTAAATGAAGCCAAAGAAGGAGCTATAGAGATCAACCTACATGAGCCTTCGGGAGACCATTGGTGCCTAGAACTGGATCCATAATCATTGGTTGGTTTATGAAGAGATTGTACCACTCCACCATTGGAAACATGAAAGCATTAATAGGGTTCATTCCCTTAAAGGAAAACCTCACATGTCCCCCTCATTAACAAAGATGGACACCACCCTTGATACGATTCTCTAATATCAACTTTAATGAGCCTTCCAAAGGTAATATAATTCTAACTAGAATAGGAGGAGAAACTAGGGATGAATAAAATATAATAAAAAATTTATTTAGTAAAAGGTTGGGGAATAATTCTAACAATGGGGATGAACTCCTGACTCTCATAAAATGCTTTGGTATCGCTAGAGAATAGGGATACAATTTAGGTTTTAACCTTGTACTATTAACTCTTGTAAATATATTCTTAAAAATAGAAAATATGCAATGGAAAACATAGATGTTAACACAAATAGTTTAGCTTGGACACCCAAATTAGTAATTCTTCCTTACGTTTATATATATATATATATATATATATATATATATATATATATATATATATATAGATATATTTATTTATTTATTGGGTGACCATATATCTAATCCATTTACCTTATATTATAATACAACCGTAATTCCTTAACTGAAACTATAAAACCATGGACTAAACCATCATGTTCCATAAAACAGCTAAAAACAAAAACTATGTGTTAAAAACCACCAAACAAATGCATGCAGAAAACCACAAAATAAAAAAAAAATCCAAGGGTTCTACCCCTGAATCTCCATGCTAGGAAGTAGACCCCCTTGTCATTCCCAATACAATGTACAACATGTGAAGGTAGTCATCCAATTGATATAAAAAATACCAAACATTTTCCCACTTGTTATTTTCTTTGCAAATAAGAGGATGCAAGAGTACATGATCATCAATCCAGGGTAATAGTTCCCATTCTTTCTCTACACCAAGAGAACTTCTTAGTGGTCACAAACTTTTTTTAATGAATCTGCAACATTCAAAGTGCACACCTTCACAAAAAGCACCTTGTTTCTTTAATCATCTCTCACAAAATGATACTAAAAATCAATATGATTTGTCTTAGAATGATACATTGGGTTCTTCACTAGGAATATTGCAATCTAACTATCACAACCTATCCTTACATCTCATTGTACCAACCTAATACCTAAACACAATCTTGGTAACCATACTACTTCCTTTCTTACATGGGTGGTTTCCATGTATTATCTTATGTAGTTGAGAATACCACTAGAGATTATCTCTTCAACTCATCTAAATGATTGCTCCTTCAAATATGTTAAGCACATACCCACCTGTAGATATTCTAAGATTTATATTGCCATCCTAATTTTCATAAACAAAGGCATGTATGTCTAACACTCTATCCAATATTGGTCTTCCTTGGTAGCACAATCCATAACTAGGGTGCCACACAAATAACTAAAAAACATATTTAATGTTGTTCAACGCTCCTTCCTTGATTTTGTCACAAACCTGCTCAATAATCCCACTGCATTTTTAATGTCTGGTCTAGTACATGCCATTGCATACATTAAAATTCCAACCACATTGGCATATGGAACATGGGACATGTGCTCTTCCTATTCCTATGTCTTGGTACACTATTCTATAGATATCTTTACACCTATAGGAATATGGATATTTACTAATTTACATTCTTGCATATGAAACATCTACAATATTTCCTAGACATATTTCCTCTAGGTTAACCAAAGTTTCTTGTTTTCCTAATATTTTTTAATTTTGATTCCCAAAATGAAATTTGTAGCACTAGGATCCTTCATATCAAATATAGAGGATAACTCAGTTTTCAATTCTTGGATGATTTCACTATTATTTACAAATCAGCCACATATAAGACCAATTAAAAAAGATGATCACTAGCTAATTTGAAATACACACAGTGCTTCAATTTTCTCCCTATGAAGTTAAGTCCCAATATATAGCTATCAAACTTTTGATAACACATCCTTGGTGAATTTAACCAATATAGGGACCATTTTAGCTTGCAAACAAGCTCTTTCTACCCCTTCACCACAAATCCTTCTAGGTGCTTCATTTATTTTCTTATTCCATATCCTCATACAGGAAGGATCTCTTCACAACGAAACCTGAGTATGGTAAACAACATGATAGTTGGGCTTGTTCTTCACATTTAACTAACATTCTTGTGTTGAATGGCTATTATCCTCACATATGGCACACCATTTCAGCTTAGTATTATGTAAATTATACTAACATTCTTTAGTATTATGGTTTGACGCAATTTGACATATATCACAATATGTATCTGACTGAACTTGTTGAACATATTGATCAAAATAATCAACAAATTTATAATTATCTTTGGTATGCCCTTCACTTCTGCAGTTAATACACCAAAGATTATTTTTTCTGGAGGGATAATGCCAATAGAGAGCTCTATAATTATTCAATCTTTTCTTCTAGTTTATTGTCAGTCATTGAGGTATTTGACTTCCCTTCATCATCTGTTTCAATGCGTTGAGCCAACTTAAGGGCTTCTTCACATGTTTGTACTTCATGCATCCTCAGTGGTCCTCAGATTTTCTATAACATACCAACAATGTACCATTGGACTAATAATGCTTCATCAATAATATATGGGATTTGAATTAGAAAATATTTAAATCATTTTTCATATTCCCTTACTATCTCATTTGATCATTATTTAGTATCTTTCAATTTTTGAGCCACAATATTTCTAAGATCTTGTGCTTTGAAAAAGGAAAAGAAACTCATTTTAATATCATTTTTACTCTTCGACTAGTTTTCTGTGATATTCATAAACCAAGTAAGTGTTTGCTTCCAAAGAGTGGCTACAAACTAGGCCATTTGTTTGTCTTCATTAGTGATTTTATTAGCAACCCAAAATTTTTCACAAAAAAACCAATGTTTCTTTGGATCTTCATCTCCTTCATAAATGGAGATATGATTTAGCCCCATTTTTACTAGCGGAGGTGTAGTTTCCTTATGACTAATCAACTGGTTTATCTTATCAATTTTGACTATTTGCTGGAGCGTTAAGCATGGGATATTTTCTTAATTGTTGACTTCAAATTCTACAAAATTTATGAAAACTTCATTGGTTTGACAACCTTTGTCTATATTTTTAGTGAACTAGTAGTTCCAGGTTGTGGCTCTTTGACATCCAAGCTTATATCTTCATGGTCTTCAACTGATAATAATTACAAAAGGAAAATAAGTTTGTGAAATCTTTGATATGGAGAAGTGTGCATTCATTTTCTTGATTATCAAACCATGTTTGTTTTACAATATGAATTTCAATTTCTTGTCGATCGCTTAAATTACCTTGTTCATATCTTCTATAGCAAATTGTGGTTGATTATAAATTAATATGGTCGTTGTTGGAGGAATTAGCGGATAGTTAGGCTTGATATTAATGAAACTCGCGAATACGGAAATGTTGGACCAAAGTCGTCGATTACCATCTCTTCTACCTACCCTCTAGGACTTACTTCTGGACTCTTAATCTTTATCAGAACTGGAAGTGCTATGCCTCTCGACTCTTGATGTCGAGAACTAAAGGATTCTCATGCATATTTGTTGTCACACTCCTGAGTTTGAATTTTCTCTTTGAATTTTCATAACATACTTTCCTTAACTGAATTGACTAGCAAGCCGACCGACTTTACAATATGTATTTATATTTCAACTCAATTGTTGATTAGCCCCTCCAAGAGGCACCTATAGTTGCATTGAAGGTTATAATTATGGCGGTGTACTTATTGGAGCATATTTGATGTTGAACTTGTTCAGGGAGAGATAGCAGTGATTGTATATTGTTGGATTTGGTCATTGTCCTTAGTACAAGAGACCAAAAAGATTTTTTTTTCTCTTATTCTATAGGGTGGCAAGGAGTTAGTGGGTTAATTAATGAAAACAACTTAGAGAAATGGTTTCTTAGGCTATTTTATGAGGTGAAAGAAGGTTTTAATGTGTCAAACCCATATTAACATGATATATTTTGATCCACCTAACTATTTTGGCTAGATGATCACTTTTTGTGTGAAAACATGGTTCACATTAAGGAGATTCATATCATTAGGATATAGTGATGGCATTGAGAGAAGTTGATATGGTTTACATGCTTGAGAAAAAATTGCCCACAAGTTTTATGGACTGTAGGTCAATTTCCCAATCACCTACATGATGAAGTTGAATTAATTGGAGTTTTCTCATGTCATTGTTCTTCTTAGAGAGGTACATGGAAAAATTAAATTGTTTTGTTCGACATAGGGAAAAAGCATATGTCTCTATGGTGGAAGGGTGCATGGTATACTAGTCATTCTATTAGGCTAGTGAGTACATCAATAAAATTGATGACACACAAGGGTTAGTAATTTGGGGAAACCAACAAGATGGTGACAAAAGGGAAGAGGAGCTACTCCAAAAAACAAACATGTGATAAATAGTAAGTTACTTATCTTTGATCAAATTTGTATAGAGCAACTATTTGTACTGCTTTGAAAATGGATTGCATATATTGAATCAATACATACACACATGTTAGGTTGTAGCTTTCACTATGTTTTTACTTTGATGTTTGTAGGGGATTTTACCTCACTACATTAAAGGGTTGTTGAATATCTAGTATGATATCCTAGATTTTATTATTTAATAGAGAATATTTGTATAACTTGAGGTGATCCAAGTCTGAGAGTGACAAAGGACTCTTCCAGGACCTTTTACTTTCCTGATGTGTTAAATTGCATTTTTTAAAAGAGACATAAATGAATACGTCTGCATGCTATAAAGAAGAGGAACATGACAATCATCAACAACATAAAAAACATAAGCCGTTGATAACGAAGTTTGTACAAGAGGGACTACGTCTCCGGGCCCTAGTGTCAAGATGGTGTAGGCCACTGCATTAAGTGCTCTCAATAGTGATGATGTACACAAGATGATGTCGCGATCATACAAGGAAAATGCCTTCACACAGGAGTGGCTCTAAGAGATGTTCCAGTACAAGAACTCTCAGTCAAAAGACTCCTATCAGTATGACACAAAACTCATGCATGACGAGCATCCCGCCAACATGGCATAAAAGGGATCTCAATGTAAAACATACATGACGACAACAAGAGTATCCCAGGAACATATAACAAAGGGATCTCAAAACATAACATGACGAATTTGACAACAAGTACATCACATAGAAGATTCTGCATCACATCAAGCAAGGAATCATGAAAACATGTAAGAAACAAGATCCTGCATCAACATCAATCAAGGATCTGTGCAACATAATGCATAAAGAAGAAGTACATGAACACATCATATACCTCAAAACTAGGGGCCATTTGGAGAAGCAGATGTCAAACTGCTGAAGCTATTCAGACCATAGATCTCACGACATCGATTGCATGAAAATGACTACTCGCACATGAATGTGGACATCTACACTGGTGGTGGGCTCCAGTATTGTAGCAATAATGCTACAACTCCTGGAGCTTCCTTCTCTAATTTTATCAACCCGGTAGTTCGTAACAAACTTGGAAGCGACGGTGCTGTATGCACAAGTACTAGCTCTTGTCGCAGCTGTCACTTGGTCAGCTGGCACAAGTCCGCTAGGGCTCAAGCCAACTTCTATGAGTTCTCAGAAGAAGCTTTTTAACCGATGAATGAAAGCTATCTCAAAGGAAATTAACCTACTGCAGGAAGAAACTGAAAGCCAACAAGGAATGAAAACCCTAGCAAACCCTAATTCTACCAGCTAGTCCTACTGATGCAAAGGTGGGAATGCAAACTACTGAAAGAGGTGTCATTACTTATAGGAAGGTGAGATGCATGTGTTTAGACTACTTTGATCTGAAGAAAGCATATTTTTGTATTTTTGTTCAAGTTGTTGGAATTATTATGTGTGTGCTTCTAACTGGGTCTTGACTGTGCAGGGATAGATCAAGGAGGGAAATGCTTGGGGAAGGTCAGGAAGGCTAAGAGAGGGTCTAAGGGATCCCTAGCATCCTTTCAGAGAAGTTCATAAAGTTCAGATGCTTGGCAACCGTGTTTACAAGCTTCTACAGGAAGTCTGCAGGGGTTCTACAGGATGTTCAGAATTTCTACAGGAAGTCTGTTAATTTCTACAGGATGTTCTGCAATAGGATTTTTGGGTGATGGATGAGTGGAAGAGGCTATATGGATGGACATGGAGGTAGGAGGGGAGCTTGTGATGGCTTATGGTCAGAGAGATGAGATGGAGAGGGGGTGTGCACAACTGGTTGGTCTAGAGGAGGTTAGAGGGAATGGAAGGCCGAAAAGGTAGAATCACGTGGGTGATAGAAGGGTTTAGGAGGTAAGTGGTCTAACTGAGGGAAGAGTGGATGGCCTAGGCACGGATTAGGAGGGTAAGGGCGTGAGAGAGTAATACTGCACAGTGTAAATGAAACAAATCATCCGTGTCTTGCACAAAACCGAGATTTCATCAACCTATTCTAATTGTTTTCATAAAACCATAGAACAACAACGTGATTTTGTAAGGAAACTCTTGCATGGTACTGAAACAAAGATTCATTCCACAAGATCTGAATGCATGGATGCTGCTACAACTGAGAACATTGCATTAAAGCTTGTATGAACATGTAAAACTGTGTTTTTGGTGGGTGGCACGGGCTGCAATCCCAATCTCTAAACAGAGGTGGAAGTGAGTGTGCAATCAACCCTTTTTTGGAGCTCTGATTAACTCTAATCTCCTTACTCTAATCTAAACTACTGAAAACAACTTTGTTCATAAAGCTAACCTACTCAATCACATCAAGAAATTCAATTCAGCAAACTGTGTTTCCAAATGCATGTAAAGGGAAAGAAATACAATGCTGAAAGAAAGGTATCAATACAAAGAAAGGAGGTCTATTGCTCTCAGGTTGGGCCCAACCCCGAGAGCTATAGCTCCTCTAAGAACTCAGAACTGAACTCAAATCTGCCTGCCTTATATTAAAAGATAATGGTCATAAGTCGAATAACATGCCAAAAATGGCTTACAAAGAGCAAAACAGAGCTATCAGCTCGTAGTCTAGA
This sequence comes from Pinus tabuliformis, assembly GCA_031772625.1. Lineage (NCBI taxonomy): Eukaryota > Viridiplantae > Streptophyta > Pinopsida > Pinales > Pinaceae > Pinus > Pinus tabuliformis. The sequence goes on along the minus strand of CM062809.1, from coordinate 1,133,979,947 downwards.
ATAAACAACAAAGTTTCAAATGTTCCCATCGAAGGCTACAGCCTCATCATTTATACATTACAAGGGCCAAGCTGGCCTCCTAAATTACTGGGGCTTGGCTGTCGAAACTAAGAGTAATCTGTTGTTTCCCTTCAATCCGTTTGGCTGCCTTCTAGCTCGGTGGTGGTTGGAGCTCGGAGTTGGGGTGGAGATCACGAGGAAGGCCATTCAAGGCTGTGGACAACCTTCCTACAAAACCGAAATCCCATCTTGGCTGTCTCCTAGCCTTCATCTGCGTGGTTTTGCTCCATTAAATGTCAAAAAAACCTGAAATAAACATGTGTTAGCCACCTAGGAATGGTGACTGCCCTCCTTCGTACAAATAACATGAATATACTAAAAATGATGCATAAGTGATGAAAAATAAAGGGTTGAGCAAGGGTAAGTAGGCCAAATGAGCCCAAAATGTTACGAAATTTGGGGCTCATCATCACCCTTTAGCTAAAGTGATTGCTCATCCTTGAGCAACTAATCCAGCTCCTCATCCTTCATTGCCTTTACTGCCACCCTCACATCCCAAGCTTCTGCAGTAGTGTCCTCCTTACTGACATGGAACCCAGCCTTTCTCTCCACCTCTTCCCACTGTTCCTGCTCATCTTTCTCTGTGTTGCCTTCCATCAATCCTAACAGCAGAGGTGGGCTTAGCTTGAGGCCAATCTAGCTGGCCTGGAGGTTCTGCATAGATTTCTTATAGAGGGGCACCCGTACTAGAGCTTCCCTCATCCGAGTTGGAGTATGATATTCTCTGATTTTTAGACTGTGGGCCAATGTATTCCATCGGCGGGTGCAAGCTTGAATACAGTTATCTCCTAACAGTCTCTCCATATCCTCAAAATGCGCTATGGCCTGGGCCTGTTGATCCATAAATTTCAATGAAGCTTGAGGGTCGGTGGATAAGTGTTGGTGTGCTGATATTAGTGCAGTTGGATCCCCTGGTTTTGGTCTAATTAGTAATGGCTCATTCAGCTCTCGGTTCATGACCGCTTTGGCTTCTGCTGCTCTTTTGTCTTCATGGTTCAACCATGAGGCAAGTGCCATTAACTGCATATCCCCTAAGACCGTGTTGGGATCCCATGAAATTACATTAGGAAGGGCCAAATTATGGAGGTAGAACTCCGATAGTTTGGCCTTATCCTCAGATGAACTAGTATTGCATAATTCAGTGAACTGCTGCGGGTCTTGGAGCTGAGAGATACCCCTTTGCGCCAAGGTGTTGATTTGAAATTGTAGCCATTGGTCTCTCAGGTACAGGCCATAGGATTTGGCCGGCTGTCTGCATTGTATAGCATCCATGGCCCAACTGGCCATGCAGGCCAATTGTGCCTCTTTCTGCTGCAACTGTTGTCTGAGGGATTGCACCTCAATTTGTGCTTGCAGCTCTGCTTCCTGTAGATGTGTGGTTGGCTCCCCAAGACCGGTGTGCAGTTCCTTTTTGCCTTGCTATTCTGCTGTGGTGTCCTCGGAGGATGTACCTGTTCCTGTCCTCAGCTCCTGTAGCTGCAATCTAAGCTTTTATTTTTCTTCCTGTAGGAACACTCATTGGCAATTTGCCACGTGTTTAGCCATGGCTAATTCCCTTCTGGCCTCCTTGAGTTGCTCCTCCAAGGGGCCTATGTCCGCCACACCTTTTGATTTGGCTATTTTCATCCACGTGTGTGTACGTACTCTCTCTTCCTCCAATGCAAAGAACAGTGGCACAGTGAATTTTTGTGGTATAATTTTGCTTGCTTCCAAGAAGTTATAGTATGAGCTCAGACTTGGCTGAGGGCTAGGCTCCGGGATATGCTCTTTTTCTTCTTCTCTTGGTGGCTCTACTTCGCCCTCCCTCGGTGGTGATGAGGGTGCTTCCCCTTCCATTCTCTCTGTTTCCTTAAGCCGGGCTAAGGTTTCCTGTAGAGCAGCTTCAACATCCTGTAGCCGGGCTTTTGAAGCCAATTGGTCTAACCTTTCTTTCCAAGTGGTTGTTTTTGGGCTCCCCCTCTCATAGGTGACTGATATCTTTGAGGGGGACCTCTCCTTGGGCGAAGTAGGGGCATCTTCGATAGTGATTGGGCTGCTGGACGGAGGCTGTGGCTTGCCCGTCTTTATTCTCACACTTCTTCTAGCTTTAAAATATAGAGGGGCCTCCCTCTTTCTCTTTTCCTTAGGCTTAGGAGGTGTACTGAGGGCGGCCAGCACAGCTGCTGCCTCCCTTGCAAGAACGTCAACCTTCTTTTCCTTTGATTTTCTTTTCTCAGGGCTTCCTGTAGAAGGCCCTTTTTCAGCTGATTTCGGGCTTCCTGTAGAAGCCGGTTTCGGTTTTCCTGTAGGAACAGGTGGCACCACTTTAGTTTGCTTTGCTGAGGGTGTTTTACTTTTTGACTTGGTCGAGGCTGCTGTCGAGGTGCCTTTGCTGATGTGGACCTGCTCAGTCTTGTCCACCCTGCTTTGTAATCTCTTCTCTCGGGGTGTTAATATGGGTACTTCTTCTTTCTCCTTGGCACCCTTTTTCTCTATCTTTGGTGTTTTGGCCGTGGGTCTCTGGCCTTTTTATTTCCTTCCTGCGGGTACTGACTCCTTCTCCTCGCTGCTGGAGGAGCCAAGCTCTTCAGTCAACATTTTTATATTGCCATCCTTGGTTAAATTTCGGAAGGCTTCCCATGAGAGAGGGACCTTGTATGTATGGAGTGCATCCTCCACGAGGAGCTTTATGAGCCCATGATGAGCTACCTGGTCTGGTGTACCTTCCCTCAACTTGGCGGCACATTCAGTCATAGACTGCAGTAGAAAGTAGGGAATTCTTAATTTGTTTTCTGCAGGTAGGTCCATCTGATGCCTTAATTCCGTGAGTAACCGAAAATGGTACCCATACACAATGCTAATTCGACCTTCGCAGGTGATGTACTTCATGATTTGGAGGCTAACTTCGCTCCACAGTGGCAGTAAGCTAGTCCTGCGAACCCCGTTCTTGTCTTCTGAGAACTACTCCTCTGGTGGAAAGAATTCTTTCTTAGCCTGTTGGCCTAATTTCCTCTCTTCTTTGTCCCATGGTACTCCCATTGGGAGCTCGGTAACTCGGCTGATGAACTGTGGGGTGAGTCTGAGACTCAAACCCCTGAAATTGACGATGGCCAATGTCTTTGATTTCAGCTTCAGAGCCCGCAAGAACTCCTCTGCCACCTCATCATCATACCCATGCAATTTGTCGCAGAACGACATCCATTGAGCGCGGGTGAACAGCTCCACCACCTCAGGGTTCTCTCTTAGATTCTTAGAGTCGGTTGGTTCCTTTCTGATGAACCCACCCGGCATGGTGAAAAACTGCTACGTTGGCTGGAGGTGGCGGATGCAAAAACTAGCCTTTTGGGACAGAGCCACGCATATAATTCACGAAAACTATCTCTAGATGAGTTTTAACAGAGCTTTAATTACAAATAATATCCTGTAGGAGACTTTACATACACCCTGACGAAAATTCATGCAAACGGCAGACAATACTTGCATTCCTTTATGAGCAGACTGTAGAACGTCGACTCCGCCACCCTCGAAACCAATTGCATGGGAGGCAAGGTTCAGGCTTACCTCTCTAATTCACCACCTTTGATGTGAAGAGCCCAATTTTCCCGTGACAGCGAGCTTCCTGTAGAAGCAGCTTTCCTGTAGAAACAACGCACGGATTTTGGAGAACACTGCAGTGTTTCTGCGCTCTATGTGCTGCTTAACAGGCGTTCGAACGGCCGAAGACTTGGAGTGTCGAGCTTCAGAGGAATCCGGATGCTCACTCGACTTTCAAACGGTTGATGATAAATGCTTGGGGTGGCAATCTAGCCGATTATATTTGAATGCGGCGGAATCCGTTGTGCGAGGGTGAGCTGTCCCTGCCGGACCGTTGGGCGACGTCACTCAATCCTTCTTCTGCAAGTTCCCTTACTGCCGCATCATTCCCCGCAGATCCGCCGCCATCATTTCTGTTAAAATGTGCTTCTCCCCGACTGGATGGCTCTCACGTGTGCACTACCCGTTCCTTTTGCCACGACCACCGTTTACACATCCGACTAGACCATCTGACTGGTCGGCGTGGCCAATCGAATGGCCATACGACCGCTCAACCCATTCACTTCACACTTGCAAACATTTCAAAGTAAAATTCATGCAATTCGACGGAAGAAAGGGCAAGGCACTTACCTGTGCGGCCGCGACATGATTCTTCAGGCTTTTGGACGACGATGACCTGATTTGTTTGCTGCTGCTTGATTGCACAGGCCCGGAGGTTCCTCTTCACAGGCCGCTGACGATGAAGCTTATGATTCGGCTGCATGTGCCAGCGTTATCATTGCATGTTGCAGGTGCTTGAATGGTGTACACTCTAGTTGGCTTAACTGCTACGGGACTCCTGCAGGATGTCCTGTAGCAGTTTTTCCTCCTCGGGTGCATGTTGAATGATGAAGACAGCGGCATCACGATCACGCTCACAGGGCCCTTGGATAGCTGTGATGGGTATTGCATGGCACCTCAACATCTTTTTTCATTTAAACATCGCTTCCTCTTGATAACTCAATGATTTGTTTTAATGGTGCAGGTACTTTTATTGCATGTCAACTGGGGTGGTAGCAGAAGGTGACAGCAGTGTGTGATGGAGGAAATAGTATCTTGCATGCCTCCGTGTTGGACCTTGGTCATTAGATCTCCCCACATAATGAATTCTGGGCCGTCTCGAACTTCTACAGGAAGTTTCCTGTAGAAATACAGAACTTCCTGTAGAAAGTCTGCACCTTCATGTAGAAGACTTAAGCTGTGATGAAATCATGCCCATACCTTGGAGAAGATGAGTGTTCTTGGAGGAGGTACTGGTGAGGTCTCTTGGCAGCATGATAAGGATCCCTGGCTTTGAGTTGAGAGACCTCCTCTCCTTCATAGAATACCTGCAACCTGCATGCATTGCCACATTATAAACTTGCTGTCCCTGTCTTCTTTTTTTTGCTTATTGTTTTTTCTCTTTTTTCTTTCTTCTTTTTTTTTTTTTTTTTGAAAGATAGCAGGGGTGCCTCAATGAGGTTTTCACCCTTGCCATCTGCCTTAAGCGCCTCAGAGAGGTTTTCACTCAAGGATCTTTTTCAAATCCCCCCCCCCTTTTTTTTTTGAAAGACAATAGGGGCGCCTCAATGAGGTTTTCACCCCTACCACCTGCCTTGGGAGCCTCAGAAAGGTTTTCACCCAAGGATCTTTATTTATTTATTTATTTTTATTTATTTTTTAAATCTTTCAGGGTATGCCCAAAGCAGAGGCAGAACCCTTCTCTATGACCAACACTGATTTCTCCACAGTTTTGATGAACTCTTATCTTGAGAGAGGTTTCCTGTAGATCTTCAGTCGATGCCCATTGACAAGCATGGGGATGGCCTCCTCATCAATGGTCCGAATAAGAACAGATTCATTGTCACGACATTTTTCCACTGCATATGGTCCCAGCCATCTGGTCCTCAGCTTCCCCTTGAAATCTTTATGCCTAGAATCATACAACAGCGCCCAATCTCCTAGTTGGAATTGGTTGTCATTGAGGTGTTGGTCATGCCACACCTTTCTCTGAAGTTGAACCACTTCTGAGTGAAGGAGGGCCTGCATTCGGTGCTCGTCCAGTCCATTCAGCTGCAATAACCTTTCTTGTTGGGCATGGCTGAGATCTAGGTCCAGCTGAGCTGCCAACCTCAAAGTGTTGTATTCAAATTCAATTGACAACAAAGCTTTCTTCCCATAGACCAGCTCATAAGGTGTGAAGCTGGTTGTGGTCTTCCAGGTGGTGTTGTAAGCCCACGTGGCCTCAACCAGGCGATCTGCCCAATCTTTACTACTGCTGCTCACCACCTTAGTCAAAATTCCTTCCAATGCTTTGTTGGTGACTTCCACTTGCCCATTTGCCTGAGGATGATAGGGGGTGGAAGTCCTATGCTTGATTTTGTGATGAGCTAGTAGGTCTTCAATTAAATTGGATGTGAACTGGCTCCCTTGATCGGTGACTAGCTCTCTTGGGTAGCCAAATTTGTAGAAGATGTTCTCTCTTAAGAACTCAACCACCTTTTCTTCTGTTGCTGCTTTGATTGCCTTAGTTTCTGCCCACTTTGTGAGGTAGTCAGTGCACACAATGATGTAAGACCTTTGCCTCGAAGGAGGGTTGATTGGACCCACAAAGTCCATACCTCACTTCTCAAATGGCTCAAGAGTCACTTGAGGTTGGAGAGGCATCTCATCCCTTTGATTCGGTTTCCCCATTCTTTGGCATCGGTCACATTGGCTGATATACCTTCTGACATCTTGATGAAGTGTGGGCCAATAGTAGCCTGCTTGCAGGATATTGAAGGCAGTCCTCTTTGCTGCAAAATGTCCTCTACAAGGCCCATCATGACAGGTGAGGAGGACATCAAAGACTTCCTCCTCCCTTACACAACGCCTTAAGATCTGATCAGGGCCAAGCTTGAACAGGTTGCCCCCGATCCAAGTGAATGAGGCACTTTTTCTGATGATTTTGCTCCTCTCTTGAGGATAGGTGCGGAGGGAACTGTGCTGAAACGAGGTAGTTTGCTATATCAGCAAACCATGGAGAGAGTACTGAGATAGCAAACAGATGTTCATTGGGCATCTGGTCATCCACTGTTCCATCCTCATCTGCAGATAAATCCAATCTAGATAAAAAGTCAGCAACAACATTTTCTTTACCTGGTTTGTCAACGATAGTCAAATAAAATTGCTGCAACAAAAGTAACCATCTAATAATACGAGCATTCACATCTGGTTTATTCATTAAATATCTAATTGCAGCATGATCAGTATGTACAAATGTTTGATAGCCAGTGATATAATGTCGGAACTTGTTCAGTGCATGGACCACAACCAAGAATTCTTTCTCTGTTACAGTGTAATTCAGTTCTGCTTTGGACAAGTTTTTGCTGACAAAGTAAATGGCATACAGAAGTTTTTGCTCAACTTGTCCTAAGGCTGCCCCTATAGCTTTATTTGAGGCATCAGTGTGTATGTGGAAAGGTAGGGCCCAGTTTGGACCTCTCAAGATTGGGGCAGGCACCAACTTGTCCTTTAATTCATTCAAAGCCCTCTGACAATCGTCAGTCCATTTAAGCTCCACATCTTTTGCCAACAAGCCAAACAATGGTGAGGCTAGCTTGCTAAAGTCTTTAATGAATCTCCTGTAATACCCTGCTAATCCTAAGAAACTCCGAACATCCCTTACCTTTTGGGGAGGTGGAACCTTCTTGATGAGAGCAATTTTGTTAGGATCCACCTGTAACCCTTGGCAAGAAATGGTATGGCCTAGCACGGTCCCTTCAGTCATCAAGAATTCACATTTTTCAGGACTAAGGGACAGGTTCATCTCAATGCATTTGGTTAGGAATTTTCCCAGATTGGACAATGCTTCCTGGAATTTGGACCCATAAGGAGTGAAGTCATCCATATAGATTTCCACCGCATCATGGACTAGCTCAGAAAAGATGCTCAAGACGGCTCTCTGGAAGGTAGCAGGAGCATTGCATAGCCCAAAGGGAAGAAATCGGTAGGCAAAGGTACCCCAAGGACAAGTGAAGGTGGTCTTATCTTGGTCTTCCGGGTTGATTTGGATTTGGTTGTACCCGCTAAACCCATCCAGGAAAGAGAAAAACTTCTTTCCTGCCAATCCATCCAACACTTAATCTATGAAAGGTAGAGGGAAATGGTCTTTCTTGGTAGCTTTGTTCAGTTCTCGGTAGTCCACACAGATTCTCCACTTCCCATTTTTCTTGGGAACCAACACCAGAGGGGACACCCATTCGCTATCTGACATGGGGTAAATGAATCCGGCATCCAACAGTTTTTGCAATTCTTCCTTGACAATGTCCTTAAGGGCTGGATTCATCCTCCTCTGGGGTTGCCTAACCGGTTTAAAATCGTCTTTGATGTAGATGTGATGGGTACATACCGAAGGATGGACTCCTTTCATCTCCTTATAGCTCCAAGCAAAAGCATCTGGATGACTGGCCAACAAACTACACAGCTCCTTTTCCTGAGAAGGAGATAGGGAGGAGCTGATCTTTAACGTCCTCTCAGGGCCAAACTCCACATTCTTGACTCTGGGAGTGACAGGGTTGGTCGCACAAAGGTCCACTAAGGTGCTGGCTTGGGCATCCTCCACTAATTCTTCTAAGGTCAGTGCACTGGGAGGTGGATTCTGGATCAAGGTCTCAATCAAATCATCCTCGGTTGGGGGGTCTCCCCTAGCGGTGTCTAGGGTGCACAAAGGTGCTGAGTACACCTCATCTTCTTCTCCTTCCTCCAACCAAAGTGGTAAGTCATGCTCTAATGAGGGTTGGGCGGGAGGGTATAGGACTAGCTGCTTGGACATAGGACCATTTTTTATGGTCATGTTTCCTGCACGACAACTTATGTAAGCATCTGCAGTGGCTAACCAAGGCCTTCCCAAAATAAGAGGATATCCAGTGAGCTTTTCCTTTGGTTGCAGCACCAAGAAATCTGCAGGATATTCCCAAGAGTCAACAGACACCAAGACATACTCCATAATCCCTTCGGGAGTCACGGTGGAGCGATCTGCTAGTTGTAGGACTGTCGAGGTCTTCCTCAAGGAACCCTGAAGGTTGAGTTTGAGCATGGTATCCCTAGTCATCACATTAATGGCATCCCCCAGATCAATCAAGGTGTGAGGTATGATGGTGCCATTGATGTGGACATCTACTACAGGACTCCCAGGATCTAGGTACTTTGGGCAGATGACTTGTCCCAACATAAGGTCAGAAAGTTGTCCTATGACATTGATGGTTGAAGCATCCCTCTTTCACCTGCCTGGGTGTTTGAAACACTTTTCCTTAACCAGTTTGTTGTATATTGGCACATCCTTGATGGCTTGGAGAAGTGGTATTTTCACACACAACTGCTTGAGCTCTCCCAGAAGTTCATCCTCCTGTGGGTTGGGTTGTGTGGTGGCTGTTAGTCTCTCAGGAAAGGGTGGAATAGCCTTTGGTTCACTTTCCTGTTTGTCTTCCTCGTCCTCTGGGGGAGGATGTTGGCGATCTGGAAGAGTCTTTCCAGATCGCAGATTGATCTCCTGGATCTCCACAACATAGGTAGGGCATGATGTTTCCCCAGTGTATACCTGCTGGGCCTGTCTGTTTTTGGGGTTTGGGTTCGGTTGAGCAGGAATTTGAGGTTGCCTTGGAGGAGCAGGAGGTAATGGTTGAGGTTGAACTGGTGGTGGAGGCAAAATGGCAGGAGGAGTGTTGTACTGGGGCCTCCACCCCGACTGAGGTGCATTCCGCTAAGGTTGTGGCTAGGCATGTGAGTGATACGAATGAGTAGTGGGTTGAGTATGGTACTGAGGTGGGTAAGACCATGGAGGAGGCATAGACCAGGAAGGATGAGCAGGGGGGCCCCAGGAAGGCATAGGAGTAGATTGGTTGGGGCTGTAATAAGCTTGGGGTGCCCCTTGCATCCCCTGCTGGTAATGTCTAGGTCCTTGTGGCCTCCTTTGGTTGAGGAAATAGAGAGGTTCGGTGGGGGCTTCTGTCCCTTGATACATGGCTTTAAGCCCAGGTAAGGTTGGACATTGGTTTGTGGGATGGTCCTCCTCACAAACGAAACATACCTCAACCGAATGTAATGGGCATTCGTTCTTAGGGTGTCTCCTTGTACACCTAGGGCAGAAGATAGCCAAGGCCCTCTTATCTTCTTCCTTCTTCTGCTGGATCCTGAATGTATCAAGCTGCATGGCAATGGTCTGTCTCACCTCACTTTTGAGATCCTCTAATTGATTTGCAAACTCATGTTTGGAGAAAGGAATACCAGCTGAGAGGAGGTTTCCTCTACCTCGTTTCCGGGCTGCCCTAGAGTGGTTTCTAAACACAGTCTTTATGTCCTCATAAGGCAGTTGGTAAATATCTCCTCCAGCTAACATGTGAAGGGTATCTAAGAGGTCTTCAGGGACTCCTCGGAGCAGGACCAACTTGAGGGATTCAGGGTCAAGTGTGCACCTGGCCCGCTTATAGCTAAGTTGGAACCTTTCCTCATAATCCTCTAAGGACTCATCATTTCCCATGGTCATCCGAAAGATTTATCCCTTGGTTTCCTTGGACCTACAGTAGTCCCGGTACTTGGTATTGAAAGCTTGCTGCATCTGAGCCCAAGTGGTGATACTGTTCCCAGGTAAGCCCATGAACCAGCGTAATGCTGCATCCTTAAGAGTTGAGGGGAAGAGTTTCAACTTCTGCTCATCTTCAGTATAGTCATAGGTTCGACAAAGGACAACAAACTCAAACAGGAAGGTATCAGGATCTTCAGTAGTCAGTCCATGGAAGTGAGGTAAAGCGGAGGAGCTAATGTTCTTCATTTTCATGTCTCCATTGGTCTCTCAGATGGGGAAGGCACCTTCTATTCTCTCATCTTCTCCTCTATTGTCAGCCATAGCTTCAGATGGGATGGTCTCTAATTCTTCTTCTGCTATAGGATCTTCGTATATCTTAGGAGGTTCACTTATAGGTTCTTTTGGATCACTGTCACCGAAGAAGAGAGAAGGGTGACTCAGTGATGTAGTGGGGGTGTTGGGTAAGAATTTGCCTGTTTTATCTCGATTCCTACGAGGCATGAAATGGAAAGACTTTTGATTGCTTTTGTTTTTTTTTCTCTGGTACTTGCAAAAACTGAAACAGATTGATCTACAACTAACTATCTTGCTGAAATGAAAATGCAGAATTGAAATGAAAGCAGGAAAGAACTAATCTACTTTGCTCAAATGAAATTGCAGGAATGGAAATGCTAATCTACGCTTGCAAAAATGAAATTGCGGAATTGAAATATTAATCTATGAAAGCATAAAATGTCTATGCTACTTTTGCAGAAAGGAAATGAAATAAACTACTTGGCAGAAGGCGAGAGTAGGAAAATAGAAGAAAAGCAACAATTACTAATACTCTGACGCTTCCCCGGCAACGGCGCCAAAAATATGGTGGGCTCCAGTATTGTAGCAATAATGCTACAACTCCTGGAGCTTCCTTCTCTAATTTTATCAACCCGGTAGTTCGTAACAAACTTGGAAGCGACGGTGCTGTATGCACAAGTACTAGCTCTTGTCGCAGCTGTCACTTGGTCAGCTGGCACAAGTCCGCTAGGGCTCAAGCCAGCTTCTATGAGTTCTCAGAAGAAGCTTTTTAACCAATGAATGAAAACTATCTCAAATGAAATTAACCTACTGCAGGAAGAAACTGAAAGCCAACAAGGAATGAAAACCCTAGCAAACCCTAATTCTACCAGCTAGTCCTACTGATCCAAAGGTGGGAATGCAAACTACTGAAAGAGGTGTTATTACTTCTAGGAAGGTGAGATGCATGTGTTTAGACTACTTTGATCTGAAGAAAGCATATTTTTGTATTTTTGTTCAAGTTGTTGGAATTATTATGTGTGTGCTTCTAACTGGGTCTTGACTGTGCAGGGATAGATCAAGGACATAAATGCTTGGGGAAGGTCAGGAAGGCTAAGAGAGGGTCTAAGGGATCCCTAGCATCCTTTTAGAGAAGTTCATAAAGTTCAGATGCTTGGCAACCGTGTTTACAAGCTTCTACAGGGGTTCTACAGGATGTTCAGAATTTCTACAGGAAGTCTGTTAATTTCTACAGGATGTTCTGCAATAGGATTTTTGGGTGATGGATGAGTGGAAGAGGCTATATGGATGGACAGAGAGGTAGGAGGGGAGCTTGTGATGGCTTATGGTCAGAGAGATGAGATGGAGAGGGGGTGTGCACAACTGGTTGGTCTAGAGGAGGTTAGAGGGAATGGAAGGCCAAAAAGGTAGAATCACGTGGGTGATAGAAGGGTTTAGGAGGTAAGTGGTCTAACTGAGGGAAGAGTGGATGGCCTAGGCATGGCTTAGGAGGGTAAGGGCGTGAGAGAGAAATACTGCACAGTGTAAATGAAACAAATCATCCGTGACTTGCACAAAGCCGAGATTTCATCAATCCTATTCTAACTGTTTTCATAAAACCATAGAACAACAACGTGATTTTGTAAGGAAACTCTTGCATGGTACTAAAACAAATATTCATTCCACAAGATCTGAATGCATGGATGCTACTACAACCGAGAACATTGCATTAAAGCTTGTAGGAACATGTAAAACTGTGGTTTTGGTGGGTGGCATGGGCTGCAATCCCAATCTCTAAACAGAGGTGGAAGTGAGTGTGCAATCAACCCTTTTTTGGAGCTCTGATTAACTCTAATCTCCTTAATCTAATCTAAACTACTGAAACCAAATTTGTTCATCAAGCTAACCTACTCAATCACATCAAGAAATTCAACTCAGCAAACTGTGTTTCCAAATGCATGTAAAGGGAAAGAAATACAATGCTGAAAGAAAGGTATCAATACAAAGAAAGGAGGTCTATTTATCTCAGGTTGGGCCCAACCCCGAGAGCTATAGCTCCTATAAGAACTCAGAATTGAACTCAAATCTGCCTGCCTTTTATTAAAAGATAATGGTCATAAGTCGAATAACATGCCAAAAATGGCTTACAAAGAGCAAAACAAAGCTATCAGCTCGTAGTCTAGAATAAACAACAAAGTTTCAAAAGTTCCCATCGAAGGCTATAGCCTCATCATTTATACATTACAAGGGCCAAGCTGGCCTCCTAAATTACTGGGGCTTGGCTGTCCAAACTAAGAGTAATCTGTTGTTTCCCTTCAATTCGTTTGGTTGCCTTCTAGCTCGGTGGTGGTTGGAGCTCATAGTTGGGGTGGAGATCACGAGGAAGGCCATTCAAGGCTGTGGACAACCTTCCTACAAAACCGAAATCCCATCTTGGCTGTCTCCTAGCCTTCATCTGCATGGTTTTGCTCCATTAAATGTCAAAAAAACCTGAAACAAACATGTGTTAGCCACCTAGGAATAGTGACTTCCCTCCTTCGTACAAATAACATGAATATTCTAAAAATGATGCATAAGTGATGAAAAATGAAGGGTTGAACAAGGGTAAGTAGGCCAAATGAGCCCAAAATGTTACCAAATTTGGGGCTCATTAACTGGCACTTAGAAAAGTGTGTGGAAAATGAAATGAGAGGATGAGAAATCTGAATGCACCATCAGATTTGTGGCATTGATTAGTGCAAAATCAACTATCCAAAATCTGAATTCTAAGAAATTGAGAATCTGGGGTTCAAGGAATCTTTTAGATTCCCCCTAGATTCCTCAAAGATTTTGCTCCATGGGTGAACTGGAAATCTGCAACTCAAATGGCGAATTTGACCTTGCCATTGTGATCCCTGCAGAAAACCGTGAAAAACAAGTACAAACTTGACTATATTCTGACATGGAGAAAAATTACCTCCTCAGGAAAATTTCAAGGCTCATGGTTCCACTCCCTGTTTTGTAGCAATCATGGTTCCATGTGCATTCTGAAAAATGACCGAAAAATGAAGAACTATGATGGAGAAATGGACAACGCCATTGCGTTCATGGCGATGAGAGGTGTTGAATCCATATAAAATTTGTCAAAATTTGGCAAAGTGGAAATTTGGCCCTTCTGCAAAATTCATGGTTCCTGCATTAAAAATTAATTAATTCGCCTTGATTTGTGTGCCTGCTCCTAGTTCTTCCATCTTCTTGTGCACTGAATAAATTATGGGTTTATATAAATTTCCGTGGGTGGATTTAACAAGAAAGTGGTTTTGTTGAGTTGGTTAGGGTTCCATTTATTAAGGGGGAGGTCAGGTGGTCAAATCCTGCCTCCTCCCACTTTATAACCAATTCGTTCAAAATATAATTCTTTGTTTAAGCATGGGGGTCGGGTCCGCATTGGATGGCCCACCCCCATACTATGCGCTGCTGTTTGAACGATGGCATATCTGGCATTTAGTATGGAGTGCCCATGGTACACCGCATTAATGTTTTGATTTTTATTTTTAAGTGTTTCAATTGGGCCGCCTGTGGTGTGGGCTGACCACGTGGTCGGGTGGGTTCGATTCCCACCGGCCCATTCAAATATGTGCGTAGGTTGGGGGGGTGGTGTGGTTGGTGCCCCCCACCCCCCTTAATTTATATTTTTTTCTTTTAAAATAACAAAAAAAGCACATTTTTGAAATTCAGATTTTTAGCTGTAGGAGTCAAATTAACGACCCCACAATTTCGCCCGGAATCTGGTCGGAGTTGGCCAGAATCCGGTGGCCGGGGTCGGTCCAAATTGTGGCCTCCTTAAGCTACCCAGTCATCAAAAGGTCAACCCAACTTTGACTGCTTCTAACTTTCACATCCAGACTCGGATTAATGAATCGTTCACACCATCGCGATCAGGTCGACGAGATCTATGTTGTGGTCCTGGTTCGAGCATAATCTAAACACTTTGATTTTTGAGCTTTGTTGAGTCCTCCTTGTCTTGTGTGTGTCTCTAGAGCCACCTAGATCAATCCTTCCCACTTAGGAGCTTTTGGTCCTCCAAAAGCATGAAAAATAATCTGCGACTTCTCTGTACCTTGTTTGCATCACAAGTGTCCTGAAAGGCGTCGCTTCCATCTCCTTCACCTTTGTTCTTCAGAGCCTTAAGCGACGAGCTAACACCTGCTGCCTCTGCAACCTGTAGTACATTGTTTTGCAATTTACATGCTTGACTTGCATGACCAATTAATGACCCAAGCATCCCACACTTGCCAAGAGTTTATAGCACATACTCGATGGTCAAGTTTAGAATAAGATGGACGCAATAATCCAGCTACAAAAATAAGGCCAACATATCATTGTTGCTACAAAAAGTGATGGTAAACATATCATCACTGCAACACATGACTTACAAACATAATGCCAGACACTATTGTTTTGACAAGTGATGGAAACACAACATCACTTTCACAGTTTATCATGCAACTCAAAATAAAACCAAACATCATTGTTGTTGAACAAGTGATGGAAACACATCATCACTTTTACATTTTAAAATGCAACAAATGATTTACAAAAGAACGACCATGAAACGACAACATGTCTAGAAACCATTTTTCACTTATCAATGTGAATGGGTCACCTCCTTGTGGCGGTTTTGCTTGTTGAACAACTGCTTCACCTGGTTCACGCACTGACGCTTTGTCTTTAAGGTGCTGCTCTAGATAGAGCCTCCAACAAGTGGCTCTTTAATGGGTACTTTTATCGCAATGACTACAATAGGTTTTCTTCCTCCATATATGCTTAACCTATTTCTTTTCATGCTGTTGAGAGGGTCTTTCACACCTCATCCTTTTGAGTGCTGCCATTCTTTTCCAACAATTAGAAAATGTATGGTTATGTAATCCACAAAAGGTGCATGTTTTTCGATGCCATGTTTTACATTAATTATTATCAACATGATCATAATTGAAATGAAAATTTGAAGTTTGAAAGTGGTTATACCTTCCCTTGCTATCTCTGATGTCCGTATGGCGATGAGAGCTTGCCTTAGCTCTCTCCCTGCAATGGGCATTGTCGTGGGATGATGGGGATGTGTTACCATCATTCTATTTCCTTGACGATTTCAATGATGTCTCAGACGAATTTGACACCTTTGAGCACTCTCCTTTAGTGTATCTCGAGCCTGTGAATCGATGTTCGTGCACAACCTCCAAAGGTTGAGTTATGCCTTGGTTATTAACACCAAGTTCTTCTTTCTCCTCATGCCTCATCCTTGTAAGGAGCCTCATGTTTGTCCCTGTTATTGGGATCTCCAAATCTCCAATAGAACTCACACTATGTGATGATGAAACTGAAAGGAAATCAACATCTTTTACCTCCTCTTTCAATTTGGCAAGAACTGATGAGGGTCTCTCATCATCCGTTGTTGGTGGTTTTCTAACTGTCATGGTGCATTCCCCAACTTCTTTTCTGACATACGCAAGTCCTGCCTGAAGAGGTAATTCCTCTACTTTGATGGGGTTGATAATGCCTTGGCCATTAACACCCAAGCCTTTTCCTTCATACCCCATTCTCTTCAACAGTTTGGAGCCAATTCCTGTGGTATGATTTTCAAAAACAGGGAAATCATCATCAGGAAACATACATGAATATGGAGAACTACTTTTTACCTCGCATGGGTCACGCTACAGCTTTTCCAAGGCCTAATCCTTTGCTTGCATCTGTTGTAACAAACTATGTTTCTCCTCTTTCTCTTCATGTAGACAAATCTTCAATTCAACATTATCTGTTTGAAGAGTTTAGTTGTTTTGCTTCAGTTCTTCCAGGACCTTTTCCATGGCTGGCAACTGAAGCTGCAATCGTTCCTTTTCCTCTGTCTCTTTCTGTAGAGTTTCATACATGATTTCCAATATTTTGGAAATGTTGAGCATGGTCTCGTATATCGCTCTTTGATCCTATATCACTGCAGGTTCCATTATTCACGCTGCAATTCACATCAACGCAAATACCACTCTGATACCACTTGATCCAGGTCCAGGTGTGACAAAGGACTCTTCCATGACCTTTTACTTTCGTGATGTGTTAAATTGCATTTTTTAAAAGAAACATAAATGAACACGTATGCATGCTGTAAAGAAGAGGAACATGAAAACCATCAGCAACATAAAAAACATAAGTCGTTGATAATGGAGTTTGTCCAGGAAGGACTACGTCTCCGGGACCCAGTGTCAAGATGGTGTAGGTCGTTGCATTAAGTGCTGTCAATAGTGATGATGTACACAAGAGATGATGTCGCGATCATACAAGGAAAATGCCCTCATGCAGGAGTGGCTCTAAGATATGTTCCATTACAGGAACTCTTAGTCAAAAGACTCCTATCAGTATGACACAAAACTCATGCATGATGAGCATCCCGCCAACATGGCATCAAAGGGATCTCAATGCAAAAACATGCATGACGAAAACAAGAGTATCCCATCAACATACAACAAAGGGATCTCAGAACATAACATGATGAATCATGATAGCAAGTACATCACATAGAAGATTCCGCATCACATCAAGCAAGGAATCATGAAAACATATAAGAAACAAGATCCTGCATCAACATCAATCAAAAATATGTGCAGCATAATGCATAAAGAATAAGTACATATATACATCATATACCTCACAACCAAGGGCCATCTGGAGAAGTGGATGTCAAACTGCTGAAGTTGTTCGGACCATCGATCGCATGAAAATGACTGCTCGCACATGAATGTGGACATCTTCACTAGCACTTAGAAAAGTGGCTGTAAAATGAAATGAGAGAATGAGAAATCTGAATGCACCATCAAATTTGTGGCATTGGGTAGTGCAAAATCGACTGTCTAAAATCTGAATTCTGGGAAATTGAGAATTTGGGGCTCAAGGAATCTTTTAGATTCCCCCTAGATTCCTCAAAGATTCTTCTCCATGGTTGGACTAGAAATATGCAACTCAAATAGTGAATCTGACCTCACCATTGTGATCCTTGTGGAAAACCGTGAAAAACAAGTATAAACTTGACTATATTCCTGGTGGGCTCCAGTATTGTAGCAATAATGCTACAACTCCTGGAGCTTCCTATCTCTAATTTTATCAACCCGGTAGTTCGTACAAACTTGGAAGCGACAGTGCCGTATGCACAAGTACTAGCTCTTGTCGCAGCTGTCACTTGGTCAGCTGGCACAAGTCCGCTAGGGCTCAAGCCAACTTCTATATGCTCACAGAAGAAGCTTTATGAGTGATGGACGAAAGCTAACTCAAAGGAGGCTAATCTACTTGCAGAAAGAAACTGAAAGCCAACAAAACATGAAAACCCTAGTAAACCCTAATTTGACTAGCTAGGCCCTTACAATGCAAAACTGTGAATGAAACTTCTACCAATGATGCCATTACTTGCAGTGCATCTAAGCTACTTGCATCTGAAAAGACATGTTTTTGTATTTTTTCATTAAGTGGTTGGATTTATTGTGATGATGCTTTTGATTAGGGTTTGACTGTGCAGGAGCGGTTCGAATGGAAGGAAAGCATGGGCAAGGTCAAGGGGGCTAGGAGAGGTCCCAGAGGGTCCCTAGCATTGGTCCATAGAAGTCTACAACGTTCGGATGCTCGACAACCAAGTTTGCAGGCTCCTACAGGATGTCTGCAGGGGATCCTACAGGAAACTAAGTAATTTCTACAGGAAGTCTGCTACCTTCTACAGGATGTGCTGTAGGTGGAAGTTTTGTGTGTTGGTGAAGTGATGGAACGGCTTGGGTGGATAGGTAAGGTGGAGATGGAACTTGTGATGGCTCAGGGGCAGAGAAATAAGGTAGAGAAAGAATGCATGAAGTCGGTTGGTGGATGGGATCAACGAAAGGTCAAGAAGATGAAGCTACGTGGCAATGGATGAGTTGGAGGGTAAATGAGCTGGACAGAGGCCGAGTAGGTGACTTGAGGAGAGGTCAAGAAGAAGAAGAAGGAAGTGGAATGATATGGAGCAGTGTAAATAAAACAAATGGCTTATGTCTTGCACCAAAAACGAGAATTCATTAACCTATGATACCTGTGCCATTAAACCTATGAACAGCAATGTAAAACCGAGAAAAGAAACCGTGCATGGAATGAGAAATGTAGAAGTATGGTTCAAAAAGTGCATGGATGGATCTTCAATGAAAATGGCTATGTTGCAGCTTGCATGGAAGTAAAAGACTGCGTTTCTTTTTGGTGGTTGATCTGGACTACACCCCAATCCCTAAGCAGAGATGGCAGTGATCTCTAACAACCTTTTTCTTGGAGCTTCAGTGTATTACAAACCTCCTATCGAATCTAAGCAGCTGAAAGCAAAGTAAACATAAGCTAATCCTACTCAATCACACAAAAACTAAATCAGCAGACTGTAAATTTGAATTGCATGTCAAATTAAAGAAACAAAGTGCTGGAACGAAAGGAAAATAACACTACAAAACAGAGGAGGTCTATTGCTCTCAGGTTGGGCCCTAACCTGAGAGCTATAGCTCCCTTAGAAACTCAGAATGAGATCAAAATCTGCCTGCCTTTATTCATAACCAAAAATCTGATGTCATGCCAAAACTGGCTTACAAAAAGAACCAACACCGAGCTGTAGCTCGTACTTCGAAATTACAATAGTAATGCAAAAGTTCAAAAAGCTCGTATCAAAGGCTACGGCCTCATTATTTATGCAAAATGATAATCCAACAGGTTTCCTTGATTTGTGGAGCTCCGCTGTCCAACTGAAGGTTAAACTGCTGATCCTGTAGAACAGTTGTAACTGCTGTTCCTGTAGAACGGTTGGCTGCCTCTAAGCTCGGTGGGGAGATTGGATGGAGCTCGGAGCTATGGTGGGAATCACGAGGAAGGTCCCCAAGACTGTGGACATCCTCTCCTAAAAACCCGCAGTGCCACCTTACTGTCTCCTTGTCTCCTTTTTCGTGGTCTTTGCTCCCTTTTAATGCCAAAAACCTGAAATCATCATGTATTAGTCACATAGATATAATGCCTACCCTTCTTCCTAAAAACAACACGAATATACTAAGAAATGAATGCATAAGCAATAAAAGATGAATGGTTTGAGCAAAGCAAGTAGGCCAAATGAGCCCAAATTGTACCAAAAATTGGGGCTCATCATCACCCCCCAGCTAAACTATTTGCTCATCCTTGAGAAACTCTGCTCTGGCTCCTCGTCTTTGGCTGAGAACTAGAGCCCGGAGCATGCTCTTCTTTTCCTGTTTTTGGTGGCCCTACCTTTTTTGCCCCTGGTGGTGACGAGGGTGGCACTTCTTCCCCCTTTTCCATTTCCTTGAGCCTGGCTTCGGAAGGCGATTGGCCTATTTTTCGTGTCCAGGAAGTTATTTTTGGGCTTCCCCTCTCGGGGGTGGCTGATGTTTTAGAGGGGGTTCTTGCACTGGGTGAAGTAGGGACATCCCCTAAAATGGCTTGGCTGCTGGGTGGAGGCTGCGGCTTGCCCATGTTTATCCTCTTACTTCTCCTGGCTTCAGATGGTAGAGGGGTCTCCCTCTCTCTCTTCTCCTTCGGCTTTGGAGGTGTACTGAGGGTGGCCAGCGCAGCTGCTGCCTCCTTTTCGAGAATACCAGCCTTCTCTTCCTTGCGTTTTTCTTTCTCAGAGCTCCTTGTAGAGGGCCCCTTATTTTCAGATTTCGGGCTTCCTGTAGAAGACTTGGTTTTAGCCACTCTCGGGCTTCCTGTAGAAGCCCCTGCTTTGGTAATTTTCGGGCTTCCTGTAGAAGACCCTTTCTCTGTCTTCAGGCTTCCTGTAGAAGCCTGTTTCTCAATGATTTTTGGGCTTCCTGTAGAAGACCCTTTCTTTACCAGTTTTGGGCTTCCTGTAGGAGCCTCTTCCTTTAGCAACTTTGGGCTTCCTGTAGGAGCCTCTTTCTTTGTTTTCGGGCTTCCTGTAGAAGCCTGTTTCTTTGTTTTCGGGCTTCCTGTAGAAGCCTGTTTCTGCTTCCCTGTAGGTACAGGTGTCACCACCTTTTCTTGCTTAGCCGCATGGGTTTTGCTTTTTGCTTTGGTTGCAGGTGCTGATGAGGTACTTGGGCCGACGTGGACCACCTCAGCTTTGTCCATTCTGCTCTTCAACCTCTTTTCTCTTGCTGACAAGATAGGTGTGCCACCTTTTTCTTTGTCGTCCTTTTCCTCATGCTTCTTCTTTTTTTCCTTCTTCTGCAATGTGGTCGGGGTCTTCTGGCCTTTTTCTCTCTTTTCCTCGGCCACTGCTTCTTGTTCCTCACTGCTGGAAGAACCCGTTTCTTCGATCAACATTTTAATGTCTCCATCTCTTGTCAAATTCCAGAAGGATTCCCATGAGAGGGGAACCTTATATGAATGCAGTGCATCCTCCACAAGAAGCTTGATCAGCCCATGGTGGGCTATCTGATCTGGTATGCCCTCTTTTAGCTTTGTGGCACACTCCATTAGAGACTGCAACAGGAAATAAGGGATGCTCAGTTTTTGTTCTACAGGAAGATCAATCTGGTGCCTCAATTCAGTGAGCAATCGAAAGTGATATGCATACACGATGCTAAAACGACCTTCACAAGTGATATATTTCATGATTTGCAAACTGACTTCATTCCATGGTGGCAACAGACTTGTTCTTCGCACCCCATTTTTGTCCTCCGAGAATTCCTCCTCAGGTGGAAAGAACTCTTTCTTTGCCTGCTGGCTCAACTTTCTTTCTTCCTTATCCCACGGCAAACCTATAGGAAGTTCTGTAATCCGACTGATATACTGTGGGGTGAGCTTGAGGCTTAGGCCCCTGAAGGTTACTGTAGCTAGTGTTTTGGATTTCGGCCTTAGAGCTTGCAGAAATTCTTCGGCCACTTCATCATCATAACCTTGCAATTTATCACAAAAAGATATCCATTGAACCCATGTGAAGAGTTCTACCACCTCCTGGTTTTCCCTTAACTTGGTTGAATCAGTGGGTTCCCGTCTAATAAACCCACCCGGCATGATGAACACGGTTGTTTTAACTAAAGGTGGAAAATGCGAAAGAGATTTGGTCTATTGAGACAAAGCATGCACATAATCCACAAAATTCAACACAGTCTAATTACACTGACATCCTGTAGAACGACAGTATGGGCACAGCAAACAACAATTTCACCGATATCTTTATGACCAGACTGTGGACGATGATCCTGCCACCTTTGAAAACCAATTGCATGAAGAGTTTCAGGGTTACCTTTTTCTGCCACCCTTTTTTTACGTGGGGAACCCGCCTTCCTGTAGAACTGCGTCCCTGTAGAGACTGCGTTCCTGTAGAAACTGTGTTCCTGTAGGAGCAGTGCGGAAATTTCGGGGAGGACTGTAGTTGGCCTGCGCTCGAGGTGTGCTTCACCGGCATTCTGGTAGCCAAAAGCTCAGCGTATCAAAGTGTAGAAGAGATCAGAATAGCCACTCGAGTTTGAAGTGGTGGTTGATAAATGCATGCGCACAATCTAGTCGATTAGATTTTGAATCGGCGCAATCCGTGGCGCGGGGGGTGAGCTGTCCCCGCCGGACCGTTGGGCGACGTCATCCATCATTCGCCTGCGTATTCACTTGCTGCCGCATCCATTCCCACAGATCTGCCGCCGCCTCTTTCTGTTAAACTCATTGCTTCCGATGGGATTTTTCTCACGTGCGTGCTGCTCATTCTCTTTGTCGTGGCCGCCACCCAAACATCCAACTATACCATAACTAGCCGATGTGGCCAGTCGACTGGCCATACGGCCACCCAACCATTCACTTTTATGCTGTGCAAACAATTCAAAGTAAAATTCATGCGATTTGATGGAAGGAAGGGTCGAGACACTTACCTGCATGGCTGCACACGATTTTTCCAGTTTTTGGACGATGGTGAGTGGATCTACCTGCTGCATGCGAACTTATACAGACCCGGAGGCTCATGGTTACAGGCTGCCGACGATGGAGTGGATGCTTTGGTTGCATGCGCCCGCGTTTCATTGCAGATGGCAGTGCTGTGAATGGTATCCACTCTAGTAGGTTCAACTGTTACAGGATTCCCGCGGGGTGTCTCGTAACAGTTCTTCCTCCTTGGGTGCATGCTGCATGACGGAGGATCTGGCCTTTCGATCATGCTCCCGGAGCTTCTGATGCCTATGGTATGAGATCTCAGCACCTGTTTATCTTTGAAAATGGCTTTTCCCGCAAGAACTCATCGATCTGCTTTGCTGGTGCAGGGAACTTGGTTGCATGTCGACAAGGATGGTGGAGCAAGGTAACAGCAATGTGCAAGGGTGCCAACAGAGGCTTGCATGCGTCCAAACCGATCCTTAGTCGCTAGATCTCCTTTTAAAATGAATTATGGGCCGTCCCAAACTTCTACAGGAAGTTTCCTGTAGAACACAGAGCTTCCTGTAGAAAGTTCGGGCTTCCTGTAGAAAGTCTGCACTTTCCTGTAGAAAATCCACGTCTTCCTGTAGAAAGACTGCATCTTCCTGTAGAAGATTCAAACCATGATAAAATTGCACATACCTTGAAAAAACATGGGTATCCTTGGAGGAGGTGCTGGTGAGGTCCCTTGACAGCATGATAAGGACCCTTGGCTTTGAGTTGAGAGGCTTCCTCTCCTCCATAGAACATCTGCAACCTGCATGCAATTTTACCATATTTTGCTTATTGTTTTTTTCTTTTTTTCTCTTTTTTTTTTGAAAGATAACAGGGGCACCTCAAAGAGGTTTTCACCCGTGCCATCTGCCCTGAGCGCCTCAGAGAGGTTTTCACTCAAGGATCTTTTTCAAACCTTTTCCTTTTTTTTTGAAAGACAATAGGGGCGCCTCAATGAGGTTTTCACCCCTACCACCTGCCTTGGGCGCCTCAGAGAGGTTTTCACCCAAGGATCTTTATTATTATTATTATTATTATTATTATTATTTTTTAATCCTTCAGGGTATGCCAAAAGCAGAGGCAGAACCCTTCTCTATGACCAATACAAATTTCTCCATAGTTTTGATGAACTCTTGTCTTGAGAAAGGTCTCCTGTAGATCTTCAATTTATGCCCATTGACAAGCATGGGAATGGCTTCCTCATCAATGGTTCGAATAAGGACATATCCATTGTCATGGCATTTTTCCACTGCATATGGTCCTAGCCATCTGGTTCTCAGCTTCCCCTTGAAATCTTTGTATCTGGATCATACAACAAAGCCCAATCTCCCGGCTGAAATTGCTTGTCATGGAGATGTTGGTCATGCCACACCTTTCTCTGAAGTTGAACCACTTCTGAGTGAAGGAGGGCCTGCATTCGGTGCTCATCCAATCCATTCAGCTGCAATAACCTTTCTTGCTGTGCATGGCTGAGATCTAGGTCCAGCTGAGCTACCATCCTCAAAGTGTTGTATTCAAACTCAATGGACAGCAAAGCTTTCTTCCCATAGACCAGCTCATAAGGTGTGAAGCTGGTGGTGGTCTTCCAAGTGGTGTTGTAAGCCCATGTGGCTTTAACCAGGCGATCTTCCCAGTCCTTTCTGCTGCTGCTCACCACCTTAGTCAAGATCCCTTCTAATGCTCTATTGGTGACTTCCACCTGCCCATTTGCTTGAGGGTGATAGGGGGTGGAAGTTCTATGCTTGATCTTGTGATGAGCTAGTAAGTCTTCAACCAGGTTGGATGTAAACTGGCTCCCTTGATCGGTGACCAACTCTCTTGGATAGCCAAACTTATAGAAGATGTTTTATCTTAGGAACTCGGCCACCTTTTCTTCTGTTGCTGCTTTGATTGCTTTAGTCTCTGCCCACTTTGTCAAATAGTCAGTACACACAATGATGTAAGACCTTTGCCTCGAAGGAGGGTTGATTGGGCCCACAAAGTCCATGCCCCACTTCTCAAATGACTCAAGAGTCACATGAGGTTGGAGAGGCATCTCATCCCTTTGGGTCGGTTTCCCCATTCTTTGGCATTGGTCACACTGGCTGACATATCTTCTGACATCTTGATGAAGTGTGGGCCAATAGTAGCCTGCCTGCAGGATTTTGAAGGCAGTTCTCTTTGCTGCAAAATGTCCTCCACAAGGCCCATCATGACAAGTGAGGAGGATATCAAAGACTTCCTCCTCCCTTACACAACGCCTTAAGATCTGATCGGGGCCAAGCTTGAACAGATTGCCCCCGATCCAAGTAAATGAGGCACTTTTTCTGATGATTCTGCTCTTCTCTCTGGAAGATAGGTGCGGAGGGAACTGTGCTGAAACAAGGTAGTTTGCTATATCAGCAAACCATGGAGAGAGTACTGAAATAGCAAACAGATGTTCATCGGGCATCTGGTCATCCACTGTTCCATCCTCATCTGCAGACAAATCCAATCTAGATAAAAAGTCAGCAACAACATTTTCTCTACCTGGTTTGTCAACAATGGTCAAATCAAACTGCTGCAATAAAAGTAACCATCTAATAATACGAGCATTCACATCTGGTTTATTCATTAAATATCGAATTGCAGCATGGTCTGTATGTACAAAGGTCTGGTAACCAGTAATATAATGTCAGAACTTGTTCAGTGCATGGACCACAGCCAAGAATTCTTTCTCGGTTACAGTGTAATTCAGCTCAGCTTTGGACAAGTTTTTGCTAACAAAGTAGATGGCATATGGAAGTTTTTGCTCAACCTGTCCTAAAGCTGCACCTATGGCTTTGTTCGAGGCATCAGTGTGGATGTGGAACGGTAGGGCCCAGTTTGGACCTCTCAGGATTGGTGCTGACACCAACTTGTCCTTTAATTCGTTCAAACTCTTCTGACAATCGTCAGTCCATTTAAACTCCACATCTTTTGCCAACAGGCCAAACAATGGCGAGGCTAGCTTGCTGAAATCTTTAATGAATCTCCGGTAGTATCCTACTAATCCCAAGAAACTCCGGACATCCCTTACCTTTTGAGGAGGTGGAACCCTCTTGATGAGAGAAATTTTGTTAGGATCCACCTGCAACCCTTGGCAAGAAATGGTATGGCCTAGCACAGTCCCTTCAGTCATTAGGAATTCACATTTTTTAGGACTAAGGGACAAGTTCATCTCGATGCATTTGGTTAGGACTTTTCCCAGATTGGACAATGCTTCCTGGAAGTTGGCCCCATAAGGAGTAAAGTCATCCATATAGATTTCCACTGCATCATGGACCAGCTCCGAGAAGATGCTCAAGACAGCTCTCTGGAAGGTAGCAGGAGCATTGCATAGCCCAAAGGGAAGAACTCGGTAGGCAAAGGTATCCCAAGGACAAGTGAAGGTGGTCTTATCTTGGTCTTCTGGGCTGATTTGGATTTGGTTGTACCCGCTAAACCCATCTAGGAAAGAGAAGAACTTCTTTCCTGCCAGTCCATCCAACACTTGATCTATGAAAGGCAAGGAAAATTTTAAGGATGGAAAATTTTCTTGAAGTTTAAAACATTGGCGAATCTCACTAATCCCTAATATGCAAATTATAAATGTTTATTGATATATTTGTAAAATTAATCAAATTTATAATTATTTTATATATAGTCTCTCTATAATGTTGGCGATTTTTAAGGTAAAATAATTTTATATTCTAAAATTTGGGCGAATCATCTTTTATAAAATTGGAAATTGGCGAATCTTTTTTGTGGAAAAATCATGGAAAATTAGCCCACTGGGCGAACATTAGCCCCTAAAATTTTCCATGATGAAAGGTAGAGGGAAATGGTCTTTCTTGGTAGCTTTGTTCAATTCTCGGTAGTCCACATAGATTCTCCACTTCCCATTTTTCTTGGGAACCAACACTAGAGGGGACACCCATTCACTATCTGAGATGGGGTAGATGAATCCGGCATCCAACAATTTTTGCAATTCTTCCTTGACAATGTCCTTAAGGGCTGGATTCATTCTCCTCTGAGGTTGCCTAACCAATTTACAATCCTCTTTGATGTATATGTGATGAGTACAAACCAAAGGGTGAACTCCTTTCATCTCCTTATAGCTCCAAGCAAAAGCATCTAGGTGGTTGGCCAACAGACTACACAGCTCCTTTTCCTGGGAAGGAGAGAGGGAGGAGCTGATCTTCAATGCTTTCTCAGGGCCGAACTCCACATTCTTGATTCTGGAAGTAACAGGGTTGGTTGTACAAAGATCCACTAAGGTGCTAGCTTGGGCATCCTCCACCAATTTCTCTAAGGGTAGTGCACTCGAAGGTGGATTCTGGATCAAGGTCTCGATCAAGTCATCCTCGGTTGGGGGGTCTCTTCTAGTGGTATCTAAGGTGCACAGAGGTGCTGAGTACACCTCGTCTTCCTCTCCTTCTTCCAACCAGAGTGGTAAGTCATGCTCTAAGGAGGGTTGGGCAGGAGGGTATAGGACTAGCTGCTTGGACATGGGACCATTTTTGATGGTCATGTTTCCTGCTCGACAACTTATGTAAGCATCTGCAGTAGCTAACCAAGGCCTTCCCAAAATGAGAGGATATCCAGTAAGCTTTGCCTTTGGTTGCAGAACCAGGAAGTCTGCAGGGTATTCCCAAGAGTCAATAGAGACCAAGACATCCTCCACAATCCCTTCGGGAGTCACGGTGGAGCGATCTGCTAATTGCAGTACTGTCGAGGTCTTTCTCAAGGAACCCTGAAGATTGAGTTTGAGCATGGTATCCTTGGTCATCACATTAATGGCAGCCCCTAGATCAATCAAGGTGTGAGGTATGATGGTGCCATTGATGTGGACATCTACTACAGGACTTCCATGATCTAGGTACTTTGGGCAGATGACTTGTCCTAGCATCAGGTCAGACAGTTGTCCTATGACATTAATAGTTGAAGCATATTTCTTCCGTCTGCCTGGGTGTTTGAAACACTTCTCCTTAACCAGTTTGTTGTATATTGGCACATCCTTGATGGCTTGGAGAAGGGGTATTTTCACACACAACTGCTTGAGCTCTCCCAGAAGCTCATCCTCCTCTGGGTTGGGTTGTGTGGTGGTTGTTAGTCTCTCAGGAAAGGGTGGAATAGCCTTTGGTTCACTTTCCTGTTTATCTTCCTCATCCTCTGGGGGAGGAGGTTGGTGATCTGGTAGAGTCTTTCCAGATCGAAGATTGATCTCCTGGATCTCCACAACATAGGTAGGGCATGAGGTTTCCCCAGTGTATACCTGTTGGGCCTGTCTATTGTTGGGGTTGGGGTTCAGTTGAGCAGGCATTTGAGGTTGCCTTGGAGGAGCAGGAGGTAAAGGTTGAGGTTGAACTGGTGGTGGAGGCAAGATGGCGGGAGGAGTGTTGTACTGGGGCCTCCACCCCGATTGAGGTGCATTCCATTGAGGCTGTGGCTGGGCATGTGAATGATATGAATGAGAAGTAGGTTGAGTGGGGTACTGAGGTGGATAAGACCATGGAGGAGGCATGGACCATGAAAGATGAGTAGGGGGACCCCAGGAAGGCATAGGATTCGATTGGTTGGGGCTGTAATAAGCTTGAGGTGCCCCTTGCATCCCCTGCTGATAAGGTCTAGATCCTTGTGGCCTCCTTTGGTTGAGGTAATAGAGAGGTTCAGTGGGAGCTTCTGTCCCTTGGTACATGGATTTAAACCCAGGTAAGGTTGGACACTGATTTGTGGGATGGTCCTCCTCACAAACGAAACATACTTCAACCGAATGCAATGGGCGTTCGTTCTTAGGGTGTCTCCTTGTGCACCTAGGGAAGAAGACAGCCAAGGCTCTCTCAGCTTCTTCTTTCTTCTGCTGGATTCTGAATGTGTCCAGCTGCATGGCAATGGTCTGTCTCACCTCACTCTTGAGATCTTCTAATTGATTTGCAAGCTCATGTTTAGAGAAAGGGACACTAGTTGAGAGGAGGTTCCCCCTACCTCGTTTCCTAGCTGCCCTGGAGTGGTTTCTAAACACAGTTTTGATGTCCTCATAAGGCAGTTGGTAAATGTCCCCCCCAGCTAACATGTGAAGGGTATCTAAGAGGTCTTCAGGGACTCCTCGGAGAAGGACCAACTTGAGGGATTCAGGGTCAAGTGTGCACCTGGCCCGCTTATAGCTAAGTTGGAACCTTTCCTCATAATCCTCTAAGGACTCATCATTTGCCATGGTCATCCGAAAGATTTCCCCCTTTGTTTCCTTGGACCTACAGTAATCCCGGTACTTGGTATTGAAAGCTTGCTGCATATGAGCCCAAGTGGTGATACTATTCCCAGGTAAGCCCATGAACCAGCGCAATGCTACATCTTTAAGAGTTGAAGGGAAGAGTTTTAGCTTTTGCTCATCTTCAGTATAGTCATAGGTTCTACAAAGGACAGCAAACTCAAACAGGAAGGTATCAGGATCTTCAGTAGTCAGTCCATGGAAATGAGGTAAGGCGGAGGGGCTAATGTTCTTCATTTTCATTTCTCCATTGGTCTCTCGGATGGGGAAGGCACCTTCTATTCTCTCATCTTCTCTTCTATTGTCAGCCATAGCTTCAGATGGAGTGGTTTCTAACTCTTCTTCTACTATAGGATCTTTGTATATCTCTGGATGTTCACCTATAGGTTCTTCTGGGTCACTGTCACCAAAGAAGAGAGAAGGGTGACTCAGTGATGTGGTGGGGGTGTTTGGTAGGAATTTGTCTGATCTATCTCAGTTCCTACGAGGCATGAAATGGAAAAGACTTTCTTTTTCTTTTGATTGTTTTTTTGCTTTTTTCCTTTGGTACCTGCAAAACTGAAACAGATTGATCTACAACTAACTATGAAAGATGCAGAATTAAACTGAAAGCAGGAAAGAACTAATCTACTTTGCTCAAATGAAATTGCAGGAATGAAATGCTAGTCTACGCTTGCGGAAATGAAAGGCTAATCTATGAAAGCAGGAAATGCTTAGTCTATGAAAGCAGGAAATGCTAATCTATGAAAGCAGGAAATGCTAATCTATGAAAGCAGGAAATGTCTATGCTACTTTTGCGGAATGGAAATGAAATAAACTACTTAGCAGAACGTAAGAGTAAGAAAATAGAAGAAAAGCAACAATTACTAATACTTTGACGCTTCCCCGGCAACGGCGCCAAAAAGATGGTGGGCTCCAGTATTGTAGCAATAATGCTACAATTCCTGGAGCTTCCTATCTCTAATTTTATCAACCCGGTAGTTCGTACAAACTTGGAAGCGACAGTGTTGTATGCACAAGTACTAGCTCTTGTCGCAGTTGTCACTTGGTCAGCTGGCACAAGTCCGTTAGGGCTCAAGCCAACTTCTATATGCTCACAGAAGAAGCTTTATGAGTGATGGACGAAAGCTAACTCAAAGGAGGCTAATCTACTTGCAGAAAGAAACTGAAAGCCAACAAAACATGAAAACCCTAGTAAACCCTAATTTGACTAGCTAGGCCCTTACAATGCAAAACTGTGAATGAAACTTCTACCAATGATGCCATTACTTGCAGTTCATCTAAGCTACTTGCATCTGAAAAGACATGTTTTTGTATTTTTTCATTAAGTGGTTGGATTTATTGTGATGATGCTTTTGATTAGGGTTTGACTGTGCAGGAGCGGTTCGAATGGAAGGAAAGCATGTGAAAGGTCAGGGGGGCTAGGAGAGGTCCCAGAGGGTCCCTAGCATTGGTCCACAGAAGTCTACAACGTTCAGATGCTCGGCAACCAAGTTTGCAGGCTCCTACAGGATGTCTGCAGGGGATCCTACAGGAAACTAAGGAATTTCTACATGAAGTCTGCTACCTTCTACAGGATGTGCTGTAGGTGGAAGTTTTGTGTGTTGGTGAAGTGATGGAACGGATTGGGTGGATAGGTAAGGTGGAGATGGAACTTGTGATGGCTCAGGGGAAGAGAAATAAGGTAGAGAAAGAATGCATGAAGCCGGTTGGTGGATGGGATCAACGAAAGGTCAAGAAGATGAAGCTACGTGGCAATGGATGAGTTGGAGGGTAAATGAGCTGGACAGAGGCCGAGTAGGTGACTTGAGGAGAGGTCAAGAAGAAGAAGAAGGAAGTGGAATGATATGGAGCAGTGTAAATAAAAGAAATGGCTTATGTCGTGCACCAAAAACGAGAATTCATTAACCTATGATACCTGTGCCATTAAACCTATGAACAACAATGTAAAACCGAGAAAAGAAACCGTGCATGGAATGAGAAATGTAGAAGTATGGTTCAAAAAGTGCATGGATGGATCTTCAATGAAAATGGCTATGTTGCAGCTTGCATGGAAGTAAAAGACTGCGTTTCTTTTTGGTGGTTGATATGGACTACACCCCAATCCCTAAGTAGAGATGGCAGTGATCTCTAACAACCTTTTTCTTGGAGCTCCAGTGTATTACAAACCTCCTATCGAATCTAAGCAGCTGAAAGCAAAGTAACCATAAGCTAATCCTACTCAATCACACAAAAACTAAATCAGCAGACTGTAAATTCGAATTGCATGTCAAAGTAAAGAAACAAAGTGCTGGAACGAAAGGCAAATAACACTACAAAACAGAGGAGGTCTATTGCTCTCAGGTTGGGCCCTAACTTGAGAGCTATAGCTCCCTTAGAAACTCAGAATGAGATCAAAATCTGTCTGCCTTTATTCATAACCAAAAATCTGATGTCATGCCAAAACTGGATTACAAAAAGAACCAACACCGAGCTGTAGCTCGTACTTCGAAATTACAATAGTAATGCAAAAGTTCAAAAAGCTCCTATCAAAGTCTACGGCCTCAGTATTTATGCAAAATGATAATCCAACAGGTTTCCTTGATTTGTGGAGCTCGGCTGTCCAACTGAAGGTTAAACTGCTGATCCTGTAGAACAGTTGTAACTGTTGTTCCTGTAGAACGGTTGGCTACCTCTAAGCTCGGTGGGGAGATTGGATGGAGCTCGGAGCTATGGTGGGAATCACGAGGAAGGTCCCCAAGACTGTGGACATCCTCTCCTAAAAACCAGCAGTGCCACCTTACTGTCTCCTTGTCTCCTTTTTCGTGGTCTTTGCTCCCTTTTAATGCCAAAAACCTGAAATCATCATGTATTAGTCACATAGATATAATCCCTGCCCTTCTTCCTACAAACAACACGAATATACTAAGAAATGAATGCATAAGCAATAAAAGATGAATGGTTTGAGCAAAGCAAGTAGGCCAAATGAGCCCAAATTGTACCAAAAATTGGGGCTCATCAATTCCAACATGGAGAAAAATTACCTCCTCGGGAAAATTTCAAGGCTCATGGTTCTACTCCCTGTTTTGCAGCAATCATGGTTCCATGTGCATTCTGAAAAGTGACCAAAAAATTCAAAACTTTGATGGAGAAACGAACAGCTCCATTGCATTCGTGGCGACGAGAGGTGTTGAATCCATATAAAATTTGTCAAAATATGACAAAGTGGAAATTTGGCCCTCTTGCAAAATTCATGGTTCCTACATTAAAAATTAATTAATTAGCCTTGATTTGCGTGCCTGCTCTTGGTTCCCCCATCTGCTTGTGCACTGAATAAATTATGGGTTTATATAAATTTCTGTGGGTGGAGTTAACAAGAAAGTGGTTTGGTTGAGTTGGTTAGGGATCCATTTATTAAGGGGGAGGTTAGGTGGTCAAATCCTGCTTCCCCCCACTTTATAACCAAAATTCGTTCAAAATATAATTTTTTGTTTAAGCATGGGGGTTCGGGTCTGCATTGGGCGGCTTGCCCCCATACTCCCCGGTGCTATTTGAACGGTGGTATATCTGGCATTTAGTATGGAGCGCCCATGGTACACTGCATTAATGTTATGACTTTTGCTTTTAAGTGTTTCAGTTGGGCCACCCGTAGTGCATGCCGGCCACATGGACGAGTGGGTTCAATTCCCACCGGCCCATTCAAATATGTTCCTAGGTTGCGGGGTGATGGGATTGGTGGTCCCTACCCCCCTTAATTTTTTTTTTAAATAACAAAAAATGCACATTTTTGAAATTCGGATTTTTAGCCGTAGGAGTCAAATTAACAACCCCACAATTTTGCCTAGAATCCAGTCGGAGTTGGCCGAAATCCGATGGCTGGGTTTGGTCCAAATTGTGGCCTCCTTAACTTGCCCACTTATCAAAAAGTCAACCCAAATTTGACTGCTTCTAACTTTCGCATCCGAACTTGGATTGATGAACTGTTTGCACCACCGCAATCAGGACGACAAGATCTACGCTCTGGTCCTAATTTGAGCATAATCCAAACACTTCTATTTTTGAGCTTTCCTGAGTCCTCCTTGTCCTCTGTGTGTCTCTGGAGCCACCTGGATCATGAGGAGATTAACATTAAGTTTATTATTCCCCAATGGGGGTGGTGGACATTTGGAATTCATTGTCGTGCGACGAATGACTAACGACATATCGCATGGGTGGAGGAGGGTAGGTAATATTCCATCCTATTATGATTTGGTTAATGACACTACCTTAGAGCATGTGAAACATCATTCCTCACCTGCGAAGGAGGGGTCTAGGCAGTCTCAGGGATTCATGGCGTTAATGGTGGGGTGGTTAAGATGCGTCGATCTTGCAGCAGTTTGGATGGTATTAGGCTCTCTGTAGAATGTGAAATTGACTGAGTTTCCATTTCATCGGCTCATGTTGGATTGGTGAAGGAAATTCATCTGTTGCTCCTTCTGCGGAGATAGTAAGGTAACAACTCTCTCCTTGCCATTTTGGGTGAAGATTTCCTTTTCCTTGTTGGCCAGAGGGCGTGTTGGTTGGCGAAGCGATTGGTGTTGGTTGTAGGTGTCTTAGGTCTGGTTAGATACTTGTGTGGGTATTTCGAGTGGTGGTGCTTTGGTTCCTAGTGTATGGTGGTTCGAGCTTGTGTCGGAGGTGCCCGAGTTTATGGTAGCAGTGGTAGTGGTTGGGCTAAGCCTCTATTGCAGGCCATCTTTTGGTTCTCCATGATCTGCATTGATTGGTTTTTCATTTCTGGGGCCGTACGAAAACAAATTATTTGCACAGAGGCCCATTGGCTTTGGCGTTGGATGGGTTTTTGGGAGATTGGGTGTTCAAACTTCCTTGTATTAAGTTGGGAGGTTTTCTTCTTGATTCTCTAAGTGAGGGGAAGTTTGGTAGTGCTGGCTTAGGTTTGTGATAGCTTCGTGGTGGGTAGTGTAGATTTGTGATGTTCGGTCATTTTGCTCTTCCTGGTTATGGTGTGGAGTGCAAGGACTCTGGAGGGGAGCGGGTGTTTGGTAGGGTTTGTTGCTACTAGTGGCATGGTTTAGGTTCCTTCTGGGTGGGCATTGGCGATGAATTGGGTCC
Organism: Pinus tabuliformis; assembly: GCA_031772625.1. Taxonomy (NCBI): domain Eukaryota; kingdom Viridiplantae; phylum Streptophyta; class Pinopsida; order Pinales; family Pinaceae; genus Pinus; species Pinus tabuliformis. The sequence continues at coordinate 1,133,946,297 of CM062809.1, read as the reverse complement.
GTCACAGGCGTTTGGGTTTCGGCTGGGCTTCAAGGATGAAGCCAGCTCTGCGAACGTTGTGAGCTCCTCTCTTGGCAAAGGTGAAATCGTCCCAACTTAGAGAGGTGATGAGTGAGCTAGTTGAAGCACAAGGTGGCTGTGCTAATAACAATAGTGATGGTACAGGTTATCTGTAAGGTAAAGCTGATGGTGGCCAGGGAGCATGCCGTGGGAGCAAAATGTTGGTTGATTCTTTCGGCGGCAGTGATGGCAAGATCCTGGCACAAAGTGATGGTGGGGCAGGAAGCAGGAGTAGGGGTATAGGTCGTGGACATGATCTGAGTTCGTGGGGTCGAAGTAACAAGATGGGAAATACCAGATCGATTAGGCATGTAGTTGATGGTCAGAACAAGTGGACTTCGGCTCAATAGAAGATGCTCCAATCAATCTTGGATATGTTGGAATCTCATGAAAAGGTGAGGAGGGAAGAACATGAGGCAGGTCTAGCCATGCTCAATTAACTATAGTACTTTGAATATCATGTTCGTGAGATAATTGTGGTTGTTTGGCGCGGTCAGAATATGTTGGCAGAGAAGCTTGAGAAGCTAGAAACATGGCTGGCTCACTTTGAGAAACATGTTCATTGTTTATACTGCCCACCTCCACCTCCAAGAATAGGGCCAGACAATCCGTCTTCTATCACTTCTGATGATTGATTATGGTAACATGCATCTTTCTAGTTCTTTTTGTATTTTGGTGTGTAAGGCTTATCGGTATGTGGACCTCTCAGTTGGGTATTTTAATTTTTGTCTATAGTTTGGTGATAGCATTGGTCAACAAACCCAGTCTGGGTGAGACCATATGCATTTTGATATCTATGTACTTATCTTTTGAGTAATGAAAAATCTCCAACTTACAAAAAAACATTAACTATATTATATTATAGATTTTTTACTAGGAAACCAAATCAAGTTGGAATGAAATATCATGAATTTAATGTACAAGTATCAACAATTGTTTTGGAAGAACCTCATTTGTGATGTTCTCTTTTTATCAACCTCTCATACAATGAATTTCCTCTTGATTGGATTTATTTGGATTTAATCCTTCTCACATGAGCTTCATAATCTAAAACACTCACACAACAACCTCTTTATTTAAACTCTAATTCCATATTTTAGACAAATATTATATGAAGAATTGAAACATTAAAATAATAATGAATAATATACAAGGAAAATTTTGGGTGCTAAATTTCACAAATGGGTTAATTTCCATGTTTTTACTACCAAACAAAAATCACTAATTTCATTTTTCTTTAAAAATTATTATCCAATCCTGAATTTTATAGGACAACATTATTTTACCTTAACTATAGCTAAAATTTTATAGAGACTATAGAAAATCATTATAATTTTGAATATTTTTAGAAAATTATCCCAAAACATTTTATAATTTGCATAATAGTGACTAAGTTTACAATCTATCCATAAAATTTTCCATGAAACCATAATAAAACAATCATATTATTGCATTATTTATTCAACATCAATGCTCATCAAAATAATTTAACACATCAACTAAAGACACAATACAAGAGGTGGAGTACTTAGTTCTTAGGAAACAAATCATAAATAATTATTAATTACTTTCACTTATTTCCTCTAAAAAGGTCACATATTCAAATCTAGAGGAAGATAGAGTATATGCACCTTCATAAAGACTTTAGTACTTAAAATCAAGATGAATTATTTCTGCATTAAATAAGGGATCTCATACTCCAATTATTTAACTTAGCTATCATATTAAAAATAATTTATTAGTATTGCGTAGATATAATTCGATTTCCATATTATTTATATAAATATTTGAAACTCTTTAAATTAATATTTTTTTCCAAATATAAATCTAACAAAAAATTAAATTAAAAATAATAATAAATTTATTTTAAAATTGGATAATATTTTTTTAATATGTTTTTATTTTATTAACATAATAGCTTAATTCATTGTTTAGAAATATGTGATTATCTTGTTTGGGATTAGATCAATTTGCCATATAATATATTTAATTATTTACATTTATGTAAATTTGAAATAATTTAGATAAAACTCTTTTCCTACCCAAAAAAATAGTTTCAGGTCTCGAGCCATTAAAATATTTCTTTTTCTATTCATTGTTAAAATTACGTTTAATAAAATTAATTATAATTTTATAAATAAAACAAAATACTAGTCTTATAATTTAACAAATTATCTAAAATAAAATTAATACACCGTACACACATGTATTATTATATTTTAACATTTTGTCTAAATAAAATTAATACAACATACACACATTTATATTATTACATTTTTATATTTCAACTTTATAAGATATTTTAATTTTTATATTTCAATTTATTAAGTGTATTTCGTATAATTTGATATCTATGTAAATCAATTTATAAAATTGATTTCATATTTCAATTTATTGATTTCATATTTCAATTTATTAATGGTATTTCGTATAATTTTATATGTTTGTACTTTAATTTATAAATTGATTTCATATGATTTTCATATTTCAATTTATTAATGGTATTTCGTATAATTTTATATGTTTGTACTTTAATTTATAAATTGATTTCATATGATTTTTATTTAAACTGTATGATTAGAACCAATTTACCGAGAAAACTTTATACTTGTTAGTTCGAAATGCGTAGACAAATGATATTCTATATAATTTTAGGTGAAAACTCTCTCTAAATTAATATAAAAATTTGAAATTCAAACAAATATACACATGATTAATAGAAAGTTATTGAACAAATGGAAAATTGAAATGTATATCTGGTTAATTGGAGGAAGTTCCCAAAAATAATAAAAACAAATTAAGTTGCATATTACATTATATAACAACATCATAAGTGTCCATCCGCGACACGGCCTAAAAGAATTATCCACTGACACATTAAAATAAATGATTGTGTTTCCATGCCCACTTGCACCTAATTCCAGCCAGGACAGCGTTCAGCCAAAACGCCGAAGGGTACCAACCAAGCATCCAGCTCTGACGATTTCGCCCAAAAAATCCCATGGAATTTTCCTCATTCAGAAAATAACAGCCCGTTGCCCACTTCAGCCACACCAGTATTTGAAGAGCGCCGTATAGCCATCTTCCGAAACCCTTTATACCCAACTTTACGGCCACTGCGCTCCAAGATACGAAGCACACCATTTCCAAAATTAAACCTGTCCCAATCAATGGATATGCATAAGGATGCTCCTGACGATCTCTTAGCGTTGCTGCAATGAGAAGCCCTGGCAAAACAACCGGTGACATCACCACTACCAGTAGAATCACCAACACTAGAATAAACACTGATCGCTTTGACATGCCCGAGAAGTCGTCCATGTGAACGGTGTTGCTGTAGATGAATGCCGATGCTGCCACGGCCCATGGTGAACCAACTGCTGCGATTATCACAGCAACTCTATGCATAGACCGTGGCTCATAACTATAAGGCCCACCTTCACCTTCAAAAGAAATAAGCAGAGCCCAACCAAGAGCGCAAATCAAGTTGACACAACCCACGGATATAAAGGTTATGATACAGAGCGGATCTCGGCCTCTAAAGGTTAGCACTTGGCAAACCTGGCTGTTATCGCCATTAGACTTGACCACAGCTTTCGCTAGAAATGCATTGGCAGCGAACCCACTTGAATTACTGTCCACCACGTAATCTCGCACTATCCTTCTCGCCACCAGAGCGCTAGAGAAGCCGTCCACTCCGAACCAGAATGTTAGCACAACGTTTATTAATACTTCAGTAAACCTTGGCACCACGAAGGAGGAAATGCTGTATTCTACACTTCCCTCCTTGCTTCCTCTAGTACCTCCAGACAAGTAGCTTTCTAGAACCTCCAAAGCCATAATTCTGACCCTTCTGTCTTCCGCATCTTTAGACCTCAAAGATGTTACCAGTACCTTTGTCCAATCATCACTGCCCGCATCGTTCAATGGAATGCAGATGCAAATAGGCTTCCCCGGACTGATATATGTGGCATGGATATCTTCAAGAATATCAGGTACCAGAGTCTGTGCTTCATCAGCCTGGTCCTCCCCACGCAATAAGCTCTCCCGGTTGCACTCATGGCAGCCTTTTCTGAGGCAGGTGGAACAGGGGAGTAGGCAGAGGGAATTAGAGAGTAGTTTCAATGTTCCTGGCATCCGAGTAGCAAGCATGTTTGTGATCTCTTCCATTGTCCACAATATAATGCAGTGGCAGCTAGGGCGCCTGCATTCACATGACTTTATAGTGATTCCGGGACTGAGTTCCTCGCTCACTTTTGAATCATTTATTGCACGTTTCAAAGGGAGATATTGTAGTACGATGGACTGCACAACATGGGCATTTGATTTAATGAATTGCCTCATCGACCAATTGGGTCTGCCGTTTGACAGTATTATAACGGCAGCAGTCTGCAGACCTCGTTTTCTAGTAGAAGCGTCTTGTATTTCTGCTGCTGCTGCTTCTTCTTCATCGTTTTCAGAACCAACTTCTCCTTCTGTAGAATCAATCTGAAGAACTCTTTCTGCCGTGGAAGCTATCTGTAGGTCTCCTCCCTCTGTAGGAGCAGTCCTAATCTCGTTTTCTTCAGTAGAAGCAGTCTCTGGAACTCTTGTGGAAGCAGACTCTACACCATTTTCTTCAGTAGAAGCAGTTTGAGGAACTCGTTCCATAGAAGCAGTCCTAATCAAGTTTTCTTCCGTAGAAACAGTCTGTGGACCTCTTGTGGAAGCAGACTGTACACCATTTTCTTCTGTAGAAGCAGTCCCCTGATCACCACCTCCTCCGATGACAGCATCTTCTTGTATACATGTGGTGAGTCCATATCCATGTTTAATCCCCCTTATCTTCTCCACTTTGGGATTCGATAAAATATGAAGGATATCCCGGGCACCCATCTCTAAATCAAGCCGTCCTCTGATGAGGCTTGTAACAAAAACCGCTAAATTACCCACGCACGTAATTGCTAGCGCAGGGAAATTAACAGATCCCGTCACACCTTCGGTTATGTCAAATTGTGCCCCAGCAAAAGTGGAGAACCATCCAAGCCAGCATACGAACTGTATGACCAACAATCGCATGATGCCTCGGCTTCCTTGCCAAATCTTGAGTAAATCCATGACCCCAAAATACAATCCAACGGGCACCTCTCTCTGCAAACATTTACATAACAGTCACCTGCCCACAGATACTTATGTAGTGAAGTAGCACGTATCATATCATTTGTCTGACACTGCTCCACTGCTAAAATGAATGTTTCCAGAATTTGATTCCATTACAATAACTTTACCTTTCACTTTTTTTCTTTCCTGCAATTTCAAGCTATCCGTGAATTTTCTCTAAACCGTTGAACACAAACACAAACTTAACAATGACATCTCCCTTGCATATAACTTCGTTGCTTTAGTTTTATTCTTACTTTTTTCAACCATCCCATACCATTCCGTTGTTGGCTCCCCGTTAATGGCAGCGTAGAAAGTCAACGCCTCCCGTGTGTTTCGTCGCATGTGCTTAAATCTAGCGATGTCTCTGTTTACTAACATCTGTGGGTTTTGGTGTAACCGCAATTGTGACTCCAAACACACTGGGCTCGCTTTGGGGGGAAATTGTTGACTCCCCGTTAATGATGGTGTAGAATGCCAACGCTCCCCATGTGACATATGCTTAAATCTAACAATGTATCTGTTTACTAACACCTACAGATTTTAGTGTAACGGCAATCGTGACTCCAACATCCATTCCAAGTCCTTTACTTTTTACATTCTTAAGATTTCAAGCCATTTGTTTTAATCTTTCAATTTTCTGAAAACCGTGTCCACAAACTTAACACTGATCTTATTACTTTTATTTTTTCCAACATGTTTCCATTTCAATCCCTGTAGGGTTTTGCTTTTGTTAGGTCCTACCATCTAATTTTATTGCTTTAATTTTACTTTTATTTCTTCTAACATCATTCCATTCCAATTACTTTGCTTTTTTATTTCACTTTTCCGAATATTTTCAAAGTTCAAACGATATGTTTTCGAGCTTCGAATTTTCTAAAATCCTCTTCCACACCAACTTCAAGAACGTTTCCCTAGCATCCGATTTCATTACTTTAATTTTATCTTTACTTTGTCTAATGTTTAATTCAATTCCAATCCCTTTATCATTTACTTTATTTTTCTTATGATTTGAAGCTAGATATTTTCCATCTTTAAATTTTCTCAAACCGCTTTCGAACGAGCTTAACACTAACGTTTCCGACCATCTAATTTCATTGCTTTAGTTTTAGTTTTTCAGATAGACGGACACCTATGTTCCCAATGTTCAATTTCTCTTTTTTCCACGGTATAAAAGTTTATCACACACGGGTAGATTAATTATAACTTTTTTCCACGGTATAAAAGTTTATCACACACGGGTAGATTAATTCTAAATTTATAATGAGAAAAAATATTATGATTTTTTAAAAATAAATCATATGTTTATATTTTTTAATATATTTTTTTTAATTTAATATATATATATATAGTATAAAAGACCAGAAATCTTTTAATTTTATTTTAAAATTTAACTTATATTATTATTATAAATATATATAATTTTAATTAATATTTTCTAAAATAATAATATTATTAAAGAATTAGAGGATAATAAAAACGAGATATTAGAAAATTTTAAAATAGTGTGAATAAAAAAATTTACGATATTAAAAAGATTAAAAATTATGGAGATGTTTATATATATATATATATATATATATATAATGATTTATCAAATTTTTTTTTTGAATCTTTTAAATCAATTTAATTTAATTTAAATCAAATAACTATTTAACAAATTAAATAACTTTTTACATCTTTAAAAATAAAAAATAAAATCAGGGAACAATATTTAACAATATTAAATTTAACATTAATACAATAAAATAATAGAATTTTTATTAAAATTAATAATTTATATTAAATGGGTTTAGAGCAAATTGTGTTTCGGTATTTTGTTAAGACACTCTAGCCATGCTAAGAGTTGATGTGGCCCAAGCCTAGTGATTTTCATGACTTAGATGCCCCTAGGTTACTCAAGCCACATGTTAGTTGTGTACTATTCTCAAAACTAACATAAACTAACAAACAAAACATTATTAAATAAATATAGATTATTAATATGAAAATATACTTAAAATATTAAAAAATATTAAAAAATATTTTTATTAAAAAATATTTAAATTCTGGCTCTTTGGATATATATATATATATATATATATATATATATATATATATATATATATATATATATATAAAATTTAGTTCTTCTCTCTCTAGGCTAAGCTGAGGGCTAGAGCAAGGTTTATCATTACTATATGTTGGGAAGATAACAATCATTCTGCCCAACCACATGAGATGACCTCAATTGGTGAAAAAAATTGGCATTGGGGATAGCTAACGGAAAGAAGTCAACTTCCCTCCTAGCCTAAAGGAGACAAGGGATCCCCTTTGAAATTGAAGGCAAAAGAAAAATTATTGGTACCTCCCAAACCCATAGTATAAAGTCACTTAAGATACTACCATAGTTACTATATTTTAACGCTATATAACATGTCAAACAATAAAACTTGAAATTAGGTGATAATAATCACAATGTTTCCATCTAACAACCCAAGCTAAATTCAATTTAAAAGTAACATATGATTATATATAAAATATTAAATATACAATTACAACAAAATAATATTTATTTATTAAAAATAAAATTAATTATATTAAAAAAATATATAAATAACTATAATTATTTCAATTAATTTTTTATAAATACACATTAATATAATTTATATATATATATATATATATATATATATATATATATATATATATATATCAATTTTCATAAAAATATTGTTAAGGGTGGTCCTGTCTTAACTAACAAAACATGCCTAATATATTTACCTTCTAAACATTAGCAAAAAAATAATTTTGTAATCACTTTTCTTTTTTACATAGAGTTCTATAATGATTCATTTATGGTAAAAACCCTTGGAATCACTCATTTTTTAATCATACATTTAGCAAAAATAATTTTGGAACCACCTTTCATATTAGTTCAATTTGTACATAAGATGCATCCCTTCTGGATCGATAGCCAGTGAAAGGTCTAACAACAATTCTCTCTAATTTTTGACGACCCACTACCCCCTTCAACTCTCTCACTATTACAGGTATCCCCTGTCTCTTACTTCAATGTTGTGTTACGATAATCCTCATGTGCAGGAATCAATGGTGTTGGTAGCGAGAGACCAACAAGAGAAAGAAAAGGCTCTTATCCATCCAGAAGTTGTGCCATGGTGATTTGATGCCAACAAATTCCCTACATTTTGTTCCTACAACAAAGATGCAAGCACCATCAATATGTTATTGTCCAACGACACTGTGGATTCCAATGGGACCAACCCTCAAAATGGGTATGTCGATATCAACAGAAAATTGTTGATGACGAGGAGACATTGGAGAATCGCCAAGTTTGGTTGAGGGTACTAAGCATTGTAGAAGAAGAGGATCATTCTAGAAAGAAGCTTAGATTGTCTAGAGAGCAGTGTGCTCTTTTGGAAGAATGCTTCAGAAAGAACAAGGTACCCAAACCTATAAGTCTCTGTTAACATTATTCATTTATCAGTTGTGTTTCGCCATGATTTCGGTTGCTGTAACTTCTTCTTTTTTTGCAAAACTAAAAGAAAGTATTGGACTTAAAGTTTAATCTCTATCCTCGACAAGTTGAAGTGTGGTTCTAGAATAGACAAGCAAGGTTAGCCCCTATCCTTTATTCACTCATAGTATTTGGAGTGTTGACATTAAAATTAGAAAATCTCTCTTTGGAATCAACAACTACATAATTTGGCATGTAAGTTTCAAGGTTGATTTGGAAATTACAGTTCCAGAAACTTTATAATTTGAAACTGTTTCGGTCCAATGGAGATCTTATTGTATTCACAACATTTTTTTCTGAAGAGCATTTGTTATTGATTTTTTTTCTATACATTAACTAAATGTTATAAATTTGTCTTAGGATGAAGCTCAAGAAAACCAAAGTGGAATGCGAGCTTCTGAAGAGATATAATGAGGCCATGTCAACTTTGAGGGGCTTGATTCAAAAGTCTCTGAACAATGAAATGTGTATCATACATAGGATCGTGTACTTCCTCGCTTTAAATTCTCAATCACTACTCATCATGTGTGAGAGAGGGGAGGTAATGAGCCGCCATCCCATGTGCATAGCCTTGAATCCCACTCCAAATGATAGCGCACAATCATTTTCTCAACAACTCTCTAAATTTTAGATTTTCTCAAATATTGCGGTCTGGTTTCTTACATTTTCATTTTAAAAAGGTCTGCTCCTTTTCCTCCATCACATGGGAGGATTTAATTAGACAGATAGGTGGGAAGGTCATCTAGGGGAGGAACAACAACATCAAGGGCCAAACCCAAGAACATGCCCATCAGAGGAGGTTTGAAAACAACCCATGGAGGAAAAGGTAAGAGGTGTACCTTGTTTGTCCATATAGAAAGTTTGTTTATGTTTGTCCATATAAGAAGTTTGTTTGATTATTCCAGCACGATGAGATATTCTAGGGTCTTATTACACCTTCCTGTAACTAATCATATATCCCTTGTTTTAATTCATTTGGGTCTAGGAAATCATTTCTATTGTAATTGGTTATAAAAAACGAATATGGTTATGTGTGTTGCATATTTTCCCTCTTTGGGATCTCATAGGATCCAAGTTATAATTTTCTTACTTGATCGTCACCTCCTACATTGTGGGATTTCCTTTTGTGTGCTTAGAAAGAATGGTGTAGATACCCATTGATAACTAGACAATTTCTTCTACCCCATTGGTCATAAGGGTTACAGATCCATGTTTGTAAAAACTTGTACATTCCTTGAATCTAAATTCTTCCAATAATATGTTATGGAACGATGTTTTCTTTTTTCACATTCCAAACTTATGGATCGTTAAACTATCGAGCATAGTTATAGTTATGTCATGAATTTTTGATAATTGGATGTGGATGGACTTGGAGACATTATACAATATATTGAAAATGGCAACAAGAAATGCTAAAAATAGCATTGCTATAAATAGAAGCTCAGGTACCCGTGTTGGACATACCAACAAGGAATGAAAAATGGAAGTGCTAAAAATAGCATTGCTATAAATAGAATTTCGGGATACATTCCAATTTTAATTAGTCCCTGAATTAAAATTCGAATTTGATCTTAGCAGCTGTTTGAAAAATAATTAATTAATTCATCTTGAGTTAATTAGTTGGATAAAATCAAACATGAAGTCTTTGTGAAGACATGCAATAGTTATCCCTTTGGTTGAGGAAGTTATCCCTTGATTAAGGAGATCGGGATGAGTTTTAATTAGTTAACTCAGTTAACTGAGTTAAGTCTAGTTAAATTAGTTCCAAATAGTTGGAGGAACTAATTGTGAGTTTAGTCAGTTAATGCATGCATGCATGCAACTAGTGTTCTCCAGATAACTGAATATTCTCTCATAAATAAACCATGCATGTCAGTTCAGATAGAGACCCAGTTGAGATTAAAGATAGGGACATTGTACTATCAGTTGGAGGAATTTTCCTATAAAGGAAACTCATCCATGCAGAAGGAATTATTTCCTTCAGGACTGTGCAGTTACTATTGAGTTTAATGTGTTGTGTGAGAGGTGAATTCACACAAGTGGAAACATTGGACCCCAGGAGAAACTGCGCAAGGAAATAGGAGGCTTGGAGGGCAGAGGAGAAGGTTTGTGAGAAGCCTTTGACTGTCTATGAGCAGCAGAGGGATTGTACTGAGAGCAAGATAGCTTGTGAGCTAATGCTTTGTGTAATCCGGACATATTTCCACTTGTATGATAATACAGAGATTGGGGTTTTTAGCTGAGGCTTTCCCTAGAGTATTCTTCTGTGTTCATGTGTGATTGATTTCTCATTCTCAATTATATGTGTTCTATTTTATCTTGCTCAAAAATCGATTAAGCTTCCGCAAGTTTGATTATAGAAGTAGATTAAGTATTTTTCTTTAGTACATTGCATAATTAGTTTAATCTATGGTGAGAATTTCTACACAATACATAAATGCTTGATTGTAAGGTCATAGGAAAACGATATTTTGTGAGGTGAGAGACCTGAAGAGTATCTGGTTATTATATAATATTGCAACCACTATTTTGGCTTCTTCTTCAACGATCCATAACTGGAGTGAATAACACAAAATATTTCTTCTATTTTCTCGTAAGCATTGATTTTAACTTTATTCTAGTTTTATTACCTCTTAAAGAAATTGGCTGGAATTTTCACAATGGATTATAAGATAGTTTGGCTCAAAGTATTTTCAAGTTTGAAGAGGTATTCTAAAGGGCCATCTCCAATTTTTCACTTGTTTATTACTGTGAGTTGTTTTTTAATCCTTTTATATTCTATTTCAGCTAGGACTTGTCCTTGAAGAGAATGAGGTGGATTGATTACATAATAGACCTTGAGTTGGTCTTAGTTGGAAAATTTTAAATTTTGTTCCTGATCTTGAATTCATCATTAGGGTTGGGATTTGTTGAATTGTTGTTCTTGAATAATATAAAGACTTGCCGCATATATATTCTTTGGATTATTTTCATATTTAATGAATTTTTAGATTTTAATCTTGTGGCCTCTATGTTGTCCAAGATCTTTAGGAAAACATCTCTCATCTTAGTGTCTTGCTTATTTTTTCCCCTCTAATATATTGAGACACTAAGTTGGTTGTGCTATAGAAGCGTGTGATAGTAGTTTATGTCAATACAAATCGCTTCTTCTTACGTTTAAAGACATGTTTTTTGTGTCTATCGATAGCTTTGAATTTCTTTGAATTTAAGCATTGTATGTGATTCTTCAAGTGAGTGGTTTTATTTGGTTAATATCTTGTGTTGGATATCAATGAGGGCATGTGTTACATTGTGAATGATAAGGCATTGCAGTGTTATTCAATATATCTAATGAACTCAATCTTAAGGGTTCGTCCTATAATAAAACTAGGAATTTAAAAATTAAAAGCCTGAAATAGTGATCCCTACGAATTATCTATCTATGAGCAAAAATTTAACCACCTTGTCTTATTGGAGACCTCAAATTTGAATCCCCTGGTAGTTTATTTGTGTAGTGACACAAGAATCTAGTTTTTATACAAACTGTATGTTTATGCAGCCAATTAGTCTATTATTTGAATTTCATGTCTGTTTCAGTTTATGTCTATACTTGATTCTCTCTGATTAGCAAGGATTGGGCTCTTTTACATGCAATTCTTTATATATATATATATATATATATATATATATATATATATATATATATATATATATATATATATATATATATATATATATATATATATATATATATATATATAGATATATAGATATATATATAGATATATAGATATATATATATATATATATATATATATATATATATATATATAGATATAGATATATATATATATATATATATAGATATATATATATTGGTTTTGTTGTGTGAATTTCTCTTCCTTCATAGTCAAGATATGAATTACTTTATCCATTAATCAATCCATTTCTTCAATATTTTCCTTGAATTCTTCTTTATGCTTTTTTGGTCAATCTGTCTGTCACGATCTTATTAAAAAGTGGCAAGGGAGTTTGCATCTCTCATGTTCCTGGATATGGGATGTAGTCCCCAATTTCTTTGTCAATCCTTTCAACTTGCATACACTATAGGTTTGTAATACGAGTGGATGTTTTGGCACCCACCATTTGTACCTTTATGTTTCTTCAAGAGCCTTTACACTATCTTTGTCCCTGATTAGTGATTATTTGAAATTGTCTTTATTTCAAAATGTAGCTTCCTTGGCAGCATCCTTTTGGCATTATCATTCCTTACGAAGTCATATCATGGGGTGTATGCCTTAATGTTTGGTTGGCAATGCATTAATGTTTTTCTAAATAATACCTTCGAGATTACTATTTGAGTGCACATTCCAATAAGTCTTTATCGCCTCATGTTATATATTACTGTTGTTGTCCATGCTTACCATGAATCATTTAATGACAAAAGTATTTTTCTAACTCTTTCCCTATAACTTTGAACAATTGAACTTAAATTAAGTGATGTTCTTTCTTACATTCTATGTTGCGCTAGGTTTTGGTTGCTAATCTTCTTGCATTTTGATTGTAACATTCATTAGAATGTCAAAGCAGTCAAGTAAAAATGTTTTTTTTCTCTATATCCACTAACAGTTTCATGTTTCTCCATAGCAATAGCAAAATTCAGTTGAATTCTAGATGTATTGAATTTTGGATGAATTTCTTTCTAAATTTGGAATCAATTCAGTCATATTTTGGGTTATCAAATACTCTCACATATGACCAAAAATAAGGCACAATAACATTCATACTTTCTTGCTTACTGATAGTTGGACTCAAAAATTAATATTGTAGGATGTTTCAACATGATTCAAAATAAATAAACAGGCTTTGCGATACCTCCATCTCTCTATTAGGAATAAATATTCAAACCCAAGTCAACTTAACAGAGATGTGCTACCAAATTCTTAAGTCTGTGATCTAGATTCTCTCAGCTACCATAAGTAATCAATGTATTTTACTTCTGTGATGTTAGTAGAATTACATGTAAAAGAGCATGAAAAAACACGTGTGCATATTTTAAAGGAGAGGAAACATAAATGAAACCATCAAATCAAAGAACACACACAAGTTTATAACGGATTTCACCAAATGTGGGCTACATCTTTGAGCCCATTGTCAAGATTTGGGAGGCCACTTCATTAAATGCTGCAAGATGATGATAAGTACATGATGTATTCTTTGTCAGTACAAGGAAGAATTCCCTTAACTAGAGTGACATGTCTCTCCATGAGATGTTCTCCAATAAGGACTCTCATTCATATAATCTTTCCTTCAACATAACAAAATATCAAACACTCACATGAAGTGGCATACAAGGATCCTCCAAAAAAATGGAAAACAATGATCTCAACATCAAATCATCATCTCAACAAGAATCAAAAGCAGACATGGCACTAGTGCGTCTTATACCTCTACTTCCAAGGAAGGCCTGAAAATGCACAAATTTGATGAGGAAATGGATTGAACAATTGAATTCCTGGTGAAAATTCGTGAAATCTGACCGTAAACTCAACCCCCTTATGACTTGGGAAAATTTGGGTTCCCCTAGAATATCAAAGGTTCCCTAAAGATTCTCTTCTATGGGCTGACTAAAAAACTACTACTTATATGAAGAATCTGATCACGCCATTGCATTTCTTTTGAAAAACAAAGAAAAATGAGTATAAAGTTGGCATGGTTTTGAAACTGTCATTTTCGGGCCTCCAGGGAATCCCAAATATTCCTCAAGATTCTACAAAGATTCTTTTCTACAGGTTGACTAACATTTTTCTACTCAAACGAGGAAACTAATGACACCATCGAACTCCTAGCAAAATTCTAGTTAATTTGAGTATAAACTTGACATAATTCTGATACTGTCAAAATTTCCCCTTAGAGAATCTTAAAGATTCCTCAAAGATTTTTCATAGAGAATATTCTTGGAAATATTCCCTTACATATATTCTTGAGATTCATGTCTTCATTGTCCTTCCTACACCCTCATCTCTCATGTATTTTTCAACATTCCTCGTGGTTCCCTTGAACCATTTGAATGACATTTTATAACAAAGTATGAGGGTGAATAAGTTGAAGTGTGTGGTTGGCATAGTCATATTAAGTTACTTGTTGTTGGAGTGTTTTTGGGTTCAAAACCCATGGACTCCCAATTTGGATTTAATATGGTTTTCAAACCATATAATATATGTATATATATCACTATATTGTAATGACTCCCCAAACCATGAGAATAAGAAAAAAATGTAGGGTGCACCATGCCAAGACCACTGGGGCCTAATTTGAGGTGCCATGTGGCACCATGTGGGAGGCTCTCATTGGGCCACATCATATGCCACTTTTGGCATCTACATGCCATGTGTTGACTTGTGATATTACCACATCACCTGTCATGGTCCATCTGATATGCTGATTGGGATGCCATGTGGCAACCTGTGGGAGTGCTCGTGGTGCCCTCAGGTTGAATTTTGACTTTTACTTATTTTTTTGTACAAACTTAGAATTGCAATAACTTTCTCATACATAATTTTATTTCAATATTGTCTACGTTGTTGAAATCAAGATAAATATCTTTTTGACTTGGTCTTAGTTTCGATGAAATCACAGAACTGTCATTTTTTAGCCTTTCTAGAACCACCTGGATCATTCATCCCCACTTAGGAGCTTTTTCTCCTCCAAAAGCATGAAAACTATCTAAAATTTGTTGTACTCCCTTGTCTGCACAATGCCCTAATAGGCCACACTTCCTTCTCCTTCACCTTTGTTCTTCGGATCCATAAGTGTTGAACCGACACCTGTACTCTTATGCAAACATGTATTATATCTTGCAAAATGCATGTTCAATTAAAATACCAAACAAGACCCAAGAAAAATTGATAATTTCCAAGAGTTTATAACACACTCTTTGGTCAATTTCACATCAAAATCATAATAGAAATCAATACCCCAACTATCAACAAAAAAGACCAAAAATATCACTATGTTGTTTTCATAAGTGATGGAAAACACTTCATCACTTTTACAATCATTTTACAACATGTGATTTACAAAATTCAGCCATGACAAACTACCATATCTAATGAAACCATCTCTCACTCATAAAAGTGAATGGGTCTTCATTTTGGAGTTGATTCGTTTGTTGAACAACTTTACTAGCTGGTTCTTGGTTTTTGTGGCTCTCTGATGTCCACCTCTATTGTAATGACTAAAAAAAATTCTTCTTCCTCTAGATCTGCTTAACCTTCTTCCTTCCCTAATGTGGAGAAGGCCTTTCACATCTTCTCCTTTTTCTTGCTTCCATTCTTTTCAAACTCTTGGCAACAACATGGTTATACAAGCCACAAAAACTACATGGTTTTCTATGCCATGAACAATCTACTTGTAATCAAAAGGCATATTAGAATAACAAGACTTTTTATACCTCGCTTGGTTTATTTTTTATACAAGAAGGACACTTATAGTAACATGAGAATTAGAGCGCATTTTAATGGTTCCAACTCAATGTTTCACAGGTACTTTCTGCTTCGATATAACATAGTAACATTGTAATCACAGGTATTGTTGATCTGAAATGGAGGAGATTAGTAATGTTTTTCTAATTCCCCATTCAGAATAAAACCTAAGATGCTTATCATTTGCTTATCAAGTGCTTAAGGATTCACCATTTTTGCTTAATTAACTGATTCCCATGAGAGTTTCTTATGTAAATGTTATAAACAATTTAACATAAAACATATGTTGAACAACAACAAAATAAAAGCAAAGAACATCAAAATACAACACACAACACAGAGATTTGATGAGGAGTTCACCTCTCCTAGGCTACATCTCCTTGGTACAACTTCCAATGCTTGGGCCTCTCTATTATGCTCAAAATTACAACAAAAGTGTGTTTACAATGCTCAAATTCCTCTTAAACATGTCTCAATGAGTTCATAATAGCAAAAAATGCTAGAATTGACTCTTTTTGCACCTAATTTCGATAAGAACTGAAAAAGTTATGGGCTCTCCCAGTTCTCCCACAATTTTCTCAACAAGTTCCCCTTTTCCAGCCACTAACCATCAAATTCGGCTTGAAATCCACTAGCTCGGTGAAAATTTCACCATGTGGCAGGCCTTAGTGTGTCGGCTGAATCGAAAATCACAATCGGCATAAAAACTTGGTGGTCTTATGGTCTTGTGAACAAAACGGGTGATTGTGCAATTGCGATATCGACAAAACTAACAGGTTTATTAACCAGAACCGATAATATTTCACAATTGTGATATCACAATCAGTGGAACCCGTCGCATTTCATAATCAATGAAAAACAAATGGTCTTGGATATGCAGGTCTGTGCAGTATTGCGATTTATCGCATCGCAACCCCTCCCTTGTCAAGGGCTATTCTGTAACTTCACTCCCTTCGTTGATGTGTGATTATGATTTATCACATCGCAACTCTTCCCTGTTCGGGGGCCAATTATTTATCATGATATGCCTGTGACTTGTGATTGTGATATGTTGGGGCCAATGGAAACTTGCCACTTGGCGCCTCCCCATTTGCTGAAGGACCTTGCCATGTCATTCAATCCTGCCATGTGGACAAGTGAAACTTGAACTTTGACTTGGTCTAACTTCTGCATATGAGCTCAGATTTGAGTGTTGTTTGCACCGTTGGAATTAGAATGATGAGCTCTTCGATCTAAAACTTAATTCAACAAAATTCTGACACTTTGATTTTTGAGCATAATTTTGAGTGCTTGATCACTTCTCCCCACTGGAAGTCTTTTGGACCCAAAAAGATCACTTTCAATTGACTAGTAGGTGAGGGCACAATTCCTTCACCTTTCCAATCTTGATCCATTGATCATTGAGTTGGAACTTTTGATATCAACAATTCTTTCCTTTAACCTTTTCAAGATGTTCTTGTACTGTTTGATGTACCATTTGGAGTTGTTCAATGAAATCTTTGGCATTGTCCATGTTAGTGTCAGTAGCAACATCCTTCTTACCAAGATGATACAATACATTATGATGTAAATGGTATATAGATTCCTCCACTTGATTCCTTTGACTCAAGCATGAATATACATCTTGAAAATATGTATTTTTTTTAACATAACTTTCATGTAAAACAAAATAATGCTTGAGGAAAGTAGTTATACAAACTATAGGAATAGAAAGTACATCAACAAACTTGTTGCTTATACCTTTCTTATACCTTTTGACCAAGTGGAATAGTAGAAGAAAACCCATCCAATGGAAGTGCCTTTGTTGTTGCAACTTAAACACTTTATCATTGAAAATTTCTGAATGAAAAGAAATGTCTTACCACATTGAAAAGGACCGTGCCCATGGCATAGTCACATACAACAACCTGAAACTTAAATGACTGTCTCAAGTCTAGAAAAGAAAGTTTTAGAGTTGTACTGATCTTTTGTTTTAAAACATCAAATGCCTCTTGTTTGCCTCCCCACTAGAAGACCTTTTGCAAAACTACCAATGAATGCAAATGAACTACAATAGAAGAAAAATTAACAAAATTTCTCCTCCAACATTGGGTTGCTCCCAAAAACCTCTTATCCAAATGACTATATTGAGCCTTCCCACGTAAATTACGAGTAGAGCAAAGACATCTACGTCTTCATGGGGATGTATGATTCCTTCACCTATGTCTGCTCGAATGGATTCAATACCACCACAGACTATTACAGATTCAATCTCGGAGAGATCTAACTTTAGCTCACCTTCTCCTCGTCCCACACAGATTGCCAAAAAGCCTTTAGGAACCTAAACATGCTTGGAAGAACCAATTTCACGGCTCAAGTGCATCAAATAAGTTTTATCCAACATATACTTTGACATCTTCATAAACAAATGTTCTTGACATATGACATCAAGTATTTTTTTCTAATACATGACATGCTCACAATGAAATTTTTTGAAAATGAAAATGTCATCCAAGTAGACTATCCTGTCTAGAAATGGCTTCAACACATATTTCTTCATATGTGTAAAAGTAATAGGAGCATGGTAAAGACCGAAAAGTATAACAAGCCATTCAAACAAACCTTGCCTGGCTTTTAATGTCGTCTTCCCTATATCTCATTCAACAACTCTACTTTGATGAAAACCACTTCTTGAATCCCATTCAAGGAAATGCTTACCATTCTTCTTGGGTGCCAAAACAAGAGGTGCACCACATAGTAAAGGAATACGCTGAATGATCCTTTTATTCAACAATCCTTGGATTTGCATCTTAATTTCTGCGCTTTCCATCACTGATATCCTGTACATGCCAATGTTAGGAAGAAGACACTTTTGCTGCAACTAAAACGCAAGTTGGATTCCCCTCTTGGGAAGTAATCCCTTTGATTCCTGAAACATTTCATCAAATTGGTTAACGTCGTCAACCAAATCAATTTTCAAATTTGAATTACAATCGTCAAACACTTCATAATCAATATCATTCTCGGTTTTGATCACGAGAAGCATAAAATTCTTGCTCGAATTCAACAGTTGTTTCATCTGCCCTACATTAACAAATGAAAGATTTGTGTTCTTGCTGTGAGCCCTCACAATATATTCTACTCCACCTTTGAATATGTGAATTTTTTTTTCATATTGATGGAAAATAGCTTTTCTGTCATAAAGGTATGGGCTACCCAAAACGATGTCAGAGATACCTAACGACACAATGTCAAGCTCAACTTCATCTATGAATTTTGCAATGATTGTTAATTTCAGTTTACACTTTCTTGTAACCTACAATTACACATTGTCACATACCCATCCAAGTGGATATGGTTTATGATGTGGAATAGTTTCTAGATTTAATCTCTTAACAATGTTTTCAGAGATAAGATTGGCTTGAGAGCCACTATAAAAAACATATCAATCTTGTTATGTTTTGATATCACCCTATGTGAAACCGTTCTATTCTCCTCTTTTCATTTGGAGTTTCATTATGTGAGCCTGAAGAACTAGCGTTGGAAATGGATTTCTTTCCTTGAAACCCCATGGCTGTGATTTTTGTTTCATCACCCGATTCAGATCCCAAATCCTCTTCTTAAGTGGTTTGATTTATCTTTTCTTTTCCTTTGCTATTGAATTTCTTTGGTTTCATTTCAGGATGAAGCTTCCAACAGCGAGCTTCATCGTGACCCTCCCTGGAACAATGTTTACAGACTATTTTCTCTCCTTCCCTTTTAATGGATGCATTTTTCTTTCCCTTGAAACCCTTTCCTTTCTCTTTACCCTCAAACAGATTTTTACTACCTTCTTTTGGGGTTTTTTCCCTCTTGTTTCTAGGTGTGTAGCTCGAACACAAACCTCATCAAGATTTGCAAGATTAAACATAAGAATGGTGTGTCGAAGATAGCTATGAAAACCTCCTATGTATTTCAGTAAAGTATCTTGTGACTGCAAGTCTACTCCTAGCATAAGAGCTCTTCTCCTTAACTCCTAAGTATACTCTTACACATTTTGACCTTTTAACTATTTGAAAATTTTCCGATTCATGATAGCTTTTTGCATATGAGCTAAAGGGTAGAATTGTATTTTTATAGCAGTAATGAAATTAGACGAAGTAATAGAGATCTTACCACGTTTTTTGATCTCATCTTGAGTCCTTGATTCCCACCAAATGAGTGTTTCACCCTCCATTCTCAATGAAGCCAACTGAATTTTGATATCATCCTCTTGAAGGTTTTGAATCCTACAATACACCTCCAACTGAAGAATCCAATTATCAAGCTTCTCTACATTCACTTCACCATTATACATGGGCAACTTGAATTTAACATCAAGTTTAAGTAGAGGTGATTTTCCAGCTCCTTTTTAAGAATGATGATGAGTATGAGTAAGGGTTGTATTAGTGGAAGAGTGTGAAGAAGAAGATGAAGAATATGGTGGAGAGGGTGGAGCTTTGTCTCCATTACCATTACCTCCTCTATAAGAGCCTTATCCTTTGGTATGTTTTGAACTTTCTCCTTGCAACTTGCTATTCCTCTCTTCGTAGAGGAAATTCACCATCTCTGTCATATCAAAGAAAGCCTTTCTGAAGGTCTTCTAATCTCTTGTCATGTTTGTAGTTTCTCCTTCGTGAGACATGATCTCTGGAGTCTCAACTACAACTTGAGGTTGAACTGGTGTTGGATATTGTGGTAACCTTTCTCTTCTTCCCCTTAATGCAACTTTAGGGCTTCCAACCAGCTTTCCTTCACCTCTTTTGAGTTTTGACCTTGTTAGCATGACAAAAAACTAGCAAACAACAAAATTCTTCTTTCACAAAGAAAATCTCGTAAGTAAAAACCTGTGCTCTGATACCAACTTGATCTGAAATGGACAATATTAGTAATTCTGTGCTAATTCCCCATTCATAATAAACCTAAGATACTTATCATTTGCTTATCATGTGCTTAAGGATTCACCATTTTTTCTTAATTAACTGATTGCCATGAGAGTTTCTTATGTAAATGTTATAAACAATTTAACATAAAACATATGTTGAACAACATAAAAATAACAACAAAGAACATCAAAACACAACACACAACACAAAGATTTGATGAGGAAGTTCACCATTCTTGGGCTACATCTCCTTGGTCCAGCTTCCAATGCTTGGGCCTCTCTATTATGCTCAAAATTACAACAAAAGTGTGCTTACAATACTCAAATGCCTTTGAAACCTATCTCAATGAGTTCATAATAGCAAAAACTACTAGAATTGACTCATTTTGCACCTAATTTGGATAAAAACTGAAGAAGTTATGACCTCTCCTAGTTCTCCCACAATTTTCTCCACAAATTCCACTTTTATGGCCACTAACAATCAAATTCGGCCTGAAATCTGCTAATTGGGCGAAAATTTCACCCGCAATGGGCCATAATTTATCGGTCGAATTGCAAATCCAAACCAGCGTAAGAACCCGGTGGTCTTATGGTCTCGTGAAAAAAACGGGCGATTGTGCGATTGTGATATCGATGGACCCAACAAGATTATTAACCAAAACCGATAATATTTCACATCTATAATATCACAATCGGCGGAAAACCAATGGTCTTAGATATGCGGGATTGTGTGGTATTTTGATTTGTGATTGTGATTGATCACATCACAACCCTTCCCTTGCCAAGGGCCAATTTTGTAACCTCACTCCCTCCGCCAATGTGCGATTACGATTTATCACATCACAACTCTTCCTTTCTCGGGGGCCGATTCTTTATCATGATCCACTTGTGACTTGTGATTATGATAGGTGGGAGCCAATGGAGGCTTGCCACTTGGCGCCTCCTCATTCACTGAAGGACCTTGCAACCTCATCCAATCATGCCATGCAAACAAGTCAAACTTGAACTTTTACTTGCTCTAACTTCTGCATACGAGTTTGGATTTGAGTGTTGTTCACACCGTTGGAATGAGAATGGCGAGCTATTCAACCAGAAGCTTAGTTTAACAAAATTATGACACTTTGATCTTTGAACATAATTTTGAGTCCCTGATCAACTGTCTGCTACAACATAACATAAGTAAATCTATGATTTATTAGTGAATCCAACAACTACAAATTACACATTTTCTGATGAAGAAAAACACACATGAAGTGACATACAAGGGAAGAACACATACTACATGTTCTAGTGCTTGGAATCACCAGAAAATTCTTCATTAGTATTCAAGAATGAAATACATGTGACAAGTCCAAACTGGTGAAATTTGTAGAACAATTACTACCTCAAGAACAAGAAATTGAACCAAAACTTGGAACCTCTTACTGAAAATAGAATTCAAAATCACTAAAAGGGAAGAATTCAGAACCACTAATAATAGAAATTGGAACCTTTATAATGAGTTTCTTCTCCCATTTTATAGGGAGAAACAAAATGAGGACAACTTCCAAAATATCTGAAAACGCTACAGATATCTGACCTACATAGATATATGAGCATGCAACTAGCCTGATTGTCCTAACGATTCCTAATTGAATTGATTCTTTTCTTGAAAATGAAAAAATTAACAAAACATGATAAACATAAGGTGTCATGATTGACACACAAAAATATTTGCATGTTGATTCCTCTGATCACCTCTGATCAGGCCATGCCTCTGCCACTGTATTCCTCCATGATTACCAACCAATTTTCCTATCACTTTAACCCTTTAACTACTTGAATCCCCCCTTTGGTGCTAGATGTGGTTTGACATGGTGGCGTTGGGCAGTGCTCTGCAAGTTAGCTGCCAACCCATTCATCCTCAATACTCTCTTTATTTTGGTATTGGAGACCAATACATCTCTTAACATTACCATAGTGCAACTTCGGGGCCACAACATATCATAAATTTACATTAAAATGACATTACAAACTCACAAAATTTTGATGCCTTTAGCCCCTTTCTTATTTTTTCTCCATCAGACCGCTACTTGTGACCACCAGTATAGCACTTAGGTGTTGCAATATCAGAGCCTTCATCCATCATAACTCTATTTAAAAGAAACATTGCGAAATCATAACATTTCGATGCCTTTGGCTCCTTTTCTCTTAGCCTCCTTATCACATTTCCGCTATTGAACCGGGTGCCATGACTAGGGGCTTGGTGCTTAGATGCTAAAGCCTTTAGGTTCCTATCAGGGGCCTATCTCTTAGTGTTATCTTCTCTTGTCCTTGGTTCTTTGGGTTTCCACAATAAAATGCCAACAATGCATTAGAGATCCTATCCTCAAAAGTTTTCAAATTGCAATTAAAAAAAGTTATGATGTATCCTTCCTCCAATATTCTCCATAGAACTTAGGTGCTTGTCTTGCTCTGCGCCCTTAGTTAGTTTGAATCCCTACGACCAAGTGCCTCTCAACTTCGGAGATTCGTAGGAATCGTAACATTTTCAAAATGATTTTACAATGGAGTTACAATATCTCCATCTTTGATTAGCTCTATAGCACTTGGGTGCTTGTCCCTGATTTACGCCCTTGGTTATTTGGGTCCTCATGACCAAGTGCCAATCATACATCATAAGTTTTTCAAATTGCCAATACATAGGAGTTGGGAAATATATTCCTTTCGAAACACCAACCTCTGAGATGATGTCATGTTGAGGTCATCATCTTCACATGGCGCCTCCTTAGTGGTGACATGCATCACACAGATTTTTCCCACTAGGCCACCTAAAAATGTTGAAACTAATTGCCACATGTCCTCTATACTACCATGTCATGATGATGTCATCTGCCTCATCAGCTCCTAAGGGCCAATCACCTGCTGCCTCCTGTCTTATCTTGAGGAGAGAGAAAGGGTCCTTGATCTTTGGTTTCAAATGTGATTTCCTTTGTAAATCTCTTTTCCTCACTACCTTCACACTTCTAAAGAATTGTAATTGTTAAGGAGTTATGAAAATATAAGGTTTCGAATGCTCTAGGCTCTGAAATTAGATCGCTCTGAGGTTTTGATATCGGGTCTCGATATACCTTCCTTCTCGATGCCTGCTCTGATATTCCTTTTCAGGTCTGTCTTTGAATAAATTGTCAAGGTCCTTTAGTTCCCACCTATGATATCACAATATGCCTTCTGCTTTGAGGTTCTGATATCGGGTCCTGATGGTTAGCCTTCCCTTTGGCTTTTGGACTTCAACTCTTCCTTTGGATTTCAAACTTTGACCCTTCCTTTAGATTTCAGTCTTCAGCCCTCCCTTTTTGGGTTTCCCTTTGTTTTTCAGACTTATCCCTTCCTTTTGCTAACCAAGATTGCACCCATACTCTTTTGTACTAGGGATGAAAAATATGACCATTTGACATAATTACGAGAAGGTATGATAAGTGAAAACATCCCGCATCATTAACATTTCTATTTCAAGTGATTCCTCCTTTACTAGGACTTATCCCATTGGTTAAAATCCATAAAGAGTAGTGGGTTTCAACTGAGGTGACATTGCGCCTCTACCCCAATGCTAGAACTTTGTCTAGCTCATGTCTTGTAGAGTATCCCTCTCCAAGGCTTGCTAGATTTTGTGGTAACATTTTGGTGTCATTGTCGGGGACACAAAGCATATGTTTTATCCCTAACGAAAAAAATAATAATTATATAGTGACTCCATTGGAAGAACGAAGCCCTAATTCTTCACTAAACCTCAAATTAAATGCTTGTAGGATGAATAAAGCATCTTTCAAGGCATTTCAAGATCACCCTAGTCACTCCACATGTGAATCTTATAAAAAATTGCATTGCAATAAGTGGCTCTAGAAAGGCCTATTTTATATTTTTCATAATGATGATCCTCAATCAAATGATCATGATATCATTAGTAGCCAAGAGGATCTTAATGCTCCTCTTAATGAGTCCCTTGGGAACCATTAAACTAATGAAAACTTGATTAAATTGAGAGGAGGATGAGTCAGTTTAGTACATTCATGGATTTTAAATATATTTTCTTTAAACTTATTAATTGAAATTTTAGATGAGCCACTTAACACATAATGAACATCATATTTAATATGTTAACAATAGGTAATAAGTAAACCATAACATCACATAAATACATAAAAGGAAGCACATATGGACACCAGATATAAGTGGAAACCCATAAAGAGAGAAAAACATGATTTTTTTATTGTTGTGATGCAAAGGCAAGCTCCTACTCCCTTATTACATTTGATTTTCTATGGGCTCCAACCTATAGGAGGCTACTACGTCAATTTTTCTGCAAGCTACAACTTACAAGGAAGCTCCAACTCCCATATATTTTCTGGAGGCTACAACCCACATGAGGCTCCTCCCTCAACATGCTACAACCTATTATTTATCAAGATCAAACTTGAAAGGATACTAAAATCCCCCAATACATACAAGAAATAACATGTAGGTTTTCCTGGTCATCAATTCTGCATACCTCAGCCTTTATCTAGATTTTTGCACTTGGGTATCATAAAATATCTGTTATGGGGGAAGATGGATCTTGAAGAGTCCCTAGAAAATTCTAAGGAAGTTATTGATGAATTAAAGAAAATACGGGGTCCTTTAGGTAGAAATACCTCCTCAAACCAAATAAAAAGTTAGAACAAGAAACCTTTCTTAAAAAGAGTCCATGCCATACTGCAACAGAAGAATTCATGGGAAGGATAGGGAAGAGAGACTAAGCTCTCCACACTTGTATCTGCATAGTAATGAACAAAGTCAGTAATATTCCTTCATACATTGGAGGAATGAGACACATGTCTATCCAAGGTGGGTCAACCAGAATGGGAGAAACTCAATTTGGCTCTTAGGCCATCCATGCTTTCTCTAATACAACCTAAATTCTCGGAGCATACTTGTGAAGATTTTAGCCTCACAATCACCTCCTATGATAGCAAGATCATAGCTTTAACATCATCACTACAAACTTACATCATGAGGGAGAGATTACAGTTGATATTAGAACCTCTTCAAGGGTTGAAAAACATCATGCTTCCTACCATTAAGAAGAGGTGCAAAATTTTAGAACTCATTTCAGAGTTCAACTTTGGAACATTCATTTTGAATGTAGAATGTCATGACTTAATCTTTCAAATTCTCTAGTATATTTTCACTGGAATTACAACAACTCATCCAAACAGTGTCAAAACAAGCATGCAAAAGATTATGTCCTTGTTTTTAGGTGGAGATGTTGACATCTGCAAAACACTAAGATTCAAATTGTTGTCCATTTAGAGAAAGAATCTAAGTGTATCACGAGCTTCCTATGAATTAGTTGAGACGTTGGTAAGGAAAAACATAAAATTGCTCAGAAGGGAGTTGATCAAGAAGGTGTTGGGTGTGTGTTATATTCTTTCCACGACTAGCCCCATGAGCCGGGGGGTGATAGTCCCCCCTATTTGTTGTGTCGAGTGCAACAGGGGGGTGGGAACCCCCCCTGTTCGGGGGTTTAATGTGGGTGGTAGCCCCCCTCTACGGGGTTTGGGGCGGTGCTCCGAGGAATTTTTTTTTGGACCCTATATTAGGTGGGCGGACCTATCTATGGTTTTGTGTGTGGTTTTCACACATGATTTTAGGCATGCTAGTTTTCTGCCCATCGTATTTTGTAGATCCAATCAAGGGAACTATGGTATGTTCTAATCTAGGATTAATGGATTGGGCTTTATGGATGCTTCGACATGTATATATATGTATTGTAATAGTGAAAGGAATATAATGAAAAATCAATCTAGAAGTCCCAGTTTTGGGATCCACAGGAAAATGTTTTTGTATATCTGTTTTATTTTTTATGCTCTCATCGTTGTTTATTTTCTATTTTTAGAATTCGTATGCAGGTAATTTATGTATGGGGTTAAAACCTGCAGAAGGAGATGACAAGGATTAATGAAGAAAACAATATTCATATGCAGGTAATTTATGTATGGGGTTAAAACCTACAGAAGGAGATGACAAGGATTAATGAAGAAAACAATAACAAAGAGAGTAAAACCAGCAAAAAGAATGAGCTAAGAAGGAAAGGTCTATGATTTATCTGTAAGGGACCTTGGGAACCTAACCATTCATGCGTAGATGATATAGGGGAGACAACAGGGGTAGAACAAGAGGAGATTCCTTATGACCATGAGTATTCTTCTATAGTTGGGGCCATTGATTTTTAGGAGAGCACCCATGAAGAATATGAGTAGTCAAGTATAGATGGTGAGCCGTAATGTGATGTCATTCAGAGATACATGTAGTATAAGCGAATAATAATATTAGAAGTGCATGGAAAAATGGAGGAAACCCTTCCTAATGGTGTTGATGAGGTAGACTCTTGTACAAATAAGTCCATATTTTTCCAAGAGTACATCCATGAATAATATGATCAATCAAGTGTAGATAAAAATCCACTAGTGCATCCATGTTCAACAACCAAAGAGGATGAATACCATAATATCTCCACAAGTGGGGGAGCATGGAAAACATATTGTGTAGAAGATCCATTTCCATAGGTTCGGTCAAAGGCTCAAGTCAGAGTTGTGATTGTTGGGAATCCAATGCATACAAATATAGACACATCCAACAAGACACTAAACTTTCGAGGATAGGACTTACAAGAAAAAAATAAGCATTTTAAGCTAGATATTATGATGTTGGAATAGAGAATCTAGACCATCTGAGGCACTGTCATATAGGAGAATGATAAAATTAAGGAGATCATAAACGTATGTGCCAAATTAGTGGCCATGTTGTCTAGTGTTGAGGAATAACTCAAGTCCATTGCAAGTCAACAAGAGGAATATACTTGGGATTTACAGAGTCATAGCCCTCTTCAGGGATACATCTACAAGGATTGCAGCTTTATTAACCTAACTTTGTGCATTGGAGGAAAAGGGGCAATTTTTTCCAAATGAATCTTATGGGAGCCTTCTAGATGGTTTTTACAGGTGGGCAAGGACCAAGAAATGACCCAACAACTTAGAAGCAACCAAATTAGGATTAGAGTGGGGAAACATCAACATGGTGGGATTTTTCCTCATGTGAGTGTTTACACAAAATACACATGTCAATAGATGGATTGGTGGGAGATTAAGAGTTGTTACCTGATTGATGAGATGATTCTTGGGGGATATTCTTAGCTAGGGACATAATATGGTTAGGGCCATGGAAAATAGGCTATGATGTTTGGTTATGGTGGCATTGGGATCTAGGAAGATATTTTGATGACAATTTGTGTCAACAATTATATTGGGATCCAACTGGAGTTTCGCACACCAGTGGATTTATTGGTGAGAAATTGATTCAAAGGTTGATCTAGGATCTAGGAATCAAGAGATATATCCTTGATTAGGTGATATAGTGGCATGTTTTGATGGTCCAATGGTACATATGGGACCCAAGTATTTGTACTCAACTTCCTTAGACAACTAGACCAATAGACAAACATGAATTGCTTGAGGGCAAGAAATCTTGGGACAAGAGGATTTGTAATATTCCTTTTTCTGATTTCCCTTATGGTGTGGTCAACATGTACTTCCATCATTAGTGGTAGGCAGGTTACAAGAGTGAAATAACCCTTTTCGGTGTGAAGGAAGAAAAAATATGGTATTTATGGTATTTTCCCATGGTATTTTCATTTTCTTTCTAGTTTCTGGTCCAATGGATTTAATAATCCCTTTTCGTTGTAAAAAGTAACTAAAAAATAATTTAAAAGGTTCTAGAAGAAGAACAATAAAATAATGGCTTCTAGAAGATCAGAGAGAGTTTCAACAAGTCTTTCAAAGGGAGGAGGAGAAATGCATTTGGATTATCTTAGATTCATTTTTCATATTTATATTTTGTATAGATCTTGGCGTGGCCAGCTCCATGTTTGACCCTTGTATGAAAACTCCACGGCGATATCTCCTTGGTGGATCCTTCCAGGGTTGACAAGTGTGCTTCAGTGTTTTAATTTAGCCATTTGATGAAAATCCATGCATGCCATTAGCATGTGCCTTATTGTTAATCATATTAGCATGTATTGTTTTACAATTATTAATAAAATAGAGGTTACAATTTTGCAACTTATTTCATGCTTTTTGTTTTTTGTAAAATTGGGTTTCCGATGTTTTTACCACGAATGCATGTGTTGTAACAAGGTCTCAGAATTATTGTGAATTTTTCTAGCGATAATAGTAAATGAAACATTATAGTGTTCTAGATCCCTTCACATTTTTCTTGTTTGGGATATTACAAAACCAATATATGATTTAAGTACATTATTGCAAACCAATCTAGAGAGGAATGAAATACATTGTTCAACAAATATATAAATGTAGCTAGAGTATTACATAAACCAAAATTCATTACTATCCACTCATATAAAAAAACCTTTTTCTTAAAGGGGATCCTCTAAGTGTCTTCTTCTTTAACTCATACTTGATAATATCACGATTTCATATTCAACTTGGTGAAGTACTTGGTATGATGAAACTAATATAGGAAGTCACTAATTTTAGGGAGAAGGTATATATTCTTAAGGGTGATATTAATCAAAGATTTACAGTTAATGCATACTCTCCAATGTTAGGTCCTTGATCAAATCACTTTCTCCTCTAGTTTTTTATGTAATGATTAATCCACTTCAACCACTTTTAGGATGGACTATCTATACAACCCAACATTTGATAATAGCGTGTTAGAAACAACTATGACTTCATGCTCCACTTTCCTCTTATGTGGTAACCCTTCATATTTATAAAACACTTCCTCATATGTTGAAAAAATATTCTCCAATTAACCTTTCTACTCTTTAGCATGTCACCCTAGAGATTCCTTTACATTTACTAATTCATCTCCTACTTAATACACTCTTTAAAAAAGTGATACAAATGTCCTACTTGGATTAAATAATTTCATGGCTTGGTTACCACTTAGGTATTAGATTTTTTGTTATGGGTATTAATGATGGAACATTTCCCACCCTATACTCAGCAATATACTCAAAATATACTCAGCAATTGTTTGTGAAATATATTTCCTTCAATTATTTTTAGTTTCCATTGTCTTTTCATGATTAAAAATAATGTTTACTTTGCATTTACATTTTACGATAATAAAATGAAGAGTCGGGTGCGAGTAGATAATGGAAAGGAGAGTTGATCTCCGACCTGACTCTTATAAGTCACCAATCGGAGGGAGGGTTTGGGAGAAGGCCACTGAATGAGTGAGGTGAGTGTTCCCTACCCTTGACTTGAAATGGAGTCAAATTTATATTAAAGGTTAAATACTTTATGTTATAATGTTAACAAATATTGATATTTTGTACTATTATATATCCAGTTATTTATTTGAAATCAAGTAATTAGTGTAAATTTTATTTTATAAATTAAATTATCAAATTATTGATGATGATGGTTAATGTTTAGTGAGACGAAACTTTGGTCTATCGGACTTAAAGAAACGAATTATTTAGTTTGACTTAAGATTTTATTCCTATACTCAAAAAGTTTGGAGAGAAGCCTCTCGAGCTCCCTATAATTTTGACACCGTAAAAGGCTAGGAAGGTCAATGTTACAACAAAGATTATGAAACTGAGATTTAATGTGGTTGTATGTAGGGCACTCTAAGAGGAAGTGATTTTCATCCTCGATGTTCATATTCTCACAGAGATGGCAGATCCTTTCCATCCATGGTGTTTTAGGAACTGCCCAACGACCCGTTTCACTATGGAGCTCATGAGAGGTCGTTCTAATCTTAGCTATATTAATTTTCTTCTTTGAGCTAGTTAAAACAGAGAGATACTTTTGATCTTCTACGGTGGGGTTGATGACCTCCTTATAATATCTTAATTTTCTTTTAGCTGCAAAATCTTTTTCACACCACATTTTTTCTTTGAACTTAGAAGTAACAATATTTTTAATGTTATTAATGTTTTGCAATGCAACATTCTTGTCGATCCCCCAATGGTTTAACCAGGCCCTCGTGTCTTTATACCAGCCTTGTTTTGGATGGAATTTAAATCTAGCTTAGGAAGTCTATGGTATCCTATGTTATTGAGTTTGTGCTTGTACAACAGAAGCCTAGTCATAGCTAGGCTCTCGATAGGGGAAATACCCACTTCTATAAGGAGAATAAGATAGGGTGTATTTCTTTTAATTTTGAGGTTATACGTTATAAAACGCTTATGGATTTGCTCAATATTTTTCCAGGATTCTCTAGAGATGCTGCAACCCCAAACCTCACATCCATATAAGATAACAGGAGTGACTAAAGTTTCAAAGCGCAATTTCTTTCTATCCCACATTACAAGGTTTGCCGTTTTACAATTATTTTCAAGACCAAAATAAGCTTTCCACCCCCCATCAATCCTTTACTCAATGCTATAGTTCCAGTTGAGCTTGTGATGAATATCAATTCCTAGGTACTTGTAAGAAGAAACTTCCTCCAAGTTACTATTTTCATACATAAAATTAGTGTAAGTGTCCTTCTTGGATTTGAGAATCATAACTTCTGTTTTGTCAGTGTTAATAGTCATACCCATGGTAGAGCAGAAATCCTTAAGAAGACTAAGTTGCTTATCAAGATCATATGGGCACCTTGCGAGAAGAACAATGTCGTCAACATATAAAAGAAGGATGATGACTATCCCAGCTAAGATCGTGCCAACACAGCTTGCTTCCTCTAAACAACCTTCTAGCTTGTCGATGTAAATGCCAAATAGGGTAGGGGAGAGGGGGCAACCTTGTTTAACTCTGATATTACACTTAATATCTTCCAACCACCCCTCATTGCTCTTTAGCTTGGCAATTACATTCTCTTATAACCTTACAGCGACAATTCTCAACTCGAAAGGAACCTTTAGCACTTCTAATCTATTCCATAGGTTGTTTCTAGGAACCGTATCAAAAGCCTTTCTAAAGTCCACAAAGCAAAAAAAGAGATTGGATTTATCATTGCAACATTCCTCCACAATGATCCTAAGCGTAACGAGGTGGTCCGTTGTTGAGTGTTGCCTTCTAAAACCTGCTTGGCCTTTAGTCTGCTTACCTTCACTTTCAAGCCATATGCTCAACTTCTTTTCCAAAATAATACCATATAACTTGACTAAGAGAGGGCTGATCATAATTGTCCAATAATTAGAGGGGTTATTTGTATCCCCACTTTTAAAAATAGGGATATTGAGGCTCTGAGTCCATGGTTTAGGGAACTCTTGCTTGATTGCTTGATTAAAAAGCTTGTGGATGTGGGGGATGAAGACGTGACCTCCAATTTTTAAGATTTCCACCTGGTAACCTTCAATGTCCTTAGCTTTCCCATTTTCTAGGCATTTAACCCCAAAAACAATGTCTTCTAATGAGAAAAATTCTTTCATTGTGAGCAGGGTTTCAAAGTTATCCATGATATTTGGAGATTCATAAAGCTTTTTAAGATAGCAATTCGAGTCATCTAAAGAAATATTATTATTATCTTTAGTTTTCCTAGTTAGAATCTACCTCCAGAATTTCTTAGGAGCTACCTTAGAGAGGTTTAAGAGATTCTCTTGTCTTTTACGAATATACTGCCTTTTTTCCCTTTTAGTTAGGGTTTTGTATATTTTTATCTTGCCAATTTTAAGAGATTCATCAACAGCTTCTTTAATTTCTCTCCTAGCACTTTTATAGTCTTTGTCATACCATTGGTTGGTTTTTCTATTTCTTTTATTACTTGAAACTTCAACTACGAACTTGTTAATAGAATAAGAGAGGGTTGTAGTAAAATTATGATAGAGGTCTTCTATGTTGTCTATACTAGATAAAGGAAGGAAATTAGTTTTTAATTCATTTAGAAAGAGATCGTTTTTATTTCTATCAAAGATTAAGTTCTTTTGGCTATAAGGATTATCTTCTATGGGATCTCTATGCATGACAAAATTGAGAGTTATAATTAAAGGCTTATGATCAAAGTCAGGCTCGTGGTCTTTTAAGATGTCAAAATTTATTATTTCGCTGTATAAAGGGAGATCGGAAATAATAGTCTACCACGCTGCTACCAAGGCCATGGATGTAAGTTATTTGGCTACAATTGGGCCACTTCTTTAGACCGTTGCAAATTATGAGATCTTGAGCACTAGAGAGCTTGACTAGCTTTGACCCAAACAAATTCTCCCCGAGGTCTTCAGAGCTCCTTTTGTACCGGCTAGCCAGAGTAGGGTCTTCGTCTAACCAAAGAGGATTAGGGTTGGAATGATTGCTTAGAAGAAAAGCCTGGTTGTTTGAAGTTCGGGCATTAAACATGGTTTAATCTTCTATTTAATTTGATTAAGATATTAGCTAGGCTATTTTCTTATTAAAAACAAATTTATAAAAAATAAAATAATTTTTTTTTGGGTAAAAATCACATTATCAAAGTTTTGTCAACTTTTTTCGAATCATCTAGTATGATTCATTGTCAAAACAAAGTTATAATTTTGTATTATAGAGTATGAGCTAGAATTTTTTTATGTATATGAATTCTTTTTTTTCTTTAAATTAAAAAATGAATTGATGGATTAATTTATTACAATTAAATAATTAGATAAAAACTTTTTAAATTGATAAGTCTTTTCATAATATTAATTATTATAAAATAAGTTAATATATATTTAATCTATATTAAAATAAATAAATAATATTAAATAATTAATTATAATACCACAAATATTAATGTGGTTATTAAATAAAATTAAAAATAAATTAATTACACCGACGTTGTTTTCATTGCGAGGTTGGGCTGGGCAAACTCTGTTCATCCTAGCCAATCTCCATCTCCCATTTTTGTCATCATCTGTCAAGTTAAAATCTAACACGTGGAAGGTTGCCCCGGGTTCACATGTCGTTTGAGGTTTTTTTTCCCAACTAGTATTGTACGAGCACATGCCATTATTCGCCTTCATGCCTTCACGTCTCTATGCACAAAATAACAGAGGCCAAAAGGGTTTTTCCAAACCAACAGACAATAACAGAGGCCGAAATGGTTTTCCAAAACCAATAGCTGTTAATCTTACATTAAGCCTGTGATTCACACCATCATAGCTTATCCATGCCCTTAAATCCTCTCCACCTTTTAGACTCAATACCTGTGATTCATTGGCCAATTTACCATTGTTGTATGATATAGCAACAGAAACATTAGAGACCATTCTATTGAGATTGATTCCCACATGGTCTTCGTTGATATCCTCAAATTCAATGTCCTGGAAGGTGTCAAATTCCATTGCGAACAAAGTATTGAATGTCTTGGACTATGTCGAATTCCATTGCGAACAAATTATTGAAGGCCTTACAATTATTGGAAGCATTGAGCATTCCCATCTACCTCATAGAGGATTGAACATTGAGGTTGATATCAAATTTAGAGTCCGCATTCCAATTTGATGGTATCAAATGGCCCATTGAATTAATGAATTGAAGGGGAGAATAAAGTAGATCAATTACACTGGCATTGAATATCTCACATATCACACTGTTGGGTTGTGTTATATTCTTTCCACGACTATCCCACGTAGTTAACTAGGGGTTAGAGGGAGGATGGAGCCCCCCCCTTCATTGCGCCGATTACGTAGCGAGGGGGGGGGGGGGGGGGGGGGCGTCACAGGGGGTTTGAAGGGTGCAGGTAGCCCCTGTCTATGGGGTCTAGGGCAGCGCCTCAGAAAATTTTGTCTTTGGACTCTATATTAGGTTGGGCGGACTTACCTATGGTTTTGTGCACGTTTTTTCGCACATGGTTTTGGACGTGATGGTTTTCAATCCATGGTATTGGATGCTTCGGCATGTATAAACATGTATTGTAACATTGAAAGGAACATAATGAAAAATCAAGCTGGTAGTCCCGGTTTTGGGATCCAGGGGAAAATCCCTGTGTATATGTGTTTTATGTGTTATGCTCTCGCATTGTTTATTTTTTGTGTTTTAAAATTTGTATGTAGGTAATTTTTGTACGTGGTTAAAACCTACATTTGGTATCAGAGCTGTTTTGGCTTTAGGGGGACGCCTTTGTTGCTGAGGGGTTTTGCTCGGGCCTATGGTAGACCCTGTTCAGTGGGAGATCTGAGAGATTGATTTTGGTGGTGAAAGAAGATGACGAGCAGTGGAAAGATAGAGATCGAGAAATTTAATGGTTAGAGTTTTGAGCTATGGAAACTCAAGATGGAGGATCTATTGGTGGATAAAGATCAGTGGATCGTGGTAGATCCAGGTACTAAACCAACGGGAGTGTTCGATGAAGAATGGAAGAAGTTGGATCGGAAGGTAAAGAGCACAATACGATTGTGTGTCTTAAATTCAGTATTGTTGAATGTATCAAGGGAAGCTACGTCGAAGGCTTTGTGGGACAAGTTAGGGACTCTGTACCAATCTAAGTCTCTGGTGAATAAATTGTTCCTGTGGAAAAAGTTGTATACCCTGAGGATGAAAGATGGAGACTTGGTGATAGAGCATTTGAACGCATTTAATACTGTGGTAAGTTAGTTATTATCTGTTGATATTAAAATTTTAGATGAAGATAAGTGAATCAATTTGTTATGTTCTCTACCAAATTCGTGGGATAGTCTGAACAATATAAACTTTGAAATGGGAACTATAAACTCAAAATGGGAACTTTGGCCAAAAAACCCCGAAAAAACATCAAAAACAGTGTTAAAAACGAAAAGTGTGTATACTGAAACGATGGTTTTGTTTTTTAGATTCAACTTTGAACATGCTTTAAAAATGCAGTGAAAATGAAATTTTCATGCAAAAAACACCTTGAAAATGAAAAAGTGATGATACTGGAATGATGATTTTTTTTTAGGGTCAATTTTCAACATTTTTAAAAAATGCTAGTAAAACAGAATTTTTATGGGCCAAAAAAAGTTTTTTATGAGGAAAAAAGCACACTAATGTTTTTGGTAGAATGACATTTTTCTTTCTTAAGTATAAATTCAACATGTTTTCAACCATAACATGCTAGATACAATTGTGTCACCTCGCCACACCGTGGGCAGGCAGGCTGCCAGGGTGGCATGAGGGGAGGCTGCAGCAGGACCCCTCCGTGCCACCCCGATGGCCTGCCGGCCCGCGGGGTGGTGCGTGGGGAGGTTACAGCAGCCCCCCCCCCCCCCCCCCCCCCCCCGCGCCACCTTGGCGGCCCGCCCGCTTTTGGGGTGGCAGGGCGATTCCAAGAATCGACCTGCCACCCTGCGGGCGGGCGGGTCACCGGGTGGCGCGGGGGGAGGCTACCTTAGCACCCCCCCCGTGCCACCCTGGTGGTCCACGTCGCCTCGCCACCCCGTGGGTGGGCGGCCCGCCGGGGTGGCACGGGGGGAGGGAGGGCTGGCCACCGGGGTGGCGCGGGAGGGGTTGGGTGGAGGGCAGTGGTTGGGCTGCTATGGTGGGCTAAGGGGCCGGACCCAATGGTTGGTTTGGTTGGCTGGCCAATTTTCAGGGTGTGGCGACAAGCTGGTGTATTTTTTAATTTTATTTTTTTTCAAAATTGTTATGATTTATAAAATTAATTATCATTTATTGTTTTTGTTGTTAATTTAAGTTAATATGTTTTCGTCATTTACTGGTTTATGTGTTTCTTTTTTCAGGAAAATGGCATCAAAGAAGATTTCTGTGAATATTCCTAGACGAAAGACTCTTAAAGGTGGATCTTCAAAAAACATTGGTGAACAAACTCCACCTGAGCTGATGGATACAAATCTTTCAAATGCCTCAAACGATAAGAAGATGATTTCATATTGGAAGAAATCAAAAGAAGTGAAACTTCCATCAAGAATCTGGTATGTGAAAGAAAGAGAAAGACAAAATGTGAATATATATCTATATATTGATATACCGAATTGTTATAGACATTTTTGTGCCTTGCAGCTCCAAGCATGAAATGTCCATAAACCAAGGTCTCCTAAGTCCCTAAAAGTGTTGTTCTAACCCCTAAAGGAACAAGGTCAACAAATTACAGCTTCTCCCAGCAGTTCTCCACCAGAAACTGCTCAGAATAAGTCAAAACAGGATCATTTCAGCTGCTTCACTAGCTAAGTGCGTTGAATAGCACCTAAATCCACTGGCTAGGTGCGTTGCAACGCACCTAAATGCACTACCAGGGTGTGTTGAGCGGGAAATGACAAATGGCAGTGTCATTCCGCGAGGTGGAGAGACAATGGAAGCTTCCAGAATCTTCTCCTATGACACTTGCCTCACTGAATTCGACCAGGGATGAGTAAGAGGCTTTCAGTCTCCAAGTGGAAGCAAGAACTGATCGAGAGAAGCCACTAATCAAATCACAAGCTGACTCATCCTCCTTGCATACATCTATATATGGATCCCTCATCCCAGAGATCCAGAGGCTGGAATTTTGCACATTGTAAGGAATTGCTGTTGGTTTTGAGACACATATCAGAGAATTGGGTGATCTATGCTTTGTTGGAGGTGAAGAGGGGATTCTTTGCTGGGAGGTTGATGCTGGGTCAGGAACCATCGGTTGTAACTCCTCCTGGATCTTCTTGTATATCAATAAAAACTATTTGAGTTTCTCCTCCATGCTTTTGTATCATTGATGCTTGTTACATTTGTATGGTTAACTTAAATCTGATCCTAAGTTATTTAAGAATATAAATCCATGTCTTTGTATAGTTTTCTTCTTCTGTGATCTTACAGGTACTTGGTGAAGCTGGGCAAGTAAGGGAGCAGGTAGCTGGAAGCTGTCAAAGAGGAGAGAGATTGGATCAAAGGACTAGCGCAAGATACAGGTTGGTTCTTCCTATTCCTCTTTGTTTATAGTTCATAAAGGAGATACAAAAGTAGTTTTCTCTGTTTGTTTCTAAGGCAGCTGTCACACCTTAGTGGGATAGAGCAGTTCTAAATAGACACTTTTCCCAGTAACAAAATGGCGACTCCACTGGGGAAGATTGTCTAATTAGTTTGTTTGTGTATCTCTTGTTCTTTGTTTCATAAACTTATAAGTAGCATTCGAACTGCATTTGCCATAGCGAATGCAAAGTAGACATCTGCTGCTTCAATCCATTCACTGGATCTGTTTATGATTTGAACAGATGATTCATAGACTATCTGATTGCCCTTGTGATAGTTCTTAGACCCTCCTTAGATCTACCCCTGATTGTGCATTACTGATTGCTTTTACTCGGCCAAAAACCAAAGACTAAACTGCAAACTGTGACCCAGAACCCGGATAGAATTCTTGTTTCTGCCCCAGCGTAGGCACTGTGAAGAGGTTCTGCATTTCAACGCACTTCCCGAGAGGGCAACCTGCGCTGCAATGCAGTTTCTCTGTGTAACAGGTGCGCTGATCAGCCTAGCCCTGTGCAGCTGAGGTTCTTTGCTTCATTCTTTCCAGTTTTGTCTCTGAATTTTGCAGCCTGTGATCAGTATATGACTGTTTCAAACCCCTTTTCCTTACTGATATTCTGCCTCATTTGTACAAAAGAACTGTAGATGTTTTTGTGTGTTTGTTGAGTCGTTTACAGTTTTCCATTGCAAAAGTATAATAGTCGTACTGTCGTCCTTTGATTTAGATCTGTCGTAAGTGTCGATTTTGATCATAGGAGAAAGTTTATTTGCTGTTGATAGTCGATTATGCTTTTACTATTGCATTTGGTTTGAATTTGTGACTTTCTAGTGTCAAAACGAGTATCTATTTCAAAATCATAAAGTGTCGTAATCATCTCTACCTTTTGATTTCGAAAAAGAAGCTTGTTTGTGTTTGTCGCTTGAAAGCAAATTCAGATTTGTACATCAACTTTCTTTTTAGCATCAATACTAAGAAAGTGAAAAACAAATACATGCATGTGAATTTGCATATAGACAGTCTGTTTGGCTTGATTTAGGAAAGTGAATTTATGATGTGCTCTTTGCTCTTCGTGAAAAGATTGTGTCTTTCTTTTCCCCTAGTAGCTAGGATTTTCATTGCTGAAAAGAGATAAAAGTTTGTTTATCATCTTTAGATTGCATTTTAGGAATTACATCTACATCTCGTGGTGAACCCAAAAGGCAAACTTCATAAGAAAGATCAACTTAAAATAAATTCAATGAATCTAACAACGGTTTGGAACTTAACGCACAACATTTAGAGGTCTAGGCTAGAGACGTATTCCGGCGTCGTAAAGCCTGGTAACTGTTGTCCTCACTGATGGTTGGGTGATTCCTCCACTTTGAGATGATAAGTGCCAGTACGGACTTGTGCTCCCATGTACCGTCGAGTATATTTTGGGAGACCCCTATAGGCTTAAATCCTTTATCCATAGGAAGCCGTGTCGGCCGCCCTACTGATCGCAATGCACTGAACACAACATTCGGGAAGATTGACTGCCGTACCGTAAAAAGTATTCTGCAGTTTTGTGATTGGTTTGGTACTCCCTCTACCTAGACCTCCAGAGCAGTCCCTTTCATTCCTTTTCAGACTCTTTAACGGAAAAGGTCCATTTGAGCACTTGTCACTTCAGGCTCATTAAAAATCGAAGGAGACTAGAGTCATCTTTTGTTTTTTCTCGACTCTTAAAAACTGAAAAAACAAGTTGTGTCAAAGCGTGTTAAAATTTATTTTAAACAGAATATTCATTACCCCTTTCCTACGTTGATCTTAGGTTGAGAAAATGGAGTCTACCAACCAAGGAATTCCCCTTAGTGGAAATCCTAGTCCCTTCTCCTCTTGGGGAGATGTTGGTGCACCCCATATGGCCACATTGTCGCTTCCAGGGCTGACAATTGGTTTGCGTGTATGGCTCTTCTCAACTTCTGTCATTCAGAACACCACTATTCCTGAACAATCGAATCAGCAATTAGACGAGTCCAGAGTTGCCCACCAACCTTTTACTTCCTCTAATTCTTCCTCTCCTCCTTCCTCTTCGCTTGATGGGGCTGGTAAAGCAAAAAGTCAAGTTCCTAAGGAGAAGAAGGAAAAGAAGAAGAAAGAGAAGAAGAACAAGGAGCCAAAGGCGAATGGGGGAAAAAGAGTGTCGTCTAACGAAAATCCACACACTGCACCGACCAGGCCTAAATCGCCATGTGTCATTTGCAAAGGAGACCACTTTCACAGAAATTGTCCTTGTATCCCTCGGATATTAAGGGACTGGTCTCCTTGTTTGCACAAACCGGTGTCGTCAACCTCTGGTGATCATGTTAAAAGCACACCGTCAACTAGTGAAAGTGAAGCCCCAGGACAAAAAGGGAAAGCTAGATTTCCTTGTAACCTGTGCAAAGGCAATCATGCCGTCCACCGTTGTCCCTTCTTAGACGAAGCTAAAAGAGTTTTGGATGATCGTCCGGTTTCACCGTTACGACTTCCTCCTGGATATAAAAAACTCTTGCCGAGTCCGTCATTAGTTGAAAATCTAGCTGGCCCGCTCAGGTGGTCGGCTGAAGCACCTATCATTGAAGATAAACCATCTGGATCCATACCAGACGAAAGTCAAAAGGTCGAGGCGGCAGTTGACTCGGTCTTGCCTTCAGAGGTTTCATCTTCAGATGATACAGTCACTGAAGAGAACAAGGACGACACCGTCCAAATTCTCTTCATAAACACAGACTCCGATGAACATGGGGGCAATTTACCCGTTCCTTTACCGCATGAAGGAAGTTTGTCAGAGCCATACCCGGCCATCTATTCGGTCCCACCTCCAAGCAACCTAGTTGTCTCCTTCGACTGGAATCAACTAGGCAGACCCCGTTTACCAGCAAGCATACCATTCCGAACTATCGTTCAAATATATAGAATGGTTATGGCTAGTACCATCATAGATGAGGGGGCTTCTGTGAGTATCCTTTCCTCAACTGCTTGGAAAGCGCTTGGTTCGCCATCGCTTTTGCCTGAGATGAGAAATCTGACAGGCTTTGATAAAGGAACCAGTCGACCTTTAGGGATCCTTCCCGATGTGCCAATAACATTGAGAAGGAAGACAGTTCGCATGAACGTAATGGTAGTTCTAGGACCCTTAGATTATAACCTACTCCTTGGACGAGACTATATTTATTGCATGGGAGCGATTATCTCCTCACTCTTTAGAGTAATGTGTTTTCCGCACGAAGGAAGAGTGGTCAAGCTCGTGGACCAGCTTTCATTTCCCGGATCAAGCATAGCAAATAGTCATATACCATCCCTAAATGGTCTTTTCACGCAAGAAATGTCTCGATCTCCAGTCCGTCCTCCCGATAAGCGCGAGTAATTCAGAGGGATATGACTGAAACCCAGTGGGCATGCATCCTGGTCTACTTCGGCAGGAAAACTTCGGGTATAAGGTAGGTTTCCGCGGGAGAATATGACTAGTCTGTACCCCGTCCGTGATTGGAAGAGGGGTTATTCTAGAATAAGATTCTCTTGTCAAAGTTATGTGAGTTGGCGGGCATCGTCGCTCACCTTTGTTTATCTCGGTAGACATCGCCGAAGAAGTGTTTTGTTTACGCCGTAAATAGAACAATCTTTGGGTAACCTGTAAGAGGTAGGCCTCTCTCGGTAAAACAAATGTTTTGGCGGAAAGAAGTAGAGGTAACCTTGAAACTTTGTTTTATACCTGGGGGCATGCAAACCTTTTGGAGTGCAAGCGAAGGGCGACTATTTATTTTTTAAATTTTTAGGACCTTTAACCCTTTAAACTCGTAGGATTAGTCGTCACCTAACTTGCATAAAGAAAGGATGTGGGGCAAAAATCTAAAAGTTGCCGTTTTTATATGAGACATTCTTATCATATGACTGGATTAATCGAGTAGTGTTACCGCGAGGTTCAAGCTCGTTAAAAAATAAACCCGAATCGAGCAGTGTTACCGTGAGGTTCAAGCTTGTTAAAAAATAAACCCGTACCGAGCAAATGTTTCCACCCGCGTTTAAGCTCATTAAAAAATGAACTATCCCTTGGTAAATAACCACCGTGAATGTAGCACTTCAACCGTTAAAGCCTTGGTTGTGTTTGCACCGTCACCTCCACTTTTTCATTGGCCGATCATTCACCTCCATTTGATTGTTTACCAATTTTTAGGAACAGCTGCGAAGAGTGATTTCACTAGCCATCCTTTTGACACTGCCGTGATTGGAAAATTCCAAACCTTACCTGGAATCAGCTGCTACCCATTTTATCACTCGTTCCTCAAAAGACGAGTCTTCTTTAAGCTCTTTTCTGACTCGTAAAATATGAAAAGATTGCCAAGTTCTGGACTTCTAGCTCGTTAAAGGGACAGGAAGTGCTATCCCTCCTCTAGATTTTAATCTTTTTGGACCTGAGGGATTATTGCACAAAAAGATCGAGCGCTTGTTTTGTTCGGCTCGTTAAAGCTATCGAAAATTCATCCCTTCTGTATTATTTTATACTTTTTCGGACTTAAGGGATTAGATGACGAAAAAGGAATTTTGGAGTTACCTTTACGTACCTTTTCAGACTCTCTAAAAATGAAAAGGACTGAGTTATCTTTGTCATTAAACTCATTAAAAATATTAATAGCGACAAACTTGTCTTGAGACGAGAACGAGTTTCACTATCGCTAGGCTCGTTAAAACATAGCGATGGCTTTGCCTGAAGGGCAAATTATAGAACAAGCGTATGTTATCTTCCTCAAGCTTGACAAAAATAAAGAGGTACTGGTCAGCAATGACTAGGGAAAAATTGGGAAGAAAACTCAAAGAATCTTTATTGGTAGCAAGTCGCTCTTGAACATGACACTTCCACTCCGTGCCCGAGTCGGGTTGGGTTGTTTCATTCACCGGTCACATCGCCATGGTCAAGCCATACCATCCACATTTGGGGTTAATGATACCGATCCATCACATCAGTGTCGCCGATATGTTCAAGAGAAGTCATCCAGAAAGGCCACCTGTGTCCCGCCCACTACCATACATTATACTCCATTCTTTCAT
This sequence comes from Pinus tabuliformis, assembly GCA_031772625.1. Taxonomy (NCBI): domain Eukaryota; kingdom Viridiplantae; phylum Streptophyta; class Pinopsida; order Pinales; family Pinaceae; genus Pinus; species Pinus tabuliformis. The sequence continues at coordinate 1,133,903,330 of CM062809.1, read as the reverse complement.
GACCACCACCCTGAACAGTGTATCATCAGATCGTTTTCACCTCCATCAAAATCATTTGCTCCGTTCTGTGTCATTGATGTGGGATTCATTAAGGCCCTCCTATGATGGATCACTTCTTGTCGACATCAGCTCATTATCCAAGAAGTTGGTCTAGGAACACCCCATTCAGTACTTTGAAGCTTGCATGCCTCAATGGCAAGTTTCTCACTTCCGGCGACAAGTTTACATCAATGACCTTCGACCGAAAGATTTTGCGTGGTGTTCGACGCCAAGTCCTTTATTCACACCACGTGAATTGTACTGCAGTACCTTGAGGATCATTTTCATTATCGGTGATTCCTCTCGTGCTTGTTAACAGTTTACATCATTGACTGGTAATCAAGCGATGTCCTTCCATGTTCGACTTCAAAGCATTTATCACATGGATCGACTTGTACTTCGAGTGAATATCGGACGAGATTGAAGACCCCGGATCTAGTTTCATCCATCCGGGCTACGATATATATTCAGGGAAATAAAGACATTGAAATGTACAACATTGCAGCACAGATAATCATCCTACCAAAAGGATGATGGCTCTATCAGAATCATCAGTCTACCATCAGACGATTGTCTGTCCTATGTACATGAAAATGAATTTATAAAGTTGAGCATGGGAATGCTCGCCTCAGTTAGATCATGAAAAAAGTATGAAGATAATGTATTGTATTGTATCTTATTACAGGTCTCCTCCCAGCATTGAAAGAACTTCAGATCCTCATAATAAAGCATTTCACCCGATAAACGGCCTCATACTTTAGGGGGCAACTGTTATAGAAATTTTTGTGCCTTGCAACTCCAAGCATGAAATGTCCATAAACCAAGGGCTCCTAAGTCCCTAAAAGTGTTGTTCTAACCCCTAAAGGAACAAGGTCAACAAATTACAGCTTCTCCCAGAAGTTCTCCACCAGAAACTGCTCAGAATAAGTCAAAACAGGATCATTTCAGCTGCTCCACTAGCTAAGTGCGTTGCATAGCACCTAAATCCACTGGCTAGGTGCATTGCAACGCACCTAAATGCACTACCAGGGTGCGTTGAGCGGGAAATGACAAATGGCAGTGTCATTCCGCGAGGTGGAGAGACAATGGAAGCTTCCAGAATCTTCTCCTATGACAGTTGCCTCACTGAATTCGACCAGGGATGAGTAAGAGGCTTTCAGTCTCCAAGTGGAAGCAAGAACTGACAGAGAGAAGCCACTAATCAAATCACAAGCTGACTCATCCTCCTTGCATACATCTATATATGGATCCCTCATCCTAGAGATCCAGAGGCTGGAATTTTGCACATTGTAAGGAATTGTTGTTGGTTTTGAGACACATATCAGAGAATTGGGTGATCTATGCTTTGTTGGAGGTGAAGAGGGGCTTCTTTGCTGGGAGGTTGATGCTGGGTCAGGAACCATCGGTTGTAACTCCTCCTGGATCTTCTTGTATATCAATAAAAACTATTTGAGTTTCTCCTCCATGCTTTTGTATCATTGATGCTTGTTACATTTGTATGGTTAACTTAAATCTGATCCTAAGTTATTTATGAATATAAATCCATGTCTTTGTATAGTTTTCTTCTTCTGTGATCTTACAGGTACTTGGTGAAGCTGGGCAAGTAAGGGAGCAGGTAGCTGGAAGCTGTCAAAGAGGAGAGAGATTGGATCAAAGGACTAGCGCAAGACACAGGTTGGTTCTTCCTATTCCTCTTTGTTTATAGTTCATAAAGGAGATACAAAAGTAGTTTTCTCTGTTTGTTTATAAGGTAGCTGTCACACCTTAGTGGGATAGAGCAGTTCTAAATAGACACTTTTCCCGATAACAGAATGATAATGGAATTTATGAAGTGATGGGAAGAGTCATAGACATGTGTTCGGTATCGGACAGTGAAGTTGTTTACATACTTACAAAACAACTCAAGTCACATGAAAGGGATTAAATACCAGTGATCATATTCATTGTATGACACGAGAGAGGTATCTACAAAGTTGTGTAAACAAATTGTAAATGAGGTGAAACAAAATATCGTAAGTATTGTTATTTATATTTGTGTTTTGAATTCTTGTAACTGTCTCATTATATTTTTTTAACTTTGTTTTTATTGACATATTGTATTTTGTTTGGAAATTTTTTTTTGAAAGTTGTTCAATTAAGTTGGGAGGCATTCATTTTATAGAGCATGATATTATGAAAGTTGTCAGCAGTTTCTACTCAATGTCAGAAGAAGATATGGCAAACAAGCAAAAAGTAGTAATTAATGATGCTACACAACTACATCCGAGGGATCAGAAAAAAAGACCTCTAGTGGATAAATCTAGCAAGGGTAGACAAGTTACTTTTGAAGATGATGAAGTTGAAACTGACAGTGAAGAATATGTTGTCATTACTGAAGATGAAATTGGAACTGAGAAGAGCCATAAAAGACCAAAAGTAACAATGCCCAAGAATAAAACTATTACAGTTAATGATGAGAATGTTATGAAGAAGAAACGTAAAGTTGAAGATTTTGAAGTAGTCATTACCAAGAGTCAAGAACCTAGTGAAACTTCAAAAGAAAGCAGAGAAATCATTACATCAGGAGCTAATTTAGAGGATGGCATTATCAAAATAAGACAAAATGCCATTCGAAAGAATTTGACAAAGAGAAACTTAATTGAGGATGGTCGGGCATTTCAACTTAATGTCAGATAAATCTATAAGGCAAGTGAAGGACAATGTCAATATCAATTCAGAAAGACAAATCACCTGCATGTTCACAACTTGAAGACATTGATGAGGTACAATCCATATGATCATGTGGTTAGTTATGTGCTTCTTGTTGATCCAGTTCAAGTTCCCAACAAAGAAGCATTTGATAAGTCAAAATGTTTTGAATACAATTATTATGTGATTGGGGGAAACCATTCTATAGAAGCTCAAAGAAAATTGATGGAAGAATATTCCAATAACCCACGTTTTGAAACAATGAAATGTATCATTTATGCTGGTTTATTAGATACAGAAGCAAAGTTAGTGGCATGGGATCATAATTCAGATAATGAGTATAGGATGTCTATGACTTTCATCCAAAGGGTTAGATTTATTCATAGTGAATTTGAAGAAAAATGTGGTGGGGATAGGATAAAGGTTATTGTAGATTTCCGAAAGGAATGTTGTATGGAAATAAGCTATCCAATTGAATAGAAAATCAATGCAAAAGGTGGCAAAGGCGGCAAATTTAGTGATTTATTTAGAGGTGTTGATAACATTTTCCAGTTGGCATTTAGAACTGGAGAGATATAAGAGTTGATTAATGAGATTTTTAGCATGTGGGAAAACATTGGCATTAAAAACCAGAAGGTCAAAAAGTCTAAGCCATTGATATGTAGCAATAGTAAATCAGGTCCTGAAATGAAGCAACTTCCAAAAGATATGACTATCACACTTTGGAGAGCATTGCAAGGAGTGAAGGATGAATTTTTTTTCAAAGAAATATTATTTCATGTGAGGATGGGGGAATTATCATTGGAGGAAATGTCTGAGAAATTTCAAAAGTAAGTTTGTTGAATTATTTTTATTTATTTCCAGATTATAATTTTCTTTTAAATATAACATATTGTTCTTGGTAGTATTTGTTATACATATCATTATATAGTTTTTTTTACTTTATCTATGCAGTCACAAAGTTTACATGAAAATTCAAGAACAAATGGTTAAATTTTTTAATGAAGATAGTTGGGATGATGTTGTACGCAACTATCCAGATTCATGTTCTACATCAACATTAAAAATTTTTATCTTGCATTTAAAAAGGTATGTTGATTTATACATCCATTTTTATTCATCTGTGTACTATTTTTTATTTATAGCTTACACATATATTTGTTTATTTTATAAAAGATGAAGAAGGATGATAATGGAGCACCAGATAGTTTCAGAACCTTTATTGAAAAAATAAAGATCGAAAGACTGAAGAAGCAACGTATTAAAAATGTTGAACTTGATCCAACTCTTACTTATTTCATTTGGAATGGGTTAGACACTATTCAATATCAAGTAATAGAAGGCGATTGTGAAGACATTGCTAAACTCATACCTAAAAGGGATTATGCCCTAGTTATTGCAGATATTCCCCATGGTTTCAATATTCCAAACATTGACTATGATAGTGAACCTTATATTTATCAAGCTCTTAGTAAAGTGGTTGAAGGATTTCTAGAAGTCACGTCATCACCATGATCGAGATTTGTGACATTTCATTCAGACACACAATTGGCAATGTTATTGTCAAGCTTGAAGGGAAACACAAATTCAAGGATGCAACTTACATGGTAAGACGTTTAAAATGTATATTTGATTAATGTTGAAAAATTCATTTATGTACAAGTTAATTGAACTTTTACTATTTCATGTTACAGACAAAAGTCAAATATTCTTAGCCGTGAAGATCAACTATTTATAAATGATTGTGAGTTCATCCATATTGATAGTTGGGCAAAAGGTGATAGCTATATGTCTATGATTTTTAATCGGGTAGATGGAAAGAGTCATAGACAAACACTGATTTATGATGTTGTTGTGAGAAAATTAACATATGAAGACAAAGAAGCAAAATGAGAGATAGTTAACATTTATCAAAAACCACATTTATTGATTAACTATCTTATAGGCATATGTTGAAATGAAGGAGATTGGGTTCTAGATTTTTTTTCTAGCTCAGCTAAGTTTTATTATATGGAATTGAATTTCAATATGTTGTTTCTTAATTAATATGTCATTGTACTAATTTACTTCACTATTTCTTTTGTGCTTGATAATTAGGTACAACACTAACATGCTGCCTTCAAAAAGGAAGAAATTGCATTGCAATTGAAAAAGATCCAATACAGAGCAATTTCATTTGGAAAAGTATTAATGCTCTTCAATTTCTTCTAGATGCAATGCAAGAAATTGGGTTGAAGAAAGGGGACTTTAGTGAATCACGTGTGGCAAAAAAGGCAAAGGAATCCCAACCACCATTACACGGAATGATTGGAAAGGCATACATTGGGAGATTCGCGGACATCAAAGATCTATTAGAAGATGAAAATGAGCAAAATGAAGCAGAAAATATTGTGGAAGAAGACAATGATGAAACTCTAGAGGACGAAGAGTTTGGATTACGTGACATTGTTGATTAAATTTAAGTTATGCTTGGAAATCAAGCTCATTTTTTGTAACTATTAATTAGTTATACTTATAATGTTTTGACTTTGACATTTTATGAGAAGAATATACACTCAATTAAGGTTGTTATGCGTTCAATATTTGTATTATGTGATTTTCACATTAATTTTTAAGTTAATCATTAATTTTTTTAAAAAAAGTGACTATTATTATTTTTTGACATGAAATTCATTAAAAAAAACTATTATTTAACCATTTTTAGTTAAAAGTTTCCTATAAAAATTGTGATTTTGACATGTCATTTCTAGCAAAAAATTATCAAAATGTGTATTTTTTTAGTTATATTTATGTTAAAAATGGTTATTTTTATGTCAATTGTTAAAAAATATTGTTTTTAACGATGTATAAATATGTAGAATATCGAAAATTCAAAATATCTACCTTCTTCTTTAAATATGCAAAACAATAAAAACTTCACTACAAAAAAAAAAATATGAAGAAGAAGACAACTTCAAAAATTATTAAATTTACAAAATAATTATTTACATTTCTTATATTAGAAAATTAAAAGTAAACAGAAAATCCTTTTAAAAAAATGGCATGCTGTAGAATTACCACTTTTTTAAATCAGCATCAAAATCACCACCATTCTAAAACACAATGTACATAGAAAAATTTATAGTGCCAAACACTATGCTCTAAAAAAAATATGTGTATTCTGCCTCACCCCTTTTTAAAATCAGGTCACTTTTTTGCTATTTCTACAAAACGGGTAATAGTATCAGTTCCCGTTTCAAAGTTTACATTGTTTCTAGTTATTGCAATAGGTAGCAATATGACTGCCTTGCAGTTTGATGAAACAATCTCATCCTTGCTGATGGAGGAAATGAGACAAAAAAAATATGGAGAGCCAGAATGGTGATGCCTTGTCTGTACGAGGACTGTCCCAGAATAGAAGCAAAAATAAGTCATTGAATGGGAGGTATAAATCTAGAGGGAGATCTAGATCTCCAGAAAAACTTGTAAAGGTGGTGTGCTGGAAATATAGAAAGGAAGGGCACTACAAATGGGACTATAAATCTAAATCTCCTGATAAAGGAAAGGGATCTGATAATGATCCTTTTACAGAGGCAAAATCCACCTCAGATGAAGGTGGGGATATGTACTAGGCTTCTTCAAGTACACATAGATCATGAGGCATGGTTGATTGACTCGGGTGCATCTTTTCACTTCACTCCCCATAGAGAGTGGTTCTGTGAGTATGAGAAATATGATGGTGGTGATGTCTTCTTGGGGGATGATAGGAAGGCTAGAATTGTTGGTCGTGGAAAAGTAAAGTTGAAGTTCCAAGGTGGAAGGGTTAGAACACTTTCGGGTGTTCTGTATATTCATGCATTGGCCAAAAATTTGATTTCTGTAAGCAAGCTGGATGATGCAGGTGTAAAAACAGTGTTCAAGAAGGATACCTGCAAAATGGTTCGGGGAGCACTGGTATTGATGTGGGGAGTTCAGATTGGAACTCTGTACAAGCTACAAGGTAGCACTGTTGTTGATGGGTGCAACATATCTGTGGTTCCTGAAATTGGAGTAGAAAATCTAGTGGTTTCTGGAGAGAAGACCATGCTCTGGCATCAAAGGCTTGAACATATTGGAGAGAAGGGCCTTTGAATACTTCATGGTAAAGGTATGGTAGAAGGTATGAGTAATAACTCTCTAGATTTTTATTCCTGTGAATATTGTGTATATGGGAAGCAAAATCGGGTGACTTTCCCCTATGGTGGTAAGAGGGCAAAACAGATACTAGAACTTATGTACAGTGATGTGTTTGGACTGTGAAGGTTCCATCACTGGGTAAGTCTATGTATTATGTATCATTTATAGATGACTTCTCAAGGAATACATGGATATATTTCCTTAAGAAGAAATCTGAAGTCTTTGACAGGTTTAAAGAATTTAAGGCTATGGTGGAAAACCAGATAGAGAAGAAGATAAAGGTGTTGAGGACAGATAACAATGGAGAGTTTTGCAGTAAGGAATTTGAAGAATTCTGTAAGAAGTGTGATATAGCATGATAGAAGACTACTCCATACACACTTGAGAAAAATGGAGTTGTAGAAAGAATTAACAAGATGTTGAGGGAAAGGAAAGAAAAATGCTCAGTGGTGTTGGGTTAGGACAAGAATTTTGGGCAGAGGTGGTGGAGACAGCATGTTACCTGGTCAACAGATCATCTTCATCAGCGTTGGAGGATAAGACTCCACAAGAGGTATGGACTGATAAGAAACCATCTCTTTTACATCTGAGGGTATTTGGATGTGATGCATATGTACATGTTCCAAAAGAGAAGCGAACCAAGTTGGATAGTAAATCTGAAAGTTGCATCTTTATTGGGTATAAGGATGGTTTAAAGGGTTATAAGCTTTAGAACCCAGTAACAAGGAAGGTTGTGTACAAACGAGATGTGGTGTTCAAGGATGTAAAAGATGTTATTAAACATGAAGTCTAACCAAAGGAACTTGAGAAGATAGAGTTTCAACTTAAGGAGGGGGAATCAGACTCTACAATAGAGGAGGAATCAGAAGATGAAGAGCCACAAACTCCGGGCGTGAGAAGATCAATTTGAGAAAGAAGGCAGCCAGAAAGGTATAGTCCATCTGCTTTCTGTTCAAATTTTGCTTTATCTATTACTGTTAATGATCCCAAAACTGTGAAGGAAGAAGTAGATTCAGAGGATGGCAAACTATGAAAAGAGGCCATGGTTGATAAAATGGCATCTTTGCACAAAATGAGGCTTGGGATTTGGTGGTGTTGCCGGCTAGAAGGAAACCCATTGGCAGCAAATGGGTGTTCAAGAAGAAGACAAATGTAGAAGGAAAGATGGAGAAATACAAAGCTCGGTTGGTAGCAAAAGGTTATTCCCAGGTGCTGGGAATTGATTTTGGTGATATTTTTTCTCCTGTTGCCAAGGTAACTTCTATTAGATTACTTTTATCTGTTGCTACTGTTTTTGATTTTGAGATAGAACAGATGGATGTGAAGACAACATTTCTTCATGGGGATCTGGAAGAGGAAATATACATGAAGTAACCTAAAGGCTTTGCGGTGGAGGGTAAGAAAGAACTGGTATGCAAGTTAAATAAGTCTCTGTATGGGTTAAAACAGTCACCAAGTATGTGGTATCAGAAATTTGATACATTTATAAGGGGACTTGGCTTCACCAGAAGCAATGCAGATCACTGTGTGTATTTTAAATTAATTGGTGATCATGTTATTTATCTGGTCTTGTATGTGGATGATATGTTTCTGGTTGGAAATGACAAAGAAATTATCTAGGATTTGAAGACCCAATTGTCCTCCAAATTCGACATGAAAGATCTTGGTGCTGCAAACTATATTTTGGGCATGGAAATTAAAAGAGACCGGGAAAAGAGGAAGCTCTGGTTAAACCAGAGAAAGTATGTCGAGACAATACTGCATAGGTTTAATATGCAGGATAGTAAATTGGTGAAGGTTCCTATTCCTGTAGGTGTGAGGTTATCTGCTGAACAGTGTCCCAAAACATGAGAAGAGGAAGAGGACTTGTCCTGTGTTCCATATGCAAGTGTAGTCGGTAGGCTGATGTATGCAATGGTCTGTACTAGACTAGACATTGCACATGCAGTGGGAGTATTGAGCAGGTTTATGTCAAAACCAGGGAAGGAGCACTAGACAACAGTGAAGTGGGTTTTTAGGTATTTGTGTGGCACTAATTATTATGGTTTATGCTACTAAGGAAGACCAGGATTGGATAGAGTGTTGGATATTCATGGATTTGTTGATGCAAACTGGGATGGAGATTTGGATTAGAGAAGATCTACAGGTGGGTATGTGTTTAATCTATTTGGAGGTGTAGTCAATTGGATGAGTAAGAAACAATTTGTAGTGGCACTATCAACTACAGAGGTAGAATACATGGCAGCCACTCATGCAAGCAAGGAAGCAATTTGGTTGCAAAGATTATGTTCAAGTATGGGGTTAGTACAGGGAGCTATAATGATAGATTGTGACAGCCAAAGTCCAATTTTCTTGGCAAAGAACCTTGCATATCATTCAAAGATAAAGCACATTGATGTGCAGTATCACTTTGTGTGGGATATCATAGAGGACAAAAAGGTGTTGCTGGTAAAGGTGGACAATTTGAAGAATACTGTAGATGCATTGAAAAATATGTGAGCTCTAAGAAGTTCTCTTGGTGTAGAGAAACAATGGGTGTTGCATGGCTGGATAAGTGACTAAGCTCTCTTATGCCCCCTTGTGGAAAGAAAACAACAAGTGGGAGAATTTTGGGTTGTGTTATATTCTTTCCACGACTAGGCCACGTAGTTAACCAGAGGGTTCTACGCCCCCCCTTCGTGGCGTCGATTGTGCTGCGGGGGGTCACAGGGGGTTTAAGAGGTGCAGGTAACCCCCCTCTATGGGGTCTGGGGCAGCGCCCAGGAAAATTTTGTTTTTGGACCCTATATTAGGTTAACCAGACCTACCTATGGTTTTGTGGATGTTTTTTTGCACATGGTTTTGGATGCGATGGTTTTCGGTCCATGGTTTTGGACATGGTTTTCGGTCTATGGTATTGGATGCTTCGACATGTATAAATATGTATTGTAACATTAAAAGGAACATAATGAAAAATCAAGTTGGTAGTCCCGGTTTTGGGATCCAGGGGAAAATCCATGTGTATATGTGTTTTATGTCTTATGCTCTCGCATTGTTTATTTTCTGTGTTTTAGAATTCGTATGCAGGTAATTTCTGTATGGGGTTAAAACCTACACACACATCTTTAATTGATGTGAAAGCATCTTCAAAAGAGAAGAGAAGGAGACAATCAAAATCTGGTCTTCCTAAAAATGCTCATACTATTAGCAGTATCAAAGAGGAAATTGTTGTTATTACTGGGAAGTTACTTGAGGAGAATGGTCCTCTAACACGGCAACATTAAGTAGTTGTAATAAATTTCAGAGTTGTTTCTAATTTCTCTACAACCCGACACCTTCTACTCATTTTATTGCCATGTTGTTTCCCTTGAACCAACAATTTTCTCCCAATAAATACATGCCAAACATGTGTCTACAGGCATGAGATATACTGTGAATACCTAAAGACTTGGGAGCGAAAATGATTTACTAAAAAGACATCAAATAAAATTGAAAAGTGGATAGAATGATGACCATAGCACTCGTCTAAACCAACCTCAAAAAAACATCTCAAACCATAGTATCCCTTCCATTTGGCCCAACATCCCTTCTTGCCTGAGAGCCACTAGCACCAGATATAGTAGTAGTCACAAGGGTGGAAGTACAAGGCCTTTAGAGAGAGAATTAGAGTTATTAGGTGAGGGAATAGAGAACTAAACTACTTGTGCAGGTTCTCCTTCTCTATGTTGTTCCTTTCACATAGTGAGTTATGTTTCATCCAATTTTGGTTGGTAAATGCTTTAAAGGTTTTAAGATTATGTCTAGTCTAATGGTTTGATTTATACTTACATAAGATTTATTTTATTGAGAATGATGAAATATTCACTAGGTTAGTGATAATGGAAAGGTATTGATGGGAATAAATTACCCATGTGTCAAAAATAAAATCCATTATGGAAACAAGTTTGTGAAAAAACAATCAAACATAATGCAAATGTATAGGGCATTGATGCAGAGGAAAATACCAAGAGCACAATTGCACGTGCAGTTCATATCATATGGTTTTTTGAGATCTTAATCATAATTCAAAGTTGAACTACAAGTTTGAGACATATCAAAAAGATCTAGAGATGTGTGGGGCTAGCGCTATACTATTTATTGATTAGACACATTATGTTCTAAAATTTATTGTAAGGCGGGGCACAAAGATAGAGTTGAATGCAATATAAATAGAGAAAAAGTAATGTGTTATAGTGTAAGGAATTTATAAAACTTTATGTAAGGAATTTATAATCCCAAGGCTAATTCTTGTACTTGTGGGTTTGACATAAATGTTGAGCTTCCAAATGAAACATAAAGAACATGTGTTCCCTTCCCCAACAGTCCACCCAAAACCATAATATATCGCCTAGTCTTTGGATGAAGTCATCCTTTGCAAATTTAGAATTTATGTTGCATTTGTTGGTGAGGATGTTGGCGCAACCATTCCTAGAGTAGATGATTGAGAAGAAATAGGACTATGTATCATAAGCGTGTTGGATCTGATAGGAGTTCCAGTTTTAGAAGGTTATTTACTAGTAATTGGGGTCATATATATTCCTATGTTTCTCATAGAAACTCATCTTATGGCTAAAGGTGTTTGAAAATGTGATACAATACTATGTAGAGATCTCAAGGAGTCCTTCTTGCTTGAAACTGATCTGACGGATAAAGGTGTTTGAAAATATGATACAAGACTATGTAGAGATGTAAAGAAGTCCTGTTTTCTCAAAAAAACTGCACCAGAAAAGTTTTACATTTTCGTAAGCACTTCGACATCAAAGCTTTCCCAAGACATAATGACTGATACAAATCATGAAATGAACATTCCCAATTAAGTGAGAATAAATAGGAAAAGAACCAAAAGAACTCGTAAATTAAATATTTACTTTTTTCCCATGTTGAAGGTTGTCTCAACCTTCTTGATTTAGACTATTTAAAGTCTAATAGCTGGAAGACAGATGCATTCCTCACAGTGTTGGCATTCCATTGTATTTTCTTTTAAATGCTTGACCATTTTTGGAACTTCCCAATTGGTTGTTATCTGTCTTGGGATCCAATCGTGAACATTTTGTCTTAATATTAATTGTTAAGCTTGTGAAGCCCTACACCTTCAGTACTCACAAGTGCATATTGCTTTCTGGTTATTACTTTACCTCAAACTCATTTAAAGAAGTTAAACATTGTTTGTTTTTTTGATATTGGCATCTTACAATTTACCAGCAATATAACCATGCTTGCAGCTGGATGAGTTTCATTATGATTGTGATTTTGTGTTCGTAAAGCTCAAGGCTCTAATGGAATGTCATGTTTACTATGTATCCATGTTAAAAAATACCAATAGAGGAAAATTAGAATGTTGTCGAGCTGGGAGGAAAATAAAATTGTGGGCATTCCCAATCCCATGAACCTTGCCAATTGCCAATAAAAGGGTTATACCTATGACACATTGAAAAATGACAAAATTGAACACATCACTAACTCACCATGAAATGATTCTCTTTTTATACGTGATTGTGTAAATCTACTCAACCAACCATTGGCCATGAAAAAAATGTTGAACTTTTATTGAGTAAAAGAAACCTTTAACAATCTAATAAGCTTATTATACACATGCCAATGTCAGATGCGAAAACACATATTGGAGATGGAAGAAACCATTAACTTTCCCTTCCGTATGATTTGTACAACATCTCCTAACAAGGTTTGTGTTCATAGGTTAGTAATTTGAATGGGAAAGTTAGTGTTTGCTATGCTAAATTCCAATTCAAAATAGTAAGAAAAGTGCTTGAGGATTATGAGGTAAATTGCAAGTTTTACATGAGTTCTTTTTATGTAAATTTCATGAGAAAAATAATACAAGTAAAACACTGAACAATAGCATAACAGTAATACACTCAACAATTGATAAAGGAGTTCACCCCTCCTAGGCTATGTCTCCTTGGTCCAACTTCCAATGGCTTGACCCAATCTTATTATGCTCAAAATACTTCAGTGATAAAGAGTACATAAAGTGTGCTGGCCAAAAGGGTGGCTAGTTTCCCCTTCAAGGAAACATTCTTCTACAAAGAACTCTTACTCTAAAAACATGACAAACTACAGTTAATCATGAAACAATCAGCAAGAAAAGGGTTCTCAAATCAAGACCCCATACTCCATCTAACAATGAGCATAAGAAGTACAACAATTCATTTGAAGTACTAAAAGAGAGCTTTCCTCAAATACACAATGAGAAAAGAGAAACATGAGCTACACCATAGATGTCTCAGGTGCTGCAGAAAACATATGAAGGTTGTAAAAACCCTACAAGGTCCTCTCCATTCTCAAAAGCCTTCAAAAACTGATTCAACCTCCTAGTTGATCCTAGCACCCATAGACCTAAACCTGCAAAATGTCTCTTCATAAGTGATCCAATGGCTTTGAAACATGTTCCATTAGCTTCATAAGACCCAAACATTCCTATCTAGCCTCCTTTTTCTCCTCAATTGGATCCAAAATCCTTTAGTTATGGCTTCCCCAAATTTTGGCACTAATCACATGTTAGCCTCACTCCCTTAAAAATCAATAATAAATCCAATTATTAAATTAAATAAATAAAATCATGAGAATTCCTCAAACTAAGGATTCTAGTTTAGATGAGAGATTCTCTCCAACTAGCTCTCCTAAATTAGTGTGTAAGTTGAGAAATTGTCTCAACCAAGTGAGTCTAAGATAGATGTACTATCTTAAGACCACTTGCTCATGTATTTAAATGTATTATTAAATTATTTGAATAAGAGAGAATTACATGAGTATGAGAGACCACATGATGGCTCTTTGCCTTTTCCGCCAGTTTAATGTTTGTGTGTGAATTTGTTGTGCATATGGTTATATGGCTGTATGATTCTCCAACATGTGGTATCAGAGCCTTCAGTATGACTCCCTCATGAAGTGAAACTTTCCTATGTAACCAGACATAATACATAAAAAACTTTATGCTGAAATTTAATGGTTTGGAGCTGTTATTAGCCTTCTATCTGAAGGCAGCTGAGTATATCCGGAGCTACCATGGCATTCAAAAGAAGCTCTTCATCATCGAGGTAGGAACAACAATTACCACTTTCCAGTCAAAAGAATGCTTGTTATCTCCGTTATTGTGTTTATACTCTTCCTTGCAAACCGAGTAGCCAAGATCAAATCTACTACAGACCAGAAGAAGAATTTACTTCGACAACAACTCAAGGTATGCTTTTGACACTTTCTAGAAAATTTTCTGCAACTCTTGCAATAGTATTGATTTCATTAAAAGGTACATGATTAGATAATACAATGGGAATGCTTAGTGCCTTTCCAACATTATAAAACATCACAGAAATAGCACAAGCCAGGAGGCACAAACACTTGAGAAAGACATGAAAAAGGAAGATTAGAAAAGCTCATAAGCTCATTTGAAAATTAATATACTCAGAAGGCTTAGCTGAAGTGAATCTAAGTCGCCTATGGAATAAACTGCCTGGCCTTGTTCTCGAATCGGCTCTAGTGCTTTAGTGAATGATTCCAAACACTGATAGTATGTTCGCCTTGTAAATCAGGAAAGTGGTCTTTCTTTTTATTATAAATCCGGTGATTGCCTAAAATATGCAGGCTGTTATATGCAGTGATTTTTTTTGGGGGTCTTTCTTTAACTAGTGGGTGGGTGTTTTGTCATTGGCATTCACTTTTCCAGTATCGGTCAACAAATAAACATTTCCAAAATTCGATAAATATCGAACATATGTTCTCCAACGCTCATGAGAACTTTTACTGTAGCTAGTGTAAAATAATGCCACTAAATAAAGCCCTGTGTCGTCATTGGAAAACTTCATTCTAGCTGTTGCAAAGTAGTGTCGGAAAACAATACTTTTTCGAAACTTAATGGAAAAAGAAGCCTTATATGAAGATGGTATGAATTTTTCGATTTTGTTTCATTAAAGATCAAAAGAGCCGCATATACCAAGAGTTTGTGCTAGGAGTGACAGAGGCATATATACACCAGGATTTCCTCCATTAGCATGAGGATGCTTAGGCTGAGACTTAACAACATTTGCAGACCTTTTTTCTGTCAGCCTTAGCTTTCTCTAGCTGAGCTACACTCTTTTGAAGAGGATTTGGTGAGAACTGCAATTCAAGTTTGTGCTCCTCAATGCACTTTATAACAACCTTGTAAGAAGAAAATTCTTTTGTATTTGCTTCATTCTGTGCAACGCAATCCAAATCAGAAGTTGCTAAATTTTATTGGACAGAGAAGTTTTTTTAAATAAGAAATGTTGTCTTTCTTACTTTGAAGTCAGGCTCGCTTGGTGTAGAAGTCATGCTTGAAAATTGCACACTTGAGTTGATCACTGAAATGATAGGCTCGTTTGCACTGTTTGCTAATGCTTTAAACACTTGCTTGAATTGTTGACTTGACGCTCGCTTGTGTTGGAAATAATACTGAGAGGGGTGTGAATCAATATTATCAAGTCAAATATTCCCTTTCTCAAATCCAGATCATATACGCTACTTCAGTTAATGAAAACCGCATATATACGCAACTACTTAGAATGAAACCCGTGTATACCATGCAAACTCATAATTTACTTTATCTTACAGATGTTGATTATTAATCTGTATATCAAAATCAAATAAACAGTAACCAGAAACAGTAAAATAGAGCAGAAGACAATCACACACAAGAACACAAGATATAAGGTGGAAACCAAATGTTGGTGAAAACCACCTGCTGCAATTTGTCTCTATCTTCCTTTTAATTAGAAACTTCTTCTTACAATGATTCTGTACTGGTGCAGTCCTTTACCAGTACACAGACTGCAACTTGTTGAGAGCTACAACCCTCTCTTGTTCTCTAGCTTCTCCTGGAAGGGAGCTACAACCCCCTTGGCTCTTCCACTAGCCAAAATACTAGTACGTAGGTGCTGACCTACAGAAGGCTATAACCTTCTCTTTCTTCCAGGGACCACGTTACATAAATTTTCAGACTGGACCCATGAACATCAATCAATCATCAAGAATTTCTGCATCAAACGATCTCCTTTTCACCAATTAGAACTGAATCAAGTAGACACTTCTCTGACAGCTGTACCCAGAACACAATAACAGTAACCACACACCAAATTCTGAACCCAAAACACTGCAAAAATAAACAGAAGCAGTTATAACCTAACTCAAGAGATGTACGTTACTTCAATAACCTGAAACCTGCGTGCATACGCTTCTGTGTTTGGACCAACCTGCGTATACACTATTTTTATTCACTAAACCAACATGTATACACACCTTCGCTTCATTGAACCTGCATATAGATCTATAAAGGATAATTTACTCTTTCAAATATTCAAACATTAATTAACCCAGATTATCAGATTTCTAGATCAAGCATGCGCCACATATAACAGATCAAAATCATACAAAGATACTATTATTCAAGCCTTAAGATTATGACCCATCAATAGAACTTATCCTTCTCTTTGCACTCAGGTTCCTCCTTCATTCATATCCAGATCTGCACCATAACCCTAATCACCAATATTTCAGATCTAGCACTTATTAGATATTCAATTAATTCAGATGATCCTTTGCCAAATGATCTCCTTCCTCTTTTATAGTCTGAGGCCTTTCACGATACCACGGTCCAAAACCATAATAAAACAATACCATGGACCCAATACTTGGGATCAACACTTCTGACGAGATGCCATGGTCCAAAACCATAGGTTCAAATACCAAGGACTAAATACCACGGACCAAAAGTAAGTTCTCCAACATATACGTGCTTTTTCTTGCGTGAAAGTGTGTGTATACGCATACGCGCCTTTATAATGTCTAACTCGCGTGTATACGCGCCTTCGTCTAGGTGAACCTGCGTATATATATTTTTACTTCATTCTGAGAGCCTGTATTGAGATCTGTCACCAAAGTGAGTTGCCATCAAGGACAACACCTGTGCCATAGCTCTAAATCAGTGCCACAGCCAACAATCTCCCCCTTTGGACTTGATGGCAACCCCAAGATCCTCAAATTCATTCTCCCCCTTTGTCATCAAGGACAAAGGGTTGTGCTCCCCATGAGTACATGCTGAAATCTCTACCCTGCTGTGCTGACCATGCTCCCCCTGACTGTAGGCAAGATCTGCAAAAAAATGTTCTTCAAGAAGAACCATGACTTATACATCATAAAAGACCTTCCTATCACCAAAAGACTCAATACATACATCCATCACCCAACCAAGTGGGGATACATCAGAAATTTATATATGACAACCGAGTACATTACATCTTCATCCCAGGCATAGTGGAGAAACCAAAATAGGTCGTTACATGACCTTGACACCATAAAAGAGATACATGACATAGAGACGAAATATCTAGAGCAAGACTTATGAAAGTGACCAATAACTGATATCAACAGCATCTGTCAATCACCATTCAGATCAACACCCATGCTTCCTTCTGTTCTCCCTCTGCATTTGTTCCACCTGAAACCAACAACAACTATGAACTTGAACCAAAAGCTTCTAAGATAATGCCAACAATGCATCATTAGAAGTTTATCTGCTCCCCCTGAACCTGTGCCAGATGGTCTCTGTCAGACCCATATCAGACTATCTTCAACCAGAGCCTGTCCCTACTGATATCCATCAAGCCTCCATATACACGACTGTATCTATATAAACCAGCGTATGTACACGGATCCTCTTTAGCCAACTCACGTACAACCACTTTTCTCTGAAACAGACAAGTTTCAACAGCAGGATGAAGCATCAACTACTCCCAGCTTCTGTCTGAGGTATTCAAATGTCTCCCTGGGCAGTGGTTTGGTGAGTATATCAGCAACTTGTTCCTTAGAGGGAACATATTCCAACTTGACCTTTTGTTCAAGCACTTGTTCCCGGAGGAAATGATATTTGATAGGTATGTGCTTGGTCTTTGAATGCATAACTGGGTTCTTTGAAATGCTGATTGCACTTGTATTATCACATAAGATGGAGATAGGTGGTGTAAACGTAATTTGAAAATCCTGCAAGGTTTGCATCATCCAAAGGAGTTGAGTGCAACAAGATGCATCAGCCACATATTTCGCTTCTGCTGTAGATAGAGCAATCGAAATTTGTTTCTTGCTGAACCAAGATACTAATCTGGAACCCATAAAGAATGCACCACCACTTGTGCTCTTTCTGTCATCCATGCTTCCAGCCCAATCTGCATCTGTATAAGCATGAAGAGTGAGATCTGTATCTCTTGGATACCATAAGCCATAGTTTTGAGTTCCTTGAAGATACTTGAAGATTCTCTTCACTACCTGAAGATGAGTTTCCTTTGGATTTGCCTAAAATCTTCCAACCATTCCCACTACATGCATGATGTCTGGTTGGGTACCTGTCAAATAAAGCAGACTTCCAATCATGGATCTATAGGTTGGTTGATGCACTGCTGCTAATTCATCATTTGCACTGAGGTTGCATCCTATAACCATAGGGGTACATACTGGTTTCGAATCTTCCATGCCATATTTCTTCAAGATCTTCTTGAGATACTTGGTTTGAGACAAAAAGATACCGCCTTCATGTTGTTGGATTTGTAGACCAAGAAAATATGTCAGCTCTCCAAGTAATGACATTTCGAATTCTTTCTGCATCACCAAGGCAAATTTTTGACTCATAGCTTCTTCATTGTTGCCAAAGATAATATCATCTACATACACAACAAGTATTAGCAATTTGTCATTTTCAATTTTTATATAAAGATTGCTATCTGATGATCCTTTTGAAAAACCTTGTTGATGAAGGTATTTGTCCAAATGGTAGTACCAAGCCCTTGTAGCCTATTTAAGACCATAGAGAGCCTTTTTTAGTCTGCATACAATATTTGGATCATTCCCAAGAATGAAACCATCTGGTTGCTCAATGTACACTTCTTCTTCTAAGTCTCCATTCAGAAAGGCTGATTTCATGTCCATTTGAAATACTTTGAACTTCTGAAAGCTAGAGAGAGCAAGGAACATTCTGATGGCCTCAACTCTAGCAATGGGAGCAAAAGTTTCTTCAAAGTCTATTCCTTCTTGTTGAGCCTACCCTTTACAAACAAGTCTAGCCTTGTTTCTAATCACTTCCCCATTTTCATTCAACTTGTTTTTGAAGATCCATTTTGTCCCTATGACATTCTTATCTTTTGGTCTAGGAACCAACTCCCAAGTGTTATTCTTTTCGATCTTCTCAAGTTCTTCATCCATTGCCTTGACCCGACATTCATCTTTGCATGCCTCTTTTACATTTTGTGGTTTAGTGGAGGAGAGCAAAGCCAAATAGATTGAGGCTTCTGCAATTGTTCTTCTTGTTTGTATACCTGCCTCTTTCTGCCCCAAAATTTGAGATTCTGGATGATTCTTCTGAACGTACCTGGATGGAGTCTTATCTTCTATTCTTATCTATTCTTCTGGTGGCTCTTGAGCTTCTTGTTCATCATAAGTCTGATTTGATGTTGAAGGATAGTCCTCATCATCTTCAAAATCTTCAGATCTTACCTTCCTAGGAGTGTTTTCTTCTTCATCAATTACTACATCAATACTTTCAACAATTTTTCCAAGCCTTTTCTTGTAACATTTGTAAGCTTTGTTGTGAGGAGAGTAACCAAGGAGAATGCCTTCATCTGCTCTAGGTTCAAATTTGCCAAGATTCTCATCAGTATTTTTGATATAGCATTTGCTTCCAAAATTTTTGAAATATTTTACCGAAGGAGTCTCACCATACCAGAGCTCATGTGGAGTTTGAGTGTTGTTCACCCAGACATTCGTTTGGTTGAGAATAACAACTGTAGCAAATGCGGCTTCACCCCAGAAGGTTGCGGGAGTTCCAAACTCATCAAGCATAGCACGAGCCATTTGTTGAACCGTTCTGTCCATCCTTTCTACTACTCCATTTTGCTTAGGAGTCCTAGATGTAGAGAATTCCCTTCTTATTCCATGTTCCTCACAAAAATCAAAAAATTCATTCAAGGTAAATTCTCCTCCTCGATCAGACCTGAGGCATTTGATTCTGTGATCTGATTCGTTCTCCACCAAGGCTTTGAATGATTTGAACTTTTCAAAGGCTTCATCTTTGTGCTTCATAAGTCCTATCCAACACATCCTGGAATAGTCATCAATGAATAATATAAATTATTCTTCTCCTTGAGGTGACATTTTCCTAGAAGGACCACATACATCAGTATGGAGTGGTTCAAGCGGCCTGCTGGCTGATCCTTATTTTTTAGGGAAGTTAGTTCTGGTTTGCTTACCAAACTGACATGATTTGCATATTGTATTGTCTGGAATTCTGATGTCTGGAAGACCACGAACTACCTGGTATTTGCATGCTTTCCTTATCTGTGAGAAACTAAGATGCCCCAATCTTCTGTGCCATAGCCAGCGTTCATCATTCTTGCTTAGATAGCATTGATGTTGTCCTTCTTTGAATATGTATAAATTATTTGGAGTTCTTATGCCTTTGATCATTGTTTTTCCTGTATCAAGATCACGAAAACTACATCCATTTGATCAAAATATTACCTCAGTTCCTTGATCACACATCTGACTAAAACTTAATAGATTATGCTTTAAGCCATCAACATACATGACATTTCCAGCTTTGACCCTTTCTTTCAACTGAACAGAACCTTTACCTTTTATGAGAGCCGGGGTGTCATTTCCAAAAGAGACCTTCTTCTCCTTCTCTAAGGCACTATATGACTGAAGTTTTTCTTTATCACCTGTCATATGTTTCGAACATCCACTATCGATGTACCATTGATTTTCCTGCCCTTCCGCATATAAGGCTATACCACATCTTTTTGGTTGTGGTTCTTTTATTCTCCATGATTTGGCACTTGAGGCTTGCTCCTTCTGAGTTGTCTGTTGAAACCTGCTCCTGCATTCAGAATCTTCATGACCGAAATTGTTACAGATAGAACATTCTATTTCATTTTCAAGAGAAGAGAAGTTGTTGTAGGTCCTTTTCATGATCCCAGTCATACTCCTCTGTTTATGAGCTTCTCTAGTCATGATTGTCTTATAGGCAACACATTGAGCTTCTTTGTGACCAAAGTTATGACAAGAAAAACATTGGCCATTGAAAAACTCCTGTGATTATCAAATCTATGAGCCAAATGATTGTAGTTCCTATTGACATCCATTCTTGATGTAAATTGAGAAGGTTTTACCTGTGGCTGGTTGTAGCTTCTGTTTGTCCTTAAAGTAGATTGCCCCTGATTTACGTGGTAGTCTTTGTTCATTCTTGAGGTAAATTGTCCCTGATTTACCTGATGATTTCCATTGGGTCTTTTTTCACTTCTCCTTGCAGCATCAAGATAACTCTTGGAGGTAGATGGTTTCTGCGCTTGAGTTGTTTCTTCATTATATCCCAGACTTGTCTTGATTAGTGGAGAGCGCTGCACTTTGATAATCTCATCTAAAGTGTCAGATCCTTTAACAAATCTAAGATTAAGAGCTTTTGTTTTCTCAATCTCTTTTCTCAATGCCACAATTTCACATTCTAACTTTTCATGATGTTTTTCCTTTTCAGCAAGTTGGAGTTGTAGAGTATCTATGATCACATTCTTCTCTTCTCACACCTTCTTCATCTATAGCATCCAAAAAATCATCATCTTCAAAAGCCATTAAAAGTTTATAATTATAGCCTTCTTCATCACTATTTGAAAGTCCATCACTATCTTCATGAGTGTAATAGCTTTTCTTATTTACATTCTATTTCTTGTTCCATCTAACAAGTTCCTTACCTTTGTCAAGCTTATCTTTATGAGGACACTTGGCAGCATAGTAACCGACTCTTCCACAAGCAAAGCATTTGAAATGTAACTTACCCCTGAATCTGCCAGCACCCCGTTGAAGGTTCTTGACAAAATTTGATTCTTCCTCCTCTTCTGACATATGTCCTGACTCATAGTAATCTCCTTTGCCTGATGCCTTGAATGCAACTTCTCTCCTGTCTGATGGTCCTCCTTTCCTCATTTTGTAAGCAGTTAGAATTCCGTGAAGCTATGACATGGTAAGGTTCCGTAGATTCTCCTTTTCTTCTATTGCAGAAACTTTTGATTTTAACTTAGGGGACAAAGATCTTAGAAATTTTTCAACCACAATAGCCTCTTTTATTTCTTCACCCAAATTTTTCATACAATTAACAATCTCATCTACATGAAGGAAATAGTTAGCCACACTTTCATCATTGTGCATTTTGATATTTTCATACTGAATTCTGAGGGTTTGAAGTTTTGCTCGTTTTACCTGTTCATCTCCTTCATAGCTCAGAACAATCTTGTCCCATATTTCTTTTGCGGATTTATACTGCATAACCTTGACGAATTCTGATTGAGATAGACATCCTAATAGAGTATTGACAACCTTTGCATTTGTTTCATATTGCTTCTTACTAGCCGAATCTGTAGGAGTTGTGGATGGAAAAGTGTACCCTGTATCTATGATATCCCAGACTTCTGTACTAAGAGATTGAAGATAGGCTGTGACTCTTACCTTCCAATAGATGAAGTTGGTTCCATCAAAAATAGGTGGCCTGATAGATGCTTCTCTCTCGTAGTTGCTCATGATGCTGGATCTTACTTCAAGCGATCAAGCTTCTTTAGAAGGACCTGCTATGATACCAATTGTTGGAAATAATACTGAGAGGGGGGGTGAATAAGTATTATGAAGTCAAATATTCCCTTTCTCAAATCCAGATCATATACGCTACTTCAGTTAATGAAAATGCGTATATACGCAACTACTTAGAAGGAAACCCGTGTATAACATGCAAACTTATAATTTACTTTATCTTACAGATGTTGATTATTAATTTGTGTATCAGAATCAAATAAACAGTAACCAAAAACAGTAAAACAGAGCAGAAGACAATCACACACAAGACACAAAATATAAGGTGGAAACCCAATGTGGGTGAAAACCACTTGCTGCAATTCGTCTCTATCTTCCTTTTAATTAGAAACTTATTTTTACAATGATTCTGTATTGGTGCAGTCCTTTACCAATACGCAGGCTGCAACCTGCTGAGAGCTACAACCCTCTCTCATTCTCCAACTTCTCCTGGAAGGGCGCCACAACCCCCTTGGCTCTTGCACTAGCTAAGATACTAGTACGTAGGTGCTTACCTACAGAAGGCTATAGCCTTCTCTTTCTTCCAGGGACCACGTTTCATAAAGTTTCAGACTGGATCCATGAACATCAATCAATCATCAAGAGTTTCTGCATCAAACAAATTCCTTTTCACCAATTAGAACTGAATCAAGTAGACACTTCTCTGACAGTTGTACCCAGAACAAAATAACAGTAATCACACACCAAATTCTGAACTCAGAACACTGCAACAATAAACAGAAGCAGCTAGAACCCAACTCAAGAGATGTACGCTACTTCAATAACCTGAAACCTGCGTGCATACGCTTCTGTGTTTGGACCAACCTACGTATACGCTGTTTTTATTCACTAAACCAGCGTGTATACGCGCCTTCGCTTCACTGAACCTGCGTACAAATCTATAAAGGATAATTTACTCTTTCAAATATTCAGACACTAATTAACCCAGATTATCAGATTTATAGATCAAGCATGCGCCACATATAACAGATCAAAATCATACAAAGATACTATTATTCAAGCCTTAAGATTATGACCCATCAATAGAACTTATCCTTATCTATGCGCTAAGGTTCCTCCTTCATTCAGATCCAAATCTGCACCATAACCCCAATCACCAATATTTCAGATCTAGCACTTATTAGATATTCAATTAATTCAGATGATCCTTTGCCATATGATCTCCTTCCTCTTTTATACTCTTAGGCCTTTCACAATACCACAGTCCAAAACCATAATAAAACAATACCATGGACCCAATATTTGGGATCAACACTTCTAACGAGATACCATGGTCCAAAACCATAGGTTCAAATACCAAGGACTAAATACCACGGACCAAAAGTAAGTTCTCCAACATATACGCACTTTTCCTTGCGTGAAAGTGCGTGTATACACATACGTGCCTTTGTAACCTCTAACCCACGTGTATACGCGCCTTCGTCTAGGTGAACCTGCGTATATATCTTTTTCCTTCATTCTGAGAGCCTGTACTGAGATCTGTCACCAAAGTGCGTTGCCATCAAGGACAACACCTGTGCCATAGCCCTAAATCAGTGCCACAAAGCCAACAACTTGATGACGATCACTTTGCTTGAAAGGAACTTTCTGAATTCTCTGGATCACTCCTCTCCATTGGGAGCTTTTGGACCCCAAAAGATCATTTTTAGATGTTCAACAGTTGATGGTATAGTTCCCAGAAATTTCCAATCTCGATCCATTTGACCTTGGAACTTTTCAAGCTGATCTTGAATTGTTTGATGTACCAATTGGATTGTCTCAATAAAATTCTTGGCTCTGTCTATGTCACTATGGCCATCAATAGCAACATCCTTCCCAAGAATGAAATCCAATGGCGATCTTCTGCAAAATCCTTACCAAGGATAAAATCCAAAAAGACTTTGGAAAATAACCCAAATAAGCTTCACATGGAAATACTTGTATAAATGAGTGCTTGACACATTTGTAACATACTAAATGTGCTGCAACTACTCATCCCAAAGTTTTAGGATGCTTACTAAAATATCCACAAATGGAAATGCATCTTACAATCCCATACAAATTGTCTCATCATGAAGCCAAAATAACATAACAGTGCCAAAGAAAACACTCTTGCATATAAGTGATTTATTCACAAACATCATTTTTACAAAATTCCCAACTGTGGGGACATGCTACAAGTGAAATACAAAATAAACGTAGTCTTTAATTAGACAAATAGTCTAACCATTTCTTACCCAACCATGCTAGGGAATTTTCTTTTTTCACTTCACTTCCTTCTGGAATTGCTTCTGCAATGGTTATGGCGTGCCTTGCACATTCCTCTACCTTCTCCTTCTCAGGTGATTCCATTACCTATTTGTCCTTCTTTGGATGAAGATGTGGATGCAACTTCCAACACTTTTCAATCCAATGCCTACTTATGTTGCAATGAGTGCAAAAGTTTATGTGAGATTTTATTGGCACAAATGTCTTTAAACTTGGATGAGAATTACCCTTCTTGGTCTCATTTCCACTTGACATATTCATGTTCTTGACTAATGCTTTCCTTTTGTGGCACTTAGCTACATAATGGTTAGGTGCATGACAAAAAGTGCATGGAAAAACATTCCACAACATGTTATTCAAATCATCATGTTTTTTGTAATCATTAAAAGCCTTTGAATAATCAGGACGCTTATACCTCTTATGGTTTTCCTTTGTCTTATGAGCCTGGTGAGGAGAACTTGAATGGTGAGAATAACTTGGCACTAATTTCACCACAACTCCACCAAAACCGACATTGAACCTACAAATTTGCCTCCAAATCCGCTATTGGAGCGCCAATTTGCCCAATTTCCCATCAAAATTGGCGGGGCGCTAATTTTTCCACTAAGCCTTTAATTCTAAAATTGTGGTCACGTGGGTCTTCATAAGGCCAGGGGCTAGCCCCCCACCGCTAGGGGTTAACTTGGCGGTATCAGTTAACCACAAACCTAGACACATGGAAGCGACATGGTTTGGTGGAGCTCGTGGTTAGGGAGGCAGTGTTGGCACGACGAGTAAGGAGACGGGTCACATGGTGGCGAAAATCCTAGGTGGTTAGTATAAATGTCACGGGTGCGTGGAATTACCAACCTCAGAGGTTACGGGTTATGCCACGGTTGTGGCTATCACATGCGGGCTTGTGGGTTTGTTAAGTGGTAGTTAAGCCATAGTTTATGGTGTGTACATGGGGCTGGGCTAGGGCCTAGCCCTTGGCCCCCCTGCCCGTGGTCCTATGGCATTGGGGCGGCGAGAGGCTAGGCCTTAGCTTAGACCCCCATGCCATATGCGCCCCAACTATACCTTAAAAATATATTTCCACCAACGTATAACAAGGACCACTGTTTGACACAATGGTTTACTGTTTGACAAGTTATGTGGAGGTTTTGAGTTCGATTCCGGCCAAGGTCTGTCTGAACCCTAACCCAATTTTAGTGGACATCAAGTTTCCGCATGGAAACCTCTCGTTGGGCCACGTGGTGGCCTCTAGTTGGTCCACATCACCAACAACAAATTGATCAATTAAAATCTACCACGTTGTACCAATGAAATCATGCCACTTGGCACCACCTAATTCATCTGGAGGAAAACAGTCAATGCACAATCACCCTGCCACGTAGGCATGCCCAGTCAACACCACGTCAGTAGTATAGATTGCTGACTGGACTATCATTTTTTTCAAAAGTTTGTCTGTTTTGAAAAACGAACATAACTTGTTTCCTAGACCATACGATGTCTGTTTCGTGCGGAATGAGTTGCACCTGATTCAGGATGACGAACACCACTTGGTTGATCAGGTTCCACATTGATGCGAAAACTTTTAATTTTGAGAAAAAATTTGAGCTTTGGATCAAGTAGGTTCATGATTTTATCTATCTTAGTAGATAATATTGAAGAAGAATTTCATGAATTTTTCAGCATAAGCTATGCTAAGTCCCATTAATTAATTCTAGAATAGGTTTAATTTGAAAAAATAATTTCCAAGAAGCAATAGCCTTGCCTCTCTTCTACATTTCAAGGTGCCTAAACTTGCTCAATCACAATTGTGTTTTTGGCTCTAAAAGTAGTGGCCCAAAAGACATATGACACTTGTGTTGCAATTCCATTATCTAAGTGCGAGGTTGAAGATGTGTCCATAAAACAACTCAGTGCAACACGCAAGTTCATGAATGGTGTAGTTGTGGCCAATCAAATGGTTTTTGACGATATATTTTCTTTTATTGGCCAATACAAGTGTCATTAATACTCAATTTCCAATTTTATTCTTATAATATTCACTACTATAGTGTATGTTTTTGTGGCATTATGCATTTAATCAGATAATTTTCAACTCCTTGGTCAAAAAAGAGAGTCTGGCCATATTTATTCTCTCCATATTTTGGATTGTTTAACCAATTTGTGTTTCTACCATCTCCCCACAATTTAATTCTATCGTGCTTATGACCTCTCTCACTCCCCAAACCATTGCAATAAAAAATGCATAAACAAGGTGATTAACTCCTAAGAAACAATAATAATTCAGGTCTTTCATAAATAGAGAGTTACCACTTTAGTTTTGTGCCCCACCAATTTACAATCACAAATTTTTATTTTTAGCATGATGCCCATTTGTTTGATAATTTATCTTTGAAAAAAAAAATACATGGAAAATTATCTATATATTTAATCTTTTGGCTACATGAAAATTTGTAAAATGTTTTCTTGCTTTGTGAACAAATCTTTGTTAATTTAAACCATGAATTACTAACCTATGCAATAATAAATATGTAGGTGTGTAATAAGTACAAAGTTACCTTTCAACCTCACCAATTTAAAATCAAATATTTTAATTTTTAAGATGTTATCCATTTGTTTGATTATTTATTTATGGAAACAAGTATGATTTGTTTTTACATCTAGCTAAATCTTTGTCAGTGAACAAATAATTGTTAATCTAGGACTTGCATCCTTTTAAGCCACAATAAATATGTACGTTTCTGGATAAGTACATAGTTGCATTTTGAATTCTACTTCTCTCTAGTTTTAAGTCAAGCCTTTAATTTTCCTAATGTTCTCATTTTTCTTATAATGATTTTCTAGGAAAAAAATGTTAATATTATTAGCTATCACATCAATGAAATCTGCCATGCTGTACCAATGAAATCATACCACTTGGCGCCACCTAATTCATCTGGAGGAAAATAGTCAATGCACAATCACCCTGCCATGTAGGCATGCCTAGTCAACGCCACGTCAGCAGTACAGATTGCTAACCAGATTGTCATTTTTTTCAAAAGTTTCCCTGTTTTGAAAAATGAACATAACTCGTTTCCCAGAGCATACGATGTTTGTTTCGTGTGGAACGAGTTGTGCCTGATTCAGGACGACGAACACCACTGGGTTGTTCAGGTTCCACACTGATCCGACAACTTTTAATTTTGAGCAAAATTTTGAGCTTTGGATCAGGTAGGTTCATGATTTTATCTATCTTAGTAGATAAGATTGAAGAAGAATTTCATGGAGTTTTCAGCATAAGCTATGCTAAGTCCCATTAATTAATTCCAGAATAGGTTTAACTTGCAAAAATAATTTCCAAGAAGCAATAGCCTTGCCTCTCTTCTACATTTCGAGGTGCCTAAACATGCTCAATCACAGTTGTGTTTGTGGCTCTAAAAGTAGTGGCCCAAAAGACATATAACACTTGTGTTGCAATTCCATTATCTAAGTGCGAGGTTGAAGATGTGTCCATAAAACAACTCGGTGCAACACGCAAGTTCATGAATGGTGTAGTTGTGGCCAATCAAATGGTTCTTGACGATATATTTTCTTTTATTGGCTGATACAAGTGTCATTAATACTCAATTTCCAATTTTATTCTTATAATAGTCACTACTATAGTGTATGTTTTTGTGGCATTATACATTTAATCAGATAATATTTCAACTCCTTGGTCAAAAAAGAGAGTCTGACCATATTTATTCTCTCCATATTTTGGATTGTTTAACCAATTTATGTTTCTACCATCTCCCCACAATTTAATTCTATTGTGCTTATGACCTCTCTCACTCCCCAAACCATTGTAATAAAAAATGCATAAACAAGGTGATTAACTCCTAAGAAACAATAATAATTCAGGTCTTTCATAAATAGAGAGTTACCTCTTTAGTTTTGTGCCCCACCAATTTACAATCAAAATTTTTTATTTTCAGCATGATGCCCATTTGTTTGATAATTTATCTCTGAAAAAAAAAATACATGGAAAATTATATATATATTTAATCTTTTGGCTACATGAAAATTTGTATAATGTTTTTTTTCTTTGTGAATAAATCTTTGTTAATTTAAACCTTGAATTACTAACCTATGCAACAATAAATATGTAGGTGTGTAATAAGTACAAAGTTACCTTTCAACCTCACCAATTTAAAATCAAATATTTTAATTTTTAATATGTTATCCATTTGTTTGATTATTTATTTATGGAAACAAGTATGATTTGTTTTTTACATCTAGCTAAATCTTTGTCAGTGAACAAATAATTGTTAATCGAGGACTTGCATCCTTTTAAGCCACAATAAATATGTATGTGTCTAGATAAGTACACAGTTGCATTTTGAATTCTACTTCTCTCAAGTGTTAAGTCAAGCCTTTAATTTTCCTAATGTTCTCATTTTGCTTATAATGCTTTTCTAGGAAAGAAATGTGAATATATTTAAGATCTTACTCAATCTTTCATATTGAAATTTTGGCCTCCTACTCTTTCTTAAGGATGATATTATTAGCTATCACATCATAATTGGCCACATTAACATGACAACATGTTCGATAGGACTAAACTCACGATGATATTATTAGCTATCACATCATAATTGGCCACATTAACACGCCAACACGTTCGATAGTATTAATCTCATCTCATTATGAAGAAAACTTGCTTGATTTATTACTTGACGAGAATCAACTTGACTAACAAAATGGTTTTCTTTGAGATTTAGTTCTTAGTTTTTGAGCTATAGATCTATCTTCGATGTCATTTATTTGTTGACTAGGGTATTATCATTTAATGTCATGCTTTTGTTATATTATATTTTTTAGATGTTTCTTCAGGATAGATGGCAATAATTCACATTACTTGTTATGCTCTGTATTTATACTTTCAACATTGAAATGATATAAATAATTCTCTAGTGTACCAACATTCGACAATTCCTCAAGGGCTACATTATATCCCATGAGATCCTAAAACAAAAACTTAAAAACCTAAATCCTCACACACATATTCAAAACTTAATCCATAGACCCTAAAAACATAGCTTAAAAGCATAAATATTTGTAAACATATTAAAAAATGTGATCCATAGTAATGAACTTAGCTCTAGAAAATTTCATGGTAGGAATTCTACTATGCATGTTGTCACCTTTTTCCACCTAATCTCACCATTTGAAAACATTCATGTACCTATTTAAATCCTGTTGCACTCTCTTCGAAAACATTCATGTACTTATTTTAATCTTGTTGCACTCTCTTCCTCAACTGAAAACTAAGGCACATATGCCATAAACAATGGCAATCCAATTTGATCAACTCATGTTCTGTGATTGTTTTTGTATGCTTCTATTGTGCAAGCATAGTCTAATGAAAATGAGTAATTTTAATATGTTGCTTGAAAGTAGAGAAATCAGTCACAAGATTTAATCTCATGTTATCCCATCCTATGGTTGTATGATTTGGTATTGAGGATAAGTTTCTCGAACTTTCATCTATTTGTGGTAGATTATGCCTTAAAATCTATTTTTGAAGAAAATTATTTCCCTTTAACATTTAATTCCATTTGTTCATTCTCTCTTTAGGGTGTAATTTACAACATGACTACAAAGCTTTTTAAATCTTTTGTATCCGGTCTTTGCCATTGAAAGGTGCATATTTGAAACTTATTATCCTTTTGTTAATGGTTAGGGAAAGTACAATCCCTACAACCTTTAACCATTGGTCGTAATCTCATGGTTATGTTATAGCATATTTTTTGTTCTTCGATCATAGTTAGGTTAAAATAACGTTGCTTTTGCATTTTTCTACCAATAAAATACTTCTAAAGTTTCATCACCTATCCCGTCTAGAATCAATCCAATAGAACTATGCAAGCTAATAGAATTGTGCAACATTGAAAACCTTTTATGTAATGTTGAGATTCTTAATCTCATCTCTTTGTTCTTTATTGTGGTGAATCCTTGAAATCTAAAAGCATTTGGGTTCGATTTTTATTTGGTGTATTGATAACAATTTGATTGAATCCCTTTAGAACACTACTTTTTATTGCGTTCATTCTCTTACCATTTTAGACATGGATTTGTTGGAAAATTCTCTTAGACCTTTGAATCATGGCACTTTAAGAAAGGAAATTATTGTTGTTTATGATTCAATCGATGTATAAGTTTGCAAATAATGATGAATTGAATGGTTTCTACCATAAAATGATTAGAATGTATTGGTCTTTGTTGCACCAAAATGTGATAGTAGTATGAAATGTAACAATTGAAGCAACCTCGGTGTTCTGTCTTTGGACAATTTTTTTTTGTGTTTCTCTATTTTGTGACGGAAATATTTAATCCAATTAATTGTTGTGGACCAAAAAAATATAACATCGAATGAACAATTTTGACAGACCTGTGCCTATCATTAAATGTGTATCAAGTTGGTTGCCGAAACTTTGGTGGAAGATAAAAGGTGGTCATTTGTGGGGTTGGGATCGATAGACACAAGTGACTTTAGCTGGAGCACAATGCTAAAATGTACATTTCGACAACTTGTGAATTAACAATTTCGTATTCCTTTCGTGTATCTTTACACCTTTAGAATCAATTGCTAATTATCCACTCAAAACATTATTTTAATTAATTTAGTTATTACATTTTCAACTCATAAGAGCTATAGCATTAGATACACCTCCCATTGTCAATGCTATGATATCATTTTATTTTAAAATAGACAATGTCCATAAAAGGATTCCTAGATAAGTTAAAATATTAATACATCTAGGATTACAAAATAAATTAAAATATTCATTTATGTCAATTTATCTGAGCAATATATTTTAAAGAACTGTATAGCTTACTCAAACTCCTATACTAACCTATTTTCATCAAAGAACCAAAAAGTTATAGTCGCCAAACAAATTCAAATTTTCGTCGAGGGAAAATTATTCAGAATTGCAGATATTATAGTGCCCCGATCTAGTTAACTGTTAGTGATATGACATTAACATTTACTTAGCCCTAAGGTCCACACTTTATTCTTTGAGGACCTCAGGTTGAGGATCCGGACACATGACTCTATTATTAATGGTTGTGATATTAGTGGTTGTGATGTTTATGTATGTGATCCGTATTTAAACAGGAACACACCAAATTATAGATATAACCATACATATAGAGATGCAGCAGAAATAATACTTCATTTCATTACTGTAAAATACTGAAATATGCTTACAAACAGAAATGGAAATAAACTAGCTAGGGTGATGGTAGCTTATCTCCGAGAAGAGATGTGGTGGCTACATGCCTCTGAACTGCGTTACAATGAGGCTCGAAGGCCTATTTACTGTTGAGAAACAATGGAAAACCATAAACATCTAAAAACCTAACCTAGAAGACGAAACACCAAACTGTGGGACCCATTTGGGTAAATTGGTACATCAAATTCTCGGGGTCGTAAATTTGGCACACGATCTCCGTTTGACACGCACAATATCTCGTTAGAAAGATCTATCCGAGAAATACAACTATGGGAAGAGAAACAATCGGCTATGGACCCATGTTGCTCCCATTTTTCCCAAAAAATGTCGTTTCGGGCCTCAAAATGGCTCGGGAAGTTCAGGACCCGAAATACTTCTAAAACTAGTAAATTTTGCTACAGTAAAGGAAACTAAAATGCTGAAAGAAACAATGGTGGGGGTCCAAGTGGACTTGGTGGGTGGCCACCAAAATCCACCTGGATCATTCCTCCCCCCTTAGGAAGCAATGGTCCCCATTACGTTGAGTTCCTCCATGAGATGAGGAAACTTCTGCTGAACTTGGTCCCTGGTGAGCCACTTGCCCAAGTGAAGGAGTTTGCCTGCTTTAACACCTCAATACAGTTGGATATTCTGCAGGTGAGTGTGCTTGATCTATGCATCCATGATCCTATTAGTTGCAGCTTGTTCCATGCAATCTAGATTTAACTTTGTGGGTGTGAGCAGTTCTACAATGTCGGATGTGTCTAGTAATGGTGGAAAGTATGGCTGAAGGCGGTCCGCATTGAACACTGGGTGCAGGCCAAGGAATGGGGGAATGTTGAGCTCAAATGCATTGTCTCCCATAGCCTTGGTAATGATGTAAGGACCATATCAGAGTGGTATGAGTTTCCGATAGGCTCTGGTAAGGCGTTCCTTTTGCAAATGAAACCAGACTTTGTCACCCACTGAAACTTGTGTGGAACCCGATGTTGATCATGTCACTACTTGTACTTGGCATTTGATTTCTCCAGAATGTCGTGGACCCGCTGGCGAATATGTTGGATGTGCTCAATGAAGTTGTTTGCCTTATCTGTTTCGGGCTGGACATGAGCCGAATCTGCATGAGTAGCTGCAAATGGCATGGCCACATCAATGGGACATAGTGGCTGGAATCCCAAGCCCACCTGAAAAGGGTTGTGGCCAGTCGAGTTGTGGAGAGCTCTATTGTAGCTGTGCTAAACATAGGGGAGGCTCTCATCCCATGTGCGTGGATGCTTTGAGTTGTACATGCACATAATGTGTACGATCATCCTGTTGACAACCTCTATCTAGCCATCAGTTTGACGATGGAAGGCTATGGACTCAGTGAGTTTGGTGTCCAGCATCGATGAGAGACTAGACCAAAATGTACTGAGGACCCTGTTGTCCCGAGCTCAGATGATATACTATGGGATCCCAAAGTATACCCACACTCGTTCAAAGAATAGTTTAGCAGTGGGTTCTGTTGTGATATTCTTCTTGCAGGCCGCCATAATGGCCATCTTCGAGAACCTATCAATGACCACAAAAACACAGTCATTTCCATGCTTAGTATAAGTAAGGCACGACATGTAATCCATGGAGATGGATTCTCAAGGTCGACTAGGGGTAGGAAGCGGGATATAGAGGCCTTACTTCTTGATGGTCGGTTTGGCAATGGTGCAGGAAGTGCATGATTTGATGTACTTCCTAACATCCTATCGAAGATTCGGCCAATAGAAATACTTCTGCAGTACTGCCACCATTTTCTCGACCTCGAAATGACCAGCAGCCCGACTGTAGTGTGCTTCCCAAATCATCTTGGCATGCTCGCTTGAAGGAACACAAAGGTGACCCAGGTGGCATAACAACGCATCCTAGAGGTGAAAATCTGGAACATGTTGAACCTCCAAGAGTGTCTTGTATGTGTGGCCGAATTTTGGGTCACTTTTGTAGAGAAGTGGCCAATCAAAAGTCTCGTGCCCACAAGAGTTGAGTACAGTGGTTAACGCCATGATCGGTGGTTGAATAAGGCAATTTGGAATATTATTAGTGCTGCCCTTCTTATAATTGATATTCAAATGAAACTATTGCAGGTATGTGGACCACTTCTAATGGTGATCATTCTGCAATTTTCCTTGGGTCTATATGAACTGCAGGGGTCAGTGGTCTGTGTGGATGATCGTTTCCTTCCCCAAAATGTAATGCTTCCATTGTCAACAGGCCTACACAATGGAATACATTTCTTTCTCATATGTGGGATACTTCTGAACTGTGTCTGAAAGTGTCTCACTATGATATGCCACTAGATGCCCGTGTTGAGTAAGGACTGCCCCAATAGCTAGTTAGAGGCATTTGTCTCGACCTCAAATGGTTGTTGTAAGTCTGGTAATGTGAGCACTGGTGTCGAGCAGAGGCGATCTTTCAACTATGTGAATGCCTTCTGTTGAGATTCAGACCAAAATAAATTTTCTTTCGCTCCTCCCTTAGTGACTTGAATCAAGGGCTAAGTGATATGAGAAAATCCAAACACAAACTTACGATAGAAGTTGGCATGGCCTAGAAATCTGCGGAGCTTTGTTAGAGTGGTTGGAGATGGCCAACCCCGAATGACTTGGATCTTGGTTGGATCCACATGCACCCCCCGATCATCAATAATGTATCCCAGATACTAAACCTGGGTCATGCCGAAGGTGCATTTCTCTAAATTGGCACATAACTTGTGTTGCCGTAGTGTTTAGAGAACTTGTCGGATATGGTGGAGATGCTCTTAGCAACTCTGGCTGAAGATCAGGATCTCATCCAAGTATACCACTACAAATGAGTTGGTGAGTGGCCACAAGATGTCATCCATTAGCCTCATGAAGGTTGCAAGAGCGTTTGTCAATCCGAAAGGCATAACCAACCATTCGAAAAGGCCCTCCTTGGCTTTGAAGGCAATCTTCCACACATCAGAGGGTTCGATTCGTACCTGGTGATATCTTGACTTCAAATCAATCTTGCTGAAATATTTTTCCCCCTTTAGTTGGTCCAGGAGGTCATCAATCCATGGGATCGAGTACGCATTATGGACAGTGATATTATTCAGTGCCCGATAGTCAATACAGAGTCTCCAAGTCCCATCCTTCTTCTGTACCAACACGACTGGGTTCCCATAGGGTGATGAATTCGAATGGATGTGAATTTATGTCACATCTCCTGAATCTACCTCTTGATTTCATCATTTTCTAGAATGGAGCACCGATAGATTGGTCCATTGGGCAGTGACATACTTGGGGTCAGATCGATGGAGTGATTGACCTGACAGTGCAGAGGAACCCCTGCGGGGGAGGTGAATATGTCCTCATACTCCTCCATGACCTTGTCCATCTGTAGTTGTCGTGCGGAGGGTCCCTAATAGAGGTCGTGGTCGTCGTCTTCTTCTTTCCTTGAGGGCATATCATCATGAAAACAAATTTCTCAGTTTTGGAAATGATCTTACTGCATTGTTTTGCAGTAACCAAAGAGATGGCGGTAGGCGGTGCTACCTCCGGTACCCTATACAACTTATTTCCAAAAGTAAAAATAACAACACGGGGCCTTGATTCATACAAAACATTTCACTTCCACAAGTATAGTTGTCCTAGTAATACATCACAAACATCAAGAGGAGAAACGTCACACAATACCTCATCCGTGAAGGGCTTGACGTTGTATGGAAGGTGACACTGCTGGCTCATGTGAAGATCCTGTCCTTGGTGAAGCCACCCGATGGTGTATGGTTGTGGATGTGATGTGGTTAGTAAGCCAAGTCGCTTCACGACCTCTGCTGAAATGAGGTTCATTTGGCTCCCGTTGTCGACACTAAACTGTAGTGGGAAGCCCTTTACCCACATCTAGGAGTGGAAGAGATGCTCCTCCTCTGGATCTTCGGGTTCCTCCTTCTGGATCTTCTGGTGGCAACGGTGGCGTTAGGCTCCGCATCAATAATCTACTTCCCTTTGTCATTCCCTTTATCGGGTTCTGACTCAGATTCGAAACATGCATCTGGTTTTGAAACCTTTAGCTCAGCCACTAGTGACTGCTTGGCCCGACACTCACTTGTGCTGTGAGTGGAGCTCTTATGGAACTCACACCACTTTCCCGTGTCCTTTCTCGCCTTCGCGGCACTATTCTTTGCTTGCAGCTTTGGCAAGTTATCTTGGGCCGACCTGCCTTGGCTTTGTCCTTTTTTATGAGGTTGGGAGGCACCTTTTCCTTGCTTCGGATTCGCAGATCCAAATTTTAGCTTCTTCTGTTTAAACTTTTTCTCTATCTTGACGACATATCGGTATGTCGTGTCGAGCGAGGAGATGTTCAAGAATTCTATTTCTTCCTGGATGTACTTGTGCAGGCAACCGCGGTATTTGAGTACCAAATGCTGCTTCGAATCCTTGATACCCAACTTCGTGCAAAGGGTATGGAAAATATTGGTAAACCCTGACACATCTTGGTCCCTTCCCTGCCGCAGCGTGGTCCACTTGATGTCTTGATCCTCATAGCTTTCGACAGGGTAGTATTGCTCCTTGATGGCAGTCTGGAATGAATTCCAAGTGGGTGCGGCTGAAAACAGTGAGGTCGTGCTTTCATCCTTTTGCTCGCAGTAGGTTTCCCACTTGTCCTTGACGCAGTGGGCATCTTTGAGAAGAGAGAAAGTTATCTTTTCCCGGCCGGAAAAATCATGAACAGAAAAATACCCTTCTAGCAAATTTAACCATTTATCTACGACATTTGCATCTATCTGAACCTAA
Organism: Pinus tabuliformis; assembly: GCA_031772625.1. Classification (NCBI taxonomy): domain Eukaryota; kingdom Viridiplantae; phylum Streptophyta; class Pinopsida; order Pinales; family Pinaceae; genus Pinus; species Pinus tabuliformis. Next base: position 1,133,866,516 of record CM062809.1, on the reverse strand, counting down.
AATATGGGAATGTTAAAGTTAACATGTACCTTAAAGGGTGTGGCACTTCCAGAGTAGCTGCTAGAAGTAGATGTGTCACACCTGGGTAGCTGCTAAAGGATCTAGGCAAAGTTGTCCATCATCGCATTCCTTTGTTGCCCGAGGGCCTTTTTGAGCAAGATTTTGATAGGATCTCCTGCCCCCTCATCTTTCTTTTCATCTGCCATGAGAGGCCATCGAGATTTGCAAGGCTGGTTTTGCAAAGGTTCGACCAGTTCAAGCCTTAACTCCTTATATCCCGACCTCATTGGGCACATGCAAAGAAACACAAATAAAGAGCAGACTGCTCTGATACCACTGATCTGGATTTAAATAGGAACACAAAAAATAGCAGATATGACCATACATATAGAAATGCAACAGAAATATTACTTCATTTCATTACTGTAAAACACTGAAATATGCTTACAAACAAAAATGAAAATAAACTAGCTAGAGCGATGGTAGCTTATCTCTAAGAAGAGATGTAGTGGCTACATGCCTATGAACTATGTTACAATGAGGCTTGAAGGCCTATTTATTGTTGAGAAACAATGGAAAACCCTAAACATCCAAAAACCTAACCAAATGAAACACCAAACTGTGAGCCCCATTTGGGTAAATTGGTACATCAACTTCCCGAGGTCATAACTTTGGTATACGATCTCCATTTGACGCGCACAATATCTCGTTAGAAAGATCTATCTGAGAACTACAACTTTGGGAAGAGAAACATTTTGTTGTTCCCAGTTTTCCCAAAAAGCATCGTTTAGGGCCTCAAAATGGCTCCCGAAGTTCAAGACCCGAAAAACTGCTAAAAATAGTAAATTGTGCTATAATTAAGGAAACTGAAAAGCTGAAAGAAACAATGGTGGGGGTTCAAGTGGATTTGGCAGGTGGCTATCAAAATCCATCTGGATCATTATGTTCTCCATTGATATTATGACGAAGATAACATTAATGGTTATGTATGTTATCTATTGGTATTATGACCATCATAACATTAATGGTTATGCATGTTCTCTATTGATATTATGATGATTGTAGCATAAATGGTGATTTTTGGTCTCTATTGAATTTATGATGATGATAGAAGTAAATGATATGTATGTTCTCTATTGATATCATGATGATGATAGATTTGATGGATATGTATGTTTTATATTTATGTTACGATGTTGATATCTTTGATGGATATGTATGTTTCCATTGATGTTATGATGATGATAGCCATGATGGATGTGTCCCCTATGTTACCTACTTGCATTAGTTCTGGTTCACAATGAACAATGGTGCGAATGGCTAGGTGTTGTTAATGATGTTATTATGACAATGACTAACATTGAAAAACCTTGTTATTGATGATTATTGAGTATGGCAGGAAACCACCAAAGGCACTCACATATGACGAGTTGACGACACTTGGTTTGATGAAAATTTATATTATTTTATCTTTGAAATTCTAAGTCAATTTTGAAACTTGTTATATATGTTTATATATATTCTAATGATATGTTAGTGGTTGTAGGTATAGATTAGTTGCTTGGCCGAACGACTCACATATGGGTGATGGGGTTGTACAATTGGATGGAACTGCATGAGAGAGGTGGGACAATGACCCTGATCTCACCCACTAGTACTCTTGCCGTGACTTGGGTTGGAAATGTTGAAACACCTTCGCCTTGAAGATCACGATGTCATGAGGGCAGGTCCCAAATTTGGGTCGCCCATGATGATTTTATCGTGGGGCGTGCATCAAGGCAGATTCCTTGATCCCTGACACCATTAGTATCACTATAGCAAGTAACATAAGAGATGATAATGGTCTCTATCATTGCACCTATACTTTCCCCTCGTAGCCACTGAATGCTTGAAGGGCAAGTGGCATGGCACCCTTGGAACTTCAAGGAAATTTCTTGAAGGGCACGACCAACTTGGCACCCTTGGGATCACAAATAAATTGTTAGGCGTGACACCCTTAGAACTTCAAGGGAAGTTCTTGAAGGGCACAACCAAACTTGGCACCCTTGGAATCATTAAGAATAAATAAATTAATAAATATAATTAAGATATGAAAACTATGTAAATTCACCTCAAGTGGTAAATGATGATTAGAACCAAGGTAATTAAATCAAGAATAAAACTTGGGTTAAAAAGATCATAGGAAGAAATAAAATATTTTTTCTCTTTACTCTATTGAAGAGCAGTCTGCCCATAACATCGAACTCATGGAGGCCACAGCGGTTTAAGCCTTGAGGCCCTACCTCGGCTTGTTTGGCAGGACCCACAACAATGTAGCTTACTAAGAGTTCATGAGAATTTGCATTCATATAACTCAGGTTGAGCTTTATGGACATATTCTTTTATTTGTAACGAACAGAAAAAGAGCCGAGAACGCTTGGCTAAGAGAGACCGCAGCAGAAGCTCAAGGATGTTGAAGGGATGATACGAGGAATTTTCACTGGGATGAGGAATGAGAATGTCAGTTGTTAAATTCTTCATTTCTCTAACTTGAAATAAAGAATTGTAAAATTGAGATGATAACAGATATGGCTACATTGCTGGATTTTATAGCAGTCCATTCGCCAAAGAGAAATACAACTTAGTCTACCAGGTTCATCTTACTAAGTACTAACTCTACACCCTTGCAAAAGTAGGATATGGGAATAGATATATTAGCTATATTTCCTCGTAAAAACGATTCAGTGCCCTTTTACAGTATTCATGGTTTATCGAACATCATTGCAAAATAAAACTCAAAGGTTTTTGACCAAAATGGCCCACAAAATGTGGGAATTTTCGGTGTGTTCAATTTATTTACATGATATGAATCATGGCTCCCCAACACCTTTTAACGATGTTAAGGTGTTATGATTTTAAAATCGAACCAAAACTTCAGCAATACGCTGACGAGAAACCGTTGAGCGAAAGCATACAAAAAAAAAGTGCATCCATTGCCACAGAGACAACGACAGGTAACATCCACAATAAATTTTATGAAGCCTTTATTTTCATACAAAATGTCTTATTTTTTGTGTTTCTGTGATCTACTGGCAGATCAATTTTTTGTTTTTTATTTTTATTTTCCCCTCCACGGGTCAAATCAAATCAGAGCGGGTCAAATCAAATCAGAGCGGCCCTAGACTATTGGATAGTTTTCATGGAACGCATACACACTGTTCACATTTTAAGAAAATTTAATCAGAGCGGGTCAAATCAAATCAGAGCAGCCCTAGACTATCGGATAGTTTTCATGGAACGCATACACACTGTTCACATTTTAAGAAAATTTTATCAAAATATAATTTGAGTAATTTTTTTGATTGTGGCAGTAGTGAAAATAGATTCAGTATTATTGAAAATTGGTAGTGTTTGAATCATAGGTAAAAATAGATTAGCATCATCAAACTTGTAAGACATTAAAATTTTGAAATTTAATAATTTTAATGTAAATTTCAAAATTTTAATGTAAATTTATAAAAATATTCGGCAGATTTTATCAAAATCTTACCTGAATTTCCATAATAGCTAATAGATTACCACCCAATTACATTAAATTTACGGGATTAGATTAAATTTCGTTATTTTTATCCCTCCATTACGGGCTTGGTAAAGAAATAGTTGTCTTTGCACTAAACAATGGTTGTATATGTCACCAAAGTTCTTCGGTTTTCCAATTGTTAACGCAGGCTGGTTTTGTGGCGGCGGGCTCCTCTTTTCAACGCATCCTTAAATACGTCATACGAAATCTGGAGAAGCTTCTGGCAGAGTTGAAGTTACAGAATGTTCTGGAGTTCTACAGATGTGACGTGGTTTACTATTTAAGCAATTCCTGTATCTCTCCATCGACCATTGTTGTCAGTTTCGTCTCCACCTCTGCAAATTTAGCCTCCTCTGTTGGTTCATTTTAAGATCGATATATATTATTATGGCGTCAAGACTGGTGAAGTTTCTTGCAGGGTCTCTCCTGCTCTTGAATTTCTGCATGTATGTGATTGTGGCTGCTATCGCTGGATGGGCTGTCAACAAAGCCCTCGACCACACTTACTCTACCAGTAATTTATTTCTAACTAAAACCCACATATTTTTATTATCCGATATGCATAGCTATTTGATAGAGTTTTGTGTTATTGACTGTTGAACTAATGGATTGCATAATGAAAACTTGCAGGTCCTGGAGGCACTCTTCCTGTCGGGTTTTCTCCAATTTACTTTCCAATGGGTAATGAAGCGACTGGATTTGTGGTTATTTTTTCCTTGATAGCTGCTGTCGTGGGAGGTGGTGCATGCCTATCAGGAATCCATCACCTGCGGGTTTGGACTGCTGCCAGCTTGGCTTCCAGTGTTGCATCGGCCATGACAGCTTGTGCCCTCACTCTTCTCGCCATGGGGTATATGTTATCACTACTAACACATTATATTACAGGAATAGGATATATGAATTCATTAGTATAGAATATAGATGGAGTGATAATGATTTTTTATCCAATTTATTTAGAAAATAAAGGTGAACTCATCTTGTTTTTCTCTCACAAAAACTGCAGGTTAGCATGCAAAGAAATCCATATCGGTGGCAGAAACACAAAACTGGTATGTACTAAGAACTACGTTTTGTCATAATATCTTGCTTTCTCTCATGAGCTAAGCCATTCCACAATTCCTTTTATGTTGACCTCTGGTAATTTGTATCTGTGAGCAGAGAACGCTGGAGTCATTTCTTATTATTTTGTCTGGAACAAATATCTTCTATATTTTACTCATTCATGTTGGATTAATCGGAGGAAAATATTCTTCTGCAAGCCACATCGTTACAACGACAGCCTAGCCTCAGAAACAAAGCAGGCCCGTGACCTCTTCTGTCTAATCATATGTAGTCTATAAACTGTAATATATACTATCAAGTTGTAATCTATCCAAAGATCATCAATGGCTTGTGTTGTGTTGTGTGACCAGTAAAATTATTGAGAGAGGCAGATTGGAAATTATTTCAATTTTGGAGCGTGATTCATGAAAAACGAGCTCTGAATTTGAGCAACAGAGTGTGAAGTTTTGTTGACAAAACCATAGCTTTATTTGTTGATGGAAGTTTGGCTTGAATATATTTCTGCATAATCATCAGTCATCGTCATCCTTAGTGTGCAAGATTCACATATATTGTATATATTTCTTCCTGATGTGCTATTTGCAGCACTGCAATAAGTAAATCTATACTTCGTGGATTGCATGTATGTTCGATAATTATTGAAAGCTGATATGTCTTCAATGGGTTTTCTACTGTCGGTATTGCATGTATGTTCAATTATTAAAAGCTATTCTGCCTTCAATGGTTTTTTAACTGTCGGTAATCCATGTATGTTCGATTATTATTGAAAAGGGTTCTGTCTTAAATGGGTTTTTTACTGTCTCCTTACTGAACTCTACATGACAGAATAATGGGTTGAAATTTTCCGAGAAGAAAAAGATTCTAGAGTCTCTCCTCTCCTTTCTTTTCCGAGAAGAAAAGAATTCTCTTTTTCCATTAAAAAACAAAAAGAGAGTACATATTCATGTGATGATTTGTAGACTTCTATCCGTTCTTCTAGATCTCCTATCACTTACATAATTGTCCGAGTTATTCCTATATTCATCTTTTTAACACTGAAGTTGCATATTGTCTTTACAAAAAAACATTTGATATACAAAAAACAGCTAAGTTTTGCCAAAAAAAACATACTATCCCTTTTCCTCTGGCAACTCCCAGGAATGATTGATGCATCCATGACATTACACTTTGTTAATAAGCAGCATAATGAATCTTATTCGGTGCTTTTGTGATTTCTCTTTTTCCCGAGCTAAAGTCAATTATTACAGATTCTCAGAATATTCCAGGAATCTGACGGACATCCTATTCTGAATATTCTAGGAATCTGCAATCAACTTAAAGAATCTGATTCTGATTCTGTTTTTTTTTTTTTTTTTGTATATGACCAAATTTAAAGTGTTGGAAAGTGTTTATTAGATACTAGATTCTCTTCATCCAAATTTAATGTGTTGGGTTGGAAAGTGTTTATTGGATACTAGATTCTCTTCATCCAATTAGATAAGAAGGGAAAATTAAATAATATGTAATCCTTAACCCAGTCCATGATATCCTTAGCGGCCCCATAAACCCAAATTTTCTCAAAGCCCAGCGGTTTTACACGTATGAAGACACCCTTAATTTCAACCCTACTATTTGTCGCTGGCCCCCCTCCCACCAGAACCACCAGAAATGGAAATAGCCAAAAACCATGGGGAAGAAAGTTACAGCCTCTCCTACCCGCATAGTGTTGCACGTATTCGATTGTAAGGAAGTCACGAAAGTCATATAAAAAGTCCGACCGCTTTAGGTCATGTGGGAACTCTAGAGGAGTATTAAAACTTTTGTCCGCTGCTAAAAGAGTCAAAGTAATAAGAGCCACGAAAAGCATTATACACTTCATTATAAAACAGCTCTGAGTTGTACAAGGTTGTTTAGAGGAATTTGTGGATCATCTAGTAAGGCTTTTAATCTGCGATGATGTGCTGGGTCCGTAGCGTCGCTATTCGTTTTCGTGTGAGTTCGATGATGGAGACTTTACAGCGGGGACATGGGAGTCCTCTATCAAACCCTGTCAGGAGGCAACGAAGTCAAACGGGATGGTGATTTTGGTTGATAATAAAGGCAAATAATTCTACACCTCTGTCTTGTTTTGAATTTGTGATTTTTTTTTAAAGGAAACATATATTAAGAATTGATAATCTATACATTTATTTTACATCTATTTTATACTTGACTCTAAAATTAATTATTATAAACATATTGACATACATCAACTTTTATTACATCATAAATATGAAAAAAATGAATAACCAAATCCTAGTAAAAGAAGTGATTGATCCTTTCTTAAATACTATCCTTTACTTGACCACTCAAGTGGTCGTACCACACTTACCTCACAACATTGCATTATGTTATGAGAAGCCTCACACTTGGGGTATTTGATGGGAGCACAAGCAGATTGACCTAACATGAAAACACACCTTAATCTAAAAATTGTTTGCAATTTTAAGCTTTTGTGAGAGGGTCCAGAGAGGTTTCCCATGATGTGGTTACACATTGTATTGTATTGTCACCGTTAGGATTTTAAGACCCTAATATTGAACGATGAATCAATGTTATGCATTCATTTAAAAAGGTAATGATTTTAATGTTATAATTTTTTTTTAATAAAATGGTTAATTAATATTTATAGGTATTAAGTATATTTATTTTATTATACATATTACATTATTAAAAAAAATACCAAAAATACTCATCAAGTCCTGATGATGAGTCTTGCTCTAGACTCGAAACGTCGACAAAAAAAAAAAAAAAAAAAAAAAAAAGATGAACACTGTGGATTATCCGAACTCAATCTCTCAAAAACCGCTCCACAGAAACTTGCAATCCAAAATACCAAAAATAATTAAATTGTAACTTTATTTTAATTTAATATTATTATTACTTATAAAAATAATTAATGTATAAGTTAAACATATATACATTAAAAAAAAAATTCATGTAACAATATTTTTAATCATGAAAATCCAATACTATAGGCTTTTGTTGTGGTCAATATCATGACTTACTAATACTACATGTTTAAAAAAACTATAACTCATCTCTATTATATGTCTATTACTATGAATATTTTAAAATCTTTGCCCACCTAATAATTATTAAAATTAAAATTAAATTTATCATAAGCATCAGAACACTATAATATATTTAAGAAAAACATAAAAACTAATTAAATTATAATTATTATTATAGAAATAATTAATGTATAAGTTAAACATACATACATTTAAAAAAACATGGAACAAGATTCTTAACTATGGAGATTTAACTCCACTTTACCATTGAGCTTTTTAATTTGTAAATAGGCTTTGTTACAATACCATGGATTATCAATGTCACATGCTAAAAAAAACCATAATTCACTTCCTATGATACTTGTTCATATGCGATTTTCTTTAATTAATCAATTTAATTGAAACAGAAAAAAGTGCATAACTACTTTAAATAAATGTCAACCTTTGATTTGTATATTTACTATTAAGAATATTCTAAAATATTATGTGAAGGTTAAATCCCTACCACCCACCAAATAATTATTGATAATTAAACTAAAATTATAAAATCATAAATCCAAAATAGACACACCTATTGACATAATAATAATAATAATAATAATAATAATATAGTGTATGTTTCCACATGAAGTAACATATTGTTGTTGAGAACTTCTAGAATCCTGTGTGTATTGTTTGAAGAGCCCAATGTTTCTTCATGAGAAGGAAGCAAACTTATGATAGGAAGAGTGCTTGCCCAAAATATAAAGAGAATGGAGTGAAGAATTAGTCATTAGAGATAGTGAGATTAAAAAATCGTTGCATGATAATTTTGACTAAACCATAGAGAGAGAAATTATTGAATTAAAGATTTAATTTTATAATTAATATAATTCCTTGATAAATCAAAATCACAGAAATATAAATAACTGAAAGGATTGAAATGAAACAATTAAAATTTAAAAATTATTTTTGATTGGTCAAAATTCAAAAAGGTAACGAAAATTTATAATTAAATATTATTTATTGATTATGTCAAAGGCCTAATTATAAGAAATAAATTAAATTGGAATGAAATTGGTCATAAGGTCAACATTTGGAAATTATAAAAATGAATAAATTACCCTAAAGAGATTATAAATTTATTTTAATTGGTCAAAAATTCTAAAAATGGGGGTGGGACAAACATAAAAATTAAAAATAGAAATAATTTTATTTTATTTTATAAATTAGACATGATTACTTATAAGATTAAAGGACATATTATTAATGAGAGGAAAATTATGGAACTAAATCAAATGTGGAATTACAATATATAAATGTTAAAATGGAGAAAAGAAAGAGACAAAAGGTACAAAAGGTTAACAATGGTAAAAAAAATTAAAATTATTAATATTATTAAATACCCTAACTTTACTAATTATGTTAAAAATGGATAAATTGGAAGGGTAATTAATAATCCAATTAAATTAATAAATAATATAATGAGGAAAATAACTGACTAAGAAATGAGAAGAAATAAACTTAAGAATAATTCGAGGAGGATGGGAAAGGGGGGAAGGGTGGGGGAGAAAGCGTTAGGATGGGGGAGAATTTAAAAGAGGGAAAGGGTTAAGATGATAAGAAATGGATGGTGGGTTTCCAGGATTGGCTTAATTGGTATCCATCATCCCGATTAAAATTATTAGGATGTTTTTCAATTTCAAGGGCCTCCCTAATGACCCGGTTGGAATGATAAGGGGTAGAAGCTAAGATTTTGGTTTTGTCAAAAAAAATGAGGTGTTTGGTTGAATGGGAATGCTTAGTAATGGCAGAGTTAGCAATGTGATTGTGGAAGGTGTCAACCATGTGCTCTTTCAACCAATATTTGAAGGATCTTTCGGTTTGACCTATGTAAGACTTTCCCATCAAGCACTCTTCCTATCATCAATTTTTCTTCCTGCCCCTGAAGATGGGTGAAGTGTTCACCCAAAATGTTGGGCTCTTCAAGCAATGCACAGAGGATTCTAGAAGTTCTCACCAACAATAGTAATATTAGCACCTCTCAAAGAAAATTATCTCAAGTGGTATGGTTCACTATTTCTGTCCCAAGTAGCGTGGGTTCAAGGCTCTAGTACCCTTGTGGCATTTATGAAATGTTGCTTCTACTAGGTGAAATAGTGGCAACCATTTCTATGAAGTTCCTCATTGTGCCTAGTGGAATGCACTCATTACTGTTAAAAAACAAAATAATAATAATATTAGCACCACATTAATAGTGTGGTTTATATACATTGTTTGGTGTCAGTTTCCACCTTTCATATGCCAATCCCCACCTTTCATGCCACTATAAGTGGAAAATGATTCCTATTGGTGTATTTCAACGATTTTGTCATTGTGGTTGTGCTAGTTGACAATTGGCATGCACGATATAGTTTAATAGACCATGGTTGACTATGAATAACAATGGTTGACCATGAGTAAGCAAGGTTGATCATGGTTGATGTTACATTGGTGTTAATGTTAATATTACATTAATGGTTGAAGAGGGTTGACGAGGTTGACTATGATTGACCATGGCCAACCCTTATGGTAAAAACATATTTATGTTACATTAATCTTGAACATTGTTACATTAATGTTTTTCAACCACATTAATAAAGTGGTTGATGTTACATTGGCGTTAATTTTAATGGTACATTAATATTTATATTGATGCTATATTAATGGTTGAAGAGGGTTTATGAGGTTGACCGTGGTTGACCATGGTCAAGCATTAATATAATTACATTGCTGAACACGGTTGTGTTAGGCTAAAGAAATAATACCTTTTTAGCATTTTGTTACTTTAGTTTTCATCTATCCTTCATAGAAACCCTCATAATTTACTTGTTTTTGCAGCATCTTACTATCTTTCCATGAATAATAAACCATCTGAGTTACAAAATACATAAAGAGGTACATGTCTAATATATTTATAATTCTATATTTTTATTTTATAAAATTCAGTTAATTTTTAAGATTACAGAAACTGACATATTGTGTAATTCTGATGACACTTTGTAGCGACATCCAAGGTCTGAATGGTTTTCGAAGTGAATAGGTCAACTCAAGTATATAGAAGAGTTCCAAATAGCTCTAGCATAGAGTTCCATCTATTTTGCGCAAGAAAAATCTCATTGGTTTCCCATAATAGTTGGTCAAACACTCAGTCTACCATTATGTGGCAGAAGGAGCAGAGAAGGAATGTATCGGGACTACTATTTGGTAGTATATCGACTCCAAAAGAGCATGAATCATCCTCAACAAGCTAAAGATCAACAAAGCCAATGATGGTGTGTTTGAAGCCAATGATGGTGTGTTTGAAAAATCTTCATATGATTCATCGACATCAATGAATTGTAGGAATCAAATCTTGAAATGAAATAGGAAACTTATTCATCATTTAATTATTTAGATTTACAGCAATTGTTCTCTCAGTTAGTTATTGTAAAAACACATTATATATCGGACTCGCTAAGGAGCGAGAATAATCTCTTGTAAATACATAACAATATTTTTGTGTATGATATTTTTCAATTTAGTCTCAAATGTTGTCTCTTGTTATAATTGCGCTTTGATGAGAAGGTTACACCAATGATAATAAGGTTTTCCGAGTATTTTTAAATCTCATGCACCAGGAGGAGGGCCCCTCTGGAAAACGAGAGACTGTATTATAGTATTTCTTTACTCTTTTGTGTTGTCTCACTTTTCATTATAATTGCTTTGTTTCTTATAGTCATGATTTATAGCTTTTTCTCACGGTTTAATTTATTTTACAGGTTTCTCAAGGTCTTAAATGAAATTTAAAAACATAAAAAACATTTCCCAGTCATTCATACATTCATATCTTTACTCTCATATTCATTTTTATACTCGCATTGATAAGCACATTGTAGTTTCTTACACAACATTTAAACTAATATCATAGTTTTAATTAATGAATGAATTCTAACCTTTGAACACACACCTTCTGAATATTTTCAATCCAAAGTCACATAGTTACTTTTTAAAATTACTTCACAATCTCAAATAGTTGGGGTAAGTGTCCCTTACTTTCGTAAATAGTTGTCTTTCTTTCGTAGATAATTGCATTGCTTATTTAGATAGTTGTAATTTATTTCATATAATAAATGTTCTTGTTTCCAAAGTGTAAAATTGTATTTACCTTTTTTTAGTTTAGAATTTGAATGCTTTCTTGGAACAATTGTTTTTTATTTCCTAGAATAAATTTTCTACTTCATTGAGTATAGATGGTTGCTCTTGATCTCATTATATTAGATTTGTTGCTTTAATTAGTTTAGAGTTCATTGCTCTCCTAGAATAAATTGTCCGATACTTTCACTAAATTAAAATATGAAGAGTTGTCTTTATCTTCATAGAATAACTGCTTTTTAGAATAATTTCCTTTAATTTCACTAGAATAGTCTACTTCATCTGCGTGTGCTCTGTCTAGATTTCATCCCATAAATATAATTTCATTGTGTTCATTGACTTTCATGATTTAAATATTTTATTGCATTAATATTTAAGTTAAGATTTCCATTTCCCCTTCATAGATTAATTATTGCACTCAATTTAAAAGGATTGATCATTCATTTCTTGTTATAAATAGACTAGGATTTTTTCTCTCATACTGAAAGTTGATCTCCTAGCACATACAATGTAGTGTCCTTCACAAGTCTATGAAACTAGATCAAAATTTTAATGTAATAATTTAAAACACAATTAAATTACCCATAAGGTTTACCATGGCTAAACTTTGTGAATTTTTTTAACCATGGTCAAGCTTCCTTGACAATGTTTGAACATGGTTTGCTATGGTTAAACATGGTCAAGTTATGGTTGACCATGGACATGGTCATCCATGTTATCCATCTTGACCACAAATGTCCATGATTTAACCATGTTGATGATGTTGGCTGTGGTTGATTATCATTGATTATGGTTGGGCATGGATGAACGATGTTGACAATGGTAGAGCTTGTTTGACCATGGTTGAACAACGTTTACTATGGTTGAATTTCGTGACCATGTTTGATCCACGGGGTCTCCGCCCAATGAACTTATGGCATAGCGTTTGCATTCATGGGATATTAAAGAATACCCTAATCTTACTAGATATTGATAAAAGCCTTCAAAAATCCTTTTGTTAAACATCTTCCTAATACAAATTTCTAATAAAAGTAACCGCTATTTTTGATAGATATCACTATTGTTGCTAAATGCCCCATGTTTTTCCCCTCAATACCTATAATTTCCCCATACCCACATCTCTCCCACCAATGCCTACAATATATTGACTATGTTTCTCATAATTTGAAAACCCCCTTATGAATGAAAATGGTAAGATATTGGTCAACAAGGTGAATCCCCCATGGTTTGACCATGGTTAAGATTGCTAGAACATTATTGACCATGGTTGAGCTTATTCAACTATGGTTGATTATGATTAAGATATGATTAACTATGCCTAAACAAGTTACACTAGGGTCGAAGAGAAGTATCAATTGAATAAGGAGTTTTTGGTGGAGGCAAAAATGGAGCAAACTGGAGCTAGGGTTACATTGTGCAAAAACAAGGTTTTGGGAGTGGCCACTAGGATCTATACGTAGGATGGCTCGCACGACGAAGAAGGAACAATTGGTCGCTGGTGACCTAAGTATCGTGGGACAGAAATGAATACGCTCTGCCTCCCTTGGCTTCGATTTCTCCATGAGGCCATTGGTGCTAGTTCACACTGGTCGGGTGGGTTGCATTAGGCTCCCTGACTTTCTTTGAAGTAGTCAAGTTTGGTGTCTATGCGGCAGGCGATGACTGCACATTATTTTGAACATCGAACACATGAAGCCTACAAAACATGCATCTTGGATCCCTACAACAGCCTTTGTTCGGCGTATGGCTCCGATTTCGAACGAGGCAAACTCTTGAGTGGCTCATTGCAGAAGAAAAGTTTGAAAAATGGCATAGTGGAGGGAGAAGGACGACTGCTTCAGTTTCTCCTGAGCCTTGTCATTTCGGGCGATGGGCAAATAATTTTCCTGGTTTCTCCGACTCTTGATAACAATGATGCTGCTGGTAGACTGTCTTCTTGCACCTGTTTTCTACTGTGCCTCATCAACATAAGTTCCCCCATGACTCAGCAACCTCGTGTGCCATTATTAGACACTGATGTGATGGACCTGGCTCCATTTTATGCAACCATTCGCTCCATCTGGCCCCTTGTGGCTCACAGGCTTCCCATTGTCGAGTGACATTTGGGAAAAAAGTGGGAGTATGGCTCTCGGTACCAGGTAACTCCCAACTGTTATCAATTTTTTATTAAAAAACTTGTTGGGCTTTCCTTATTAATATGCGTAAATAAAGTAGACAGTGTGAATCAAATGAAGCACAACATCATGCTAAAGGCTGGATACCCTGCACAAATGCAAAATATGATATATGGAGGCAAAGCATTACAGGCTATCAGGTTTTTGTAGGATTACCATATTCAAGTAGCATCCTCCATTGCCCTCAACCTGATATTAAGAGGTGGATTTGGTTCATCCAATAAAACATTTAATGCTGGAAATGGCTATGGGTGTAGTACTTCGAGAAACACAGAAGTCAAACTGAAGCAAATGAATGGAGGACCCTCTTTTAAGAATATCCTGCAAGGGAAAAGAACAGCGATAGAACCAAAAAAATAGGTTGGTACATCCCCTAGCCTATAGAATTTTGAGCTACTGAACTCCATCCCAAAACTTAACATAGATAATTCAAAAGCATATGAGCATTGTGCCTCTCTCGAATCACAAGAAATTATTTGTCGTTTTAACTGTTTATGACCAAAACCTATTGATCTATTTCATTGGATTTTGACCAAATGATCACTAAACTGTGAAATACACCTATGCTCTAAGGGGTTCTTCATTGTAAAATTCTCTTCATCAGAGGCCAAAGACAATATTATAAAGGATGGACCATGGTTCCAGGGATCGACAGGCATATTCATCACACCATGGTTCCTAGAATTTGATACAAACACCATGGTTGTCACCAGAATGCCTGTGTGGATCTGATTGCATAATCTCCCTCTTCATTTATGGGATGAGAGAGTACTCATAGGTATCGAGAACATCATTGGGAAATATATCAAGATGGACACCCAAAGATTGGAAGAAAGGATCTACACACACGCCCGTATATGTGTGGAAGTAGACCTCAGCAAAGGATTATCGGACCACATACAACTGATCCATAAGTAGATGAATTGGACTCAGAATCTAGACTATGAGAACACAACCTTCAAATGTAGAATTTGCAGACAAATAGGGCATCTAAAAAATATGTGCCCTGAAGCTAAGAAATACACCGCTAGAGAGAAGAAGAATGGGAAACATGCCAAAGGATGAAATTTCCCTCCACCCCAATAGTATTAGGAGGAAGACGAAGTAGAGGACGAAACCACCCAAACCAGGAACAACCAAACATCACAGGTACCAGAAAATCAAGGGGAAATCCCTTATGACCCCAATGAAATACAAGACAATCAGGTACAAACAGAAAACATTCCAGAAGCTATGGAAACTAGTGGATATAAATGTACTCATTCATCAGACAATTTAGATTCAGAAAATGACAATGCAAGACCTGACCTAGCAATCAACTTGCACTTGTCTCTTCTATGACATCCTAAGGGGAATAAAGCAAGGCCGAAAAAAAGAAAGGGAGAAAAGCCTAACTTTTCTCCTAATTGTATATTAGTTTGAATTTTGTATGTTTCTGCTTGTCTTCAATCATGGAATTGATGATGCTATGGTTCTTAGAAAATGTAACATGTAATTTTGTTTTCACTAATAAAATTACGCTTCTTTACTCGGGAAAAAAAGTTACACTAGGGTCATTAGCATTCTCCCATAAATGATTATGGTCGACCATGGATAAATATGATGCCCATATTGACCATGGTAGGACATCTTAACCATGTTGACCATGGTTGACAAAAATTAAGAATTGTCAACCATGTTGACCATGTAGATCATGATTGATTGTCGTTTGGCCATGTTGTTGAAAAATCTAGTAGCTTTGTGAGGGTTTCACAAGGCGAGGTCTAGATCCTATAACAATAATGGGAATGATTAGATCAACAAGGGAACAAGATAAATTCTCAAATAGGCTTCATGTTGAGGCTTGGCTAGGGTTCAAGGATTATAGAGCACAAAATAGTTTAGGAAGGATGGGATTAGCCCTTATTAGGGATAATTCACCAAAAAAAAAGTTAGATATTGTGTTTAAATGGTATAAGGAGGAAAAACCTAAAATTTCATCCATAAACATCCATCCAAAATGACATTAAAAGCAAATCAGATCTAGAAAGTCCTAAAGGCTTGCCTTAAAGAGCCTAGGACATATAAAAGAAAGGAAAATATTTTGATTTTTCGTGATCTTTTTATCAACAAAACCTTATCTAGTGCCTATTCCTCCTTGGGTAAATGGATTTTTCAGGTACATTCCAAAGGAAAATGAAAATTAATTAGATTAAGAGGGAAAAATATGTTTTACACTTGTGAAACCCTGGCTACATTTTTTGTGGGGGGAGAAATTAAACGGAAGATGCAAACTAGGATTTCTTTTATGGATTTCAAGGAAGAATACATTTAACATGTAAATTTTTACCAAGATTTCCAATAAACAATATGCTCGTGTCATGGAACATTGAGAAACAGTAACATTAATTCATTCATATGGAAAACAATGAAAAATCAGTAATAAAATTACAAATCCTTTGAAGAAAAATAATTCTTTCAATCCAAAAATGATGCCTTCAATGTAATAGTTAATCTCCAATAGATATATGCTCCATAAAATCACATTTTTACCAAGTAACGAAAAATGAAAGGCAATTTGCACTCTTCTAAGAGAGTTTGAATTCACATGTGTGATGATAAATAGAGTGAGTAAAGGGATCCCTCTATTTATATGAGGACTATCCCTTCACTTTTACAAAACTATTAGCAAACAATCCTTAACACAAGTTTGAATTTGAGTGCTTGACAAGACAAGGGGTTACAAGCCAATTTCATAATGCAAATTAATAAAATAATGCTATAAAATCCCACATGTGTGGGTTGACATCCTCCAAAAGCATAACATCATGCCTTTTTTGGGCCATAAATGCAACAAAAATATGTGGGATGGGCTAATTAGATGTCCCATCATCACAATCAACTCCAATTCTTGAGGGGAGACCACAATAAGTGCCTCAAAGTGCCTCCATGTGCAAAAACCATGTTCTAGGTGACCTACACTCTTTCAAAGGCTAGATGGGTGATGTGGAAATATCTCTCTCCAATATTGGGGCTCTGAGTGTGAGTACAAGCCCACCATTATGACCATCATTGTCTAAACTCTAAAACAAAAACTCCCTTCAAAATGTGTTAAGACTAACCTAAGGGCATCCTGGGTCTGCTGGGTACAATATCAGGTTAATCCAACACCAAGCAAGAGGAGCTCAACCTTCTAACATCTTGGGGTACTCTGAGGTGTTAGTCATCACATGGAGTGATCAAAGTGCCCAACACTATATTCTATAGGGGTAACATTGCATCTGTAAGGAAATTACTATTATATTGAAGGTGTAACACAACCTGGGCATGCTATGTAGTGCAATGATGTAATGCTCCCTCAAAGGATTGTTGTTGTGTGAAGAAACGCCTCAAAAATTCAACTCAAGTTCAATTTAAAGCCACTAATCATTATGGACAATGACCGTAGATGCATCATGGTGGGCCATACTTAATTTTTAAGGGCATAATAACATTTCAAACTGATATCACCTTTAAATATATAACTATACCAAGTCTTGTAAAAGTGTTCCCTACTTGTGTTAGGGATGGATAGATAGTTAAATCTATTAGGTGTTTAAATCCCGTGAGGGGAGGTGACATGTCCTAGGTCAATCCTTCAATCCATAGGTACTTGTGATAATAATGGCATTGGAGGGGAAAGACTTTGAGGCAAGGCACCAGGGAAAATGTTAGGGGATAATATTCGCCCATGGGCTAATTTTCTATACTTTTTTCAAAAACAAATTCGCTAATTTCCATTTTTTTTCCAAAAATGATTCGTCCAAATTTTATAGAATGAAATGATTTTACCCTAAAAAATGCCAAAAAATTATATATAGACTATATAAAAATATTATAAATTTAAATATTTTTACAAAAATATCTCCAAACATTTTATAGATTTCATATTATGGACTAGTGGGATTCGCCAAGGTTTCTAAACTTTACGATAAATTTCCATCCTTAAAATTTTCCCTGCAAGGCACCATGTTCTTGGGAACAGCTAATAGAGCCCCATCAGCTTGAATGTATACATATGGGGAGGAAGAAATCATGGAGTCATGAGTTACCCCTTTCCTCAACCTAGTTTTTCCACCCCGTTGGTGTGTCTTTTAGTTCATTTTGATAATTTCTTGAATGGGAGCCTATTTTAGGAGCCTAACCTCACTTTTAATGATTTAGCATTTATTTCTCTTAATGACAAGTTAGTTCATCACTCGTCATGGTTGGGACATGCAAAATTTCATTAGTGACAAAGCATCAAGTGCTCAAGGAATTAGGTGATGGATAATGAGGGGGTTAGATCCCATGCAAGGATTTTTCCCATGCATAAATCAACTTACTAGCCATCATTTGCATTTTAACTTTATTTCCCTTTCATTTTGGCCATTTTATTCTTTTAGCGTTCTTTTAGGTGCATCAACCTCCAAGGAAAATTTTCCAAACCTAGATCAGGGATGAGGATAAGAGAGTGACAATCCCAATGAACAAATTACCACAATCTTGAAGAATGGATATAAAAAATGGGGAATATATAGTGGTAAGTATGGAATATTATGGACATGATACTTCAATCAAAGCCTCCCAAGTAGTGCCCCTCCTATAAACCTTACGCCTCAGAAGAGGTCTCAATGGACTAGGGTCAAAAAATAACCCAAGTGGTGAAGTGAAAGAATAGGTTTATAGTAAATATTGGTTAATAATCTAAATAACCCCTTAATCCATGTTAGAATGCCCAAATAATTAAGTAAAAGCATATGGTTGTAGGATGGTTAAAGTACCTACAAAATGCTGACTCACCTTCCTTCAAGAGGAATGTCGGAAGGTGAGATGTGTTTGACTAGTGAAAATGGTGGGAGATTATGGTATAATGTTTGGTACTAAGAAATGTAGGGTTTTTGTTTGTCCAAATAAGGAGATGATGTTATGAAACCAGCTCAAGAAAAGATAGAAAAGATAGATCAACGCCTTAGAATTCAGCCTCTTCGAGGGGGCAACCTCCTTTACATTACATAAATGAACAATTCTTGAATGATACAAATGAAAAGACCTCCTTTCTATATATAGGAGTCTAAGGGGTTATAACATAATCAGAGCCGACATAACAATAATAATGTAAGGGCACAATAATAACAATAGTGGGCTTCTATGGGGCACAATAGTAACAATATGGGCACTACATGGGTACATCAATATAATAAGTGGGTTATACTAATAACAATAAGGGGTTACACTAGTAGTATAAGGGCCTAACATGCCGCTCTCCTTCAAAAAGCGTTGTCCTCAACGCTTGAGTAGTTCTTGATGCTTTTGTATAAAATTCTTGTCCTCCCATGTGGAATATTTAGCGGGTAAGTTCTTCCACTTGATGAGATACTCTGAAATTGATCGATTTCGTAGCTGTCGGGTTCTTGTTTCTGTGACTGCTCCAGGTTCCAATATGATTTTTCCTTCCTCTTCAATTTCTCGCAATATTGCTTGAATTGGGATCTTTTGCAACTTTTGAATAAGTGGCCATACTTCTTCGTCCTTCTTCCATTCATCCCTTGCTTCGTTTATCCAATCTGGTTGGATAATAGAAATAGCACAAAACAATGCCTCCACATCCTCATCCTTGAAGAGTCTTCCCATTCGGTAAGGTCGCCATTTTTTAAGTGCCTGTTGTTTCGTTTGATTTTGCACCGAAGTGGCATTATCCTTTAAAAGTTGGAGAACTTGCTGTTGATGCTCGATGTGATCTTTCTCTACTTGAACCTTTTTCTTCTTGATATGTCCTTCTATCTTTTGAGGAGTGGTAATTTCTTCCAGTCCTTTACAATATATGGTTGGATTCATTTCTTGATGCTCGATGTTATCTTTCACTTCTTGAACATTTTTCTTCTTGATGTGTCCTTCTATCTTGATAGTTTGAGGAGTGGTAATTTCGTCCATTGAATTACAAGATATGGTTGGATTCATTTCTTCTTTCTCGATGTGATCTTTCACTTCTTGCACCTTTTTCTTCTTGATATGTCCTTCTATCTTGAGAGTTTGAGGAGTGGTAATTCTTGCCAATGCTTTACAAGATATGGTCTGATTCATTTCTTATTTCTCTGGGGTGGGGTCCTGGCGTATATCTTCTTCTTTTGTTGCTTCTTGATCCTTTTCTTCCTCCTCTTCATATTCTATGTAAAATAATTTCTTCTCAGCACACTTATGACCTTTAGTGCATTTGCTATCACAATTGTAACAAAGCCATTTTTCTCTTTTTTCTTCCAATTCTTGTGGTGTAACCCTTGTAGGTTGTGGAAGGCTGGGAGAAACAACACTTCTATCTTTATAGTTGTGAGGGGTATGCTTCCTGGTTTCCATAATTTTGCTTTCCATTATGTCACAAATCCCTTTTACTCTTTCCAATTGTTGTGGTGTTGCTCTAAAGAAGGTGTTGCTCTTTGTATCCTCATAATGTGCTATCATTTCCTCCATGAAAATTGACCACGTAACAAGTTGTTTACGAGAACAAAGCCCTTTGTACCATAAAAATTGATCTGGTTCTAAATATGAAGATGCAATACATACCTTTTGTAACAGTTGTACACCATGTATATCAAAATATTGCTCCATATGAAGTATCCAATTTACTGGATCCTTGCCATCAAACTTCCTCATCTTGCTTTTTCTTGATTTTAGGAGCTCTACCTTGAGACGACTGTAACTCTGTACTTTCGGATCTTTAAGTTCTAAACTTGTGACCTATAGTAGCCCTCTGTGTCCTATTTCCAATGCCACCAGTCTGATCCAAATTGGATTCTCCAAGAAAGAGTTATGCACAATCTCCCAAGATGATCTGATTATAGACTAGTTCAGTAGAGCGAACTTGTACGACATGCCACGAGTCACTATTTCAACCTTTGGATCTGAAAAATGCATACAAGAAACTACAGTCCGTCCTCTTTCTGTACCTTCTTACGAAATTTCAATCCGATCCCCAGAGAGAAAGTTATGACGATTTTCCCCAGGTCACCTGTTTTGAATGTAATCCAGGAGTCTGCAAAAAGACCAACTTCCTCAGATCTTATCTCTGCAAATATCGCGCGAAAAGTTCTGAAATTCGGACCCAAGGTTCAGAGCGGTTTCTTCTCAAATGGGTTTTTTGGCAACTTCTGAAACACCACAGAAAAAAGTTATAGAGAAAATGCCACGATGACCTGTTTGGAGCAGTGAAACCCTAGAATCCAAAGCTCTAATACCAAATGTTATGAAACCAGCTCAAGAAAAGATAGATCAACGCCTTAGAATTCAGCCTCTTCGAGGGGGCAACCTCCTTTACATTACATAAATGAACAATTCTTGGATGATACAAATGAAAAGACCTCCTTTCTATATATAGGAGTCTAAGGGGTTATAACATAATCAGAGCCGACATAACAATAATAATGTAAGGGCACAATAATAACAATAGTGGGCTTCTATGGGGCACAATAGTAACAATATGGGCACTACATGGGTACATCAATATAATAAGTGGGTTATACTAATAACAATAAGGGGTTACACTAGTAGTATAGGGGCCTAACAGATGAATTCTCTCTTATCAGGTTACACACATTTTGGCAGGTAATAGCCCACATTTGACCTTGCTAGACATGGTTGGTCATCTTGACTATGTTGACCATGGTTGACCTTGTTGTCTACAAATGACTATTCTCAACCACTTATGACCATGGTTGATCATGTTTGATCTCATTCAACAAATGGAAGGGCGTGATTGACATAGTTAAACATGATTGTCAATGGTTTTGTTTGTTATATTGTGACAACATTCTTTTGTTTAATTTCAATGAGATTTTATGTATGCTTTAATTTATATGTAAGATAGGTGTAATGTGACGTAATGTTTACGTATCAAATAAGGAAAATTTATTAAATAATATAATAAAAATAATCTTTTATATTTTCCTAATTTTTTAATGAACAACAAATACATATACACACAATTTTTAAAGAAATAAGTTAAGTTCATTTTTTTAATGCTTTAAAGAGCATTAATGAGAACCCATCCATTTGTAATATTTTAAAGGAAAAACATTTATCATATAAACAAATAAATAATTAATATCTCTAATATTAAGCTAGTGACAAGACTTAGACATTGAGGTCAATGAAATATTAGTAGGAAAAAATGCTTCACAAGGCAAGGCCTCACAATAAAAGAGAGAGAGAGAGTTCCACTAAATTAGGAATTTTGGTGAGCATATACCTTATTAATAAGCACTATTTTTCCCATTTTTTCTATTATTATTTGAGAATACTTACACTTGTGAAATCTAAGTGGAAATGAGGGCTCAAAGATAAGGGGACCCTCTTTCATTTTCAAGATCATATAGTTCTTAAATAAATCTATCAAAATTAAATACACCAAATTGGAAAAAAAAATTGAAGTAGAAGATGAAATGATATGGAATTATATAGGAATGCAACAGAATATAGATATAAACATTAACACATAGATGCAACATAGATAAAAATTCATTTCATTACTATCAAATAACTGAAATATGATTAGATATAGAATGGAAATAAACTAGCTCGAGCAATCATAGCTTATTTCTAAGAAGCGTTGTGTCGACTACATGCCTTTGAACTATGTCACAATGAGGCTTGGTGGTATTTTATCATTTAGAAATAATGATAAAACCTAAACATCTAAAAACCTAACCCTATAAGATGAAGCGCCAAAATATTCTGGGCCTCGTTGGGGTAAGTTGGAACGTCAACTTCCAGGAGTCGTAAATTTGGCATATGATCTATGTTTGACTATCATAATATCTTGTTTCAAAGATCTCGAAGAGGAGGGTGAAAAAAAAACAAGTAGGCTGACTTGGCACTTTTCAAGTCTCTTTGTTTTCCCTAAAAAAATTCTTTTAGCACAAAGTTCGAGGACAATGCAGTGATAGGAAGCGGGTGCCTGTCCTTCATGTCTATGTAATTTCTTCAATCAACGGAAGCAAAAATGCTTGGCATCTTTTGCGGAATGTTTTGGAGGAGTGAGGCCCGAGGTCACTGCTCGGTCAAACTATCTGGTTGACTAGCTAGAGGCTTAGTGGATTTCTTGTGGGCAGTGCAGGTTGAGATGACTTGCTGAGCAAATTTTGCACTGTTATGGCTTGTAGTCAGTTGGGTTGATTCCAGGATTGTGCAGTGGAGACTGCCTGGGAGACACCCTCAAGCTCTGTGCAATTCTAGGCAGTAGTACACAATCACTAAGGGCTGAGACTGCACAATGCAGCTCAGCAGAGGTCTGACTGTTAGGGGTTGGTCCAGTCGACAGAGTTTCAACAAGCTGACTAAGTGTGTGAGCGAGTAAACTTGTGCATAAACAACCTTGTGAACACACATTCAACACAACTAGATGACTAGACACCTCAAATCAACAAGACAACATGCTCAGTGTGGCTAACTGCAGGACTATCTGATGGTGAGAGTGACAAGTGCGACACTTCGGCTAGACATTCGGACGACCGTGACGACACTTGTGCGATAATTCTTACAGCATCGTGTGTGAGTGTGATAAATGTTTTCATAGTGAACGCAACTCAAAAACAACCTTCAACATCACTAAAACGAGGTCACAAGCATGACATAGCAATCAACATGTCGAAGACATCAATTAGTCAAACAAGTGAAAAGGAAGCAAGAAATGTAGAAGAAACATTTAAAATGACTTTTTTTGTTTGTGTACATGCATGTTACTGAGGACATGATGATATGACAATGACAACCAGTCTTGCAAACTCAATTAATAGGTGTACTTCATAAGGTTTTCTTTACTTACCATACTCACCCTTAAGATGATCATGCATCTGGAGAAGTTTGCATGCGGTCATGATCTTTTCCATTACTTGGTTCCTTGGTCCTTCCCTCAACTCCTTGGAAGTGATCTCAGCATGTCACCTTTTCCTGTAGTCACTGAGAGGTAGACCTATGCAATTTTAGTGGACAATGACTATTGTCGGAAGGAGGCCTTGGGAGGCCCATCTGTGCAGTTTCTGCATGCAATATAGACATGGCATCTTGGACAACACTGCACAGTTTTGAGGCAAAAGACACTGTTGCGGGATGGGGGTCTTTGTAGGACACCTCTACGCAGTTTTTGAATGGAGGGCAGTTGGATTGCCTTGCGCATTTCTGGAGAGAAGTGTTGGCTACCTAACTTCTTTGCGCATATCTGGATAACAGTGCTGGATGGGTTCTCTATAGGGTTTAGGGTTTCAACTGGCAAGGGAGGAAGCTTGATGGTTGCAGAAGAAAAGTGCAAAGTTCCGGGAAGCTAATTGAGTCTAGGTTGCTTGGGAAATGGCTGAGTGTGAGATCAGTAACATAGATGTAAACAATGATAGGACTCAACTATGATCACACATGGACTCTTAGTGACACAACATAGACCATCCAGAATGCATAAGACATATTTTTCTTGATGCAATGCCCTTCGTGACAACAATGTGTGAAGTGAGTGTGAAACATTTCTATGTGATGACAACCACTCATACACACAATTCCCTTGAAGCAAGACAAAATTCACTTTGCATGACAAACAAGAATATCTATGCCCAAAGATGACACATGTTGCATAAATATGAGAACATGAACAACTTTGAATATCAAGGAGGGGAAGCTTGAGATCTTTAGCTTACCAACAAGTGACCAAGGATGATCGATTGCAGGATCCAAGGTAGGCTCCAAAATTTTCATGCGAGCCAAAATTTTGGAGGGTGGTTGTAGCCATTACAACACATTACCATGCAGTATTAGAAGGCCCTTCTATCTAATATGTCCAAGCCTTTGATGCCATAACATGGTCTTTTCTCCATAGACCACTAGTTTTCTGCTCCACTTTCACAAACCACTCAACTATTGCACCCATCAATATTAGTGCTACATATAATCTTGTACAAAGTTCCAATATGAATTCCCCACATCAATAAAAATGATCCCCAAACCATATTGCAAGTATCTTTCTCAAACACTATTTTTACACCTGCATCATCCATCTTGCTTACACAAATCAGATTTCTCAACAATGCTGGAATATGCAGAACACCAGTAAGTGTTCTAATCCCTCCACCTTGCAACTTCATTTTGAATTTTCCACCTGCAATGATTCTAGCCTACCTGTCATCCCCTAAGATGAAATCACCACCATCATATTTCTCGTACTCCCAGAACCAATCCCATGGGGAGTGTAGTGAAAGGATGAACCTGAGTCAATCAACCATACCTCATGATCTACATGTGTTTTGAAGAAGAATATAAGTACACATCCCCACCTTCATCTGAGGTGGTTTTCTCCCCTGCAGAAGGAACATCATCAAGAGCTTTAGATGTACAATCCATTTTGTAGTGCCCTTCCTTTCTGTATTTCTAGCACACCTTTACAGGTTTTCCTAAAGATTTATATCTCCCTCTAGATTTAGATCTTCCACTCGAAGACTTATTCTTGTTTATGTGCTAGGACCATCCTCATACAAACACGGCATCTCCATTCTGGATCTCCATATTTTTCCACCTCATCTCCTCCAACAACAAGGGTGAGACTATTTCGTCAAACTTCAAGGTAGTTGTATTGCTACCTATTGCAACGACCAGACTGTCCCACGAATTGGGTAGAGAACATAGTAAACTGATTCACTTATCTTCGTCTAAAATTTTTATATTAGCAAATAACAACTAGCTTACCACATTATTAAGGGCATTCATATGATCTGTCATTGAATCTCCATCCTTCATCATCAGGTTATACAAATTTGTCCGCATGAATAATTTGTTCACCAGAGACTTAGATTGGTACAAAGTCCCTAACTTGTCCCACAAAACCTTCGCCATAACTTCCCCTAATACATTCAAGAATATTGAATCTAAGATACACAACCGTATTGTGCTCTTTGTCTTCCGATCCAACTTCACCTAACTGTCTACTGACATTGTCGTCCGTTTAGTACTCGGATATACCATGATCCACTGATATTTATCCACCAACAAATCCTCCATCTTGAGCTTCCATAACTCAAAAATTTGAACATTAAATTTCTCGATCTCTATCTTTCCACTATTTACCATTTTCTTTCCTCACAAGAATCATTATTGTAGATCTCCTACTGAACAGGGCCTACCATAGGCTCGAGCAAAACCCCTCAGTAGCAAAGGCATCCCCTTGAAGCCAAAAAAAATATAATACCAAATGTAGGTTTAACCCTGTAAAAAAATTACCTACAAACGAATTCTTCAAGCAAAAAAATAAACAATGGCGAGAACATGAAACAAATAGACACAAAGATTTTCCCCGAGATCTGAAAATCAGGACTACCAGATTGATTTTTCATTATTTTCCTTTAAATGTTACAATACATATATATACATGTTGAAGCATTCATAAACCCCAATCCATTAACCCTGGATTAGAACATAACAATAGTTCCCCTGATCGGATCTAAAAATACCATGGGCAGAAAACCATCATTCCAAATAGCATGTGAAAATCCCATGCACAAAACCATGGATAGTTCTTCCCACCATATTTGGGTTTTCACCCATCCTTGGGTCAACATAAAATAATAAATCCTCGTGGCACTTCCTTAGACCCCATGAAAACCTCCCCTGCAAACCCCCTGCTACTCCCATCGCAATGTAAAACACATCCTTCTAGTCGTGGAAAGAATATTACATACACCCAAGATTATCTTCACTCTACCACATGTCTCTTTCAATGTTGTTCACATATCACAAGTTTCATTTGCACTTTTCTCTTCATATAGTCAATTGCCTATTTTGGCATGTGGAATGTCACATAACACACAAAACCTATTTTGGGTTTGTTTCAAAGGGTAATATTTTTGTTAATGAGTTCTACTCACCATGCAAAAATGCATCACACTCATTTCCAAAGTCTTAAGCATTGTCGCACAAGTTTCATCACTGTCGTCGCAAAGTGTATCTTTGGTGTCACACTTGTCGTCACAAAGTTGTAGCACTAAGGGTGTTTTTGGTTCATGTGTTTTGGATGATCTATGTTGTGTCATGAATTTTTCTAATTGTACAATCACAGGCAAGTCATATCACCATTAACATCAACGTCATTGATCCCACACTTAGCCAAATTCAGAAAACTTCCGACCAAGTAACTTTGCCTCATTTGGTCCTCCTGAGCTGTGCATTGCACAGTCTAATTCCTGCCTCTTGACACTACGTAATGTAGAGTTCCTACCTCCCATGATTGTGTATTGCGTAGTCTCAGTGCTTAAGCCTGGATGTTGACCTCTAAAACTGCGCAATCATGCCCTCCAGCCAGGACTGAATTATGAATTGCGTAGTCTCAATCCTCAAGCCTCATCCTTGAGCTCTTGAACTGTGGAATTGTGCAATCAGCTAGCTTCCTTGCCTCCCAAAACTACGTAGTGGATAAACTCAAGGCTCAAGCCTCTAGCCTGAGTCATCGAGTCCCTCAACTGGGCAGTTTTTTTGCTTAGGCCCCCTGAACTACGCATTGCGCAGCCTTAAGGCTCAATCCTCCATACTAAGTCCTTGAGTCCCTCAAAAACACAATGCCTTGGCCTCTGTCCTCCTAGAATTGCACAATGAGAATATTGAAGCCTCAATCCCTACCCTTGAACTATTAAGCTTCTCAACTATGCAATATCTTGAACTTGGCCATCCTGAACCGCACATTGCGTAGTATCAAGCCTCTGTCCTAAACCTTGGCCTCTAGAACTATGCAATCCCTTATCCAGTCACTCAACCAGTCACCAGTTCCAGCCCTAACAAGTGAGTTCATGAAACATGTCAAGTTAGGGGTTTTTGGGACTAATGTCAGATTGCCATGAATGGTTTTCAATTTTAGGTTCTCTATCTTATCATGACAGGATTATGAGGAGGAAAGGGAGAAGGGGAACATGCTAGAAGACACATATAGAGGTGAAGAGATAAGATGATTGTCAGGCAAGAAGAGGAAGGAACACTAGATTAAAATAGAGGATTAAAGATCAAGACCACATGAAGACTCCATCTTATTAACAACCCCTTGGAGGGTGGATATGAAGAACAAAACATATCTCTCAAGAAGATGAAGCATTCGACATCTCTTATTTAAAACAAAGGAGCAACAAGAATGGCTTGACATTGCCATGTCATCAAGAAGTCCTTTTCAGCAATGTCATGCCATGTCACATCATGAGTCATCATATGCCACATCATTCTTGTGGATTATGTAATTTATTATTTGAAAATGTATTGTAAAGTGGAAGTCCAAACTAGACATGTACAGAAGATGAAGAGTCATGTAAAGTTGAAAAATCATAAGAAGTCAAACAATCATATGAGTAGTCAAAGAGCCACAAGGGAGGTGAAGCATCAACCAATTGGTTATATATACACCTGCATTGTATGAAAAAAGTATTTTTCACCTTCGCTTCTCCCATAAGGCATAAGAGAGATAGAGTTATTACTTTTGGGGAGCAAGTCATTGCTCCATTGCTCCACCATTGGAGCTAGTGATGCTCATTGTATTCATGTATCTTGGGACTTTTACTTAATACTTGCTTGATGGATGACATGTTTTCGTGCATGGATTGTGAATATTTGTAATATTGTTCTGTGAATATTTATTACCCATATTTTCTCTCACGTGTATTATAGTAGTTGAACTATTTTGGTTTTTTTGGTGCTTATCTAATTGAAGATGTGTTGTAATGGTTGTAACAATCGTCGAATCTATGTGGAATATTTTTCTTGATATTAGGCGAGTATCTTTCACTTATGTGCGCCTCCACTAGGGTGCTAATATTAACTCTCTCTTAAAGGCTCACCTTTCCTTCCTCCACAGTAGAAGAACCTCAATACAACTGCAACTGAACATTCACTAGGAAAACTTACTTGCTTTTCACAAAGGCACATATACTCTTTTCTCTCTTGCCGGCAGTTAAAGCTAAACCATATATATAAGAAAATATGGAAACCAAGCCAATACTCCGGATGGGGCTCCTATCCAAATAGTGTGAGGTCTAATTGGGACTTCACATTGGGGAGACCCCCTTGGTTAATGGATTTCCAACACCATCAACACATCATTAATTTATTTTGATAAGTCAACTTCATAAATTAATAATTTAAGGTTATTGAAGTTATCACTAATTGAGGCTTCTTAATCAACAAAGTTGCTTGAATGCCTTCTATGCTTAGACTCATCAAATTTCTTTTTATGGAAATATTTAGCAAAATTTCCATGCTTACCGCAATAGAAGCATACATTCTTCCTCTTCATATAGGTATTTGTCCTTGGTGGTGCTCTGCCTTTATGTGGTTTTGGATATGACTTGCCTCCTTTGTTCTTGTCCCATGGCTTTCCTCTATATGGTTGCTTCCTTTTTGTCTTAATACCAAATATGAACTTTTAGATCAGGCATTGATATCCTTCCTTCTCTCTTATTTTTGCAAGAGAATAACTATTAATTTGTCAAAAGTAGGAGCTTTTTCCTAAGCTGAAATTCCAGTGAGAAACATATGATAATCATCTAACATCCCATTCAATGTAATTGTCACTAGATCACTGCTTGAAAACTTTTCACCAATACGACAAGCTTATCATAAATTTCTTTGATTCTAGAAAGAAAATTACTAATAGTTTCATTTACCTCTATCTTAATTGACAAAAGCTTCTTCTCAAAAAATAATACTCTATTAGTATTGGGAGTTTCATACAACTTTTTAAGCATTTCCCAGGTTTCCTAAGATGTAGTGCAAACCCCGATATGTGGAATAATATGGTATTTCATATACATTCACAATAGTACCTTGGCCTTGGTCTCTCTGCATTCCCAATCTTGAACTGAAGAAGCATGGGCTCCTTCCAATATCATTTGCAACTTAAATTTCCTATTTTTATAGTTTTATTCATCTAACTTTATGCACTCATTTACATATGAATCAACAATTGGATTTGCCATTTTTTTATTTCCAAATATCTTCTATTCACAAAAAAAAACTTATAAAATATCTTTTTCACCTTTTTAAATTAACCAAGTCCTAAAAACTAATTAATTTTTTAATCAAAACCATAATAAAACTCAAACCTCCTTGGAAATTTATAAAACTTATTTTTCACTCATTAAAACAACCACACTTAGAACTTATTTTCACCACTAAACTTTCTCATAGGCACCTCATTTGGAATAGTTTTCCATTTGAAGTGAACAATTATTTCAAAAAGGTTATTTATTTTATGAATAAGAATTGTAAAATTTAATTTTGATTATCAATAATTATTAAGTGGATGGTACGAATTTAATTTTCATGGAATATTTTAGAATATTTATAATAATATATAAATCAAATTGAAATTTATCTCCATATTAATTATATTTCTTTTGTTTCTTTTAATTATATTGATTAATTATTATTATTATTATTATTTTTTTTATATAAACATGTATTATTTAAATTTAATCATAGTTTATATATCAATAATAATAAATATAAATATAAACCATAAATAAAATATTTCAATATACACATTAAATAAACATATCAATTATAGAATTGAGACTTCTCTGATCCATAATATGTTTGTGAGAATAATTTCGGCAAAATCACATAAAAAATCATTTGTCGACTCGTTTCGAATCAACCAGTGTGGTTCATCTTTAGGACAAGTTGAAGATCCAATCTGAGAGATAAGTTAAATAGGGACAGCAGGTCATTCCAACAGCTATATTTTACCGAGTAACAGATAAACAAGACCTCCAACAGCTATATTTTACTGAGTAACAGATAAACAAGACCTCTAACGGCTAGGTTTGACGAAGGGCCAAGGGGAGGGATCAGGGTTGTTGAAATTTTTTTAATTAAATTACTTATATTGTTAATAATATTATTCATATAAATTAATAGAATAAATATTAGGGGATAATTCTATTAAGAATAATATATTAATATTAAATATCTTAATCTTATGGTAAATCCCAAATTTTAAGTGACATTAGTCTAATATAAATATTAATAATATTATTATTATTAAATATGCATTATTACTATTATTAAAAGTAAGATTTAAATTTAAAACAAAAAATGAATAAATGAAGGTTTAAATTAATATATAAAAATAATAATATTATTGTTACTACTAATATTACTACTATTATGATATAGTAATAATAATATAAACTAATATCATAATACTAATATGATATAGTAATAATAATATTATTATTTTAAAAAATTAATAGTAATATTATTATTATTATTAACTTTTAGCTAATATTACTAGCTTATAATCTGAATAATTTTATTAAAAGACTAATATTATTATTAGTGCTACATTTTTGTATTATTTATAATTGTTAATGAAAATAGCGATAATGTTATAACTTTTATTATAAGGTTAATTTCTTTTTCTAAGAAGTGACTTAATGGTAAAAATATATTAATAAGAAAATTGGCCGAGGGTGAAAAATTCATTTATTACTAATTATAATAAAATTATATTAAAGAGTAATACAATATAATTCAAACCTGATCAAGGGAAGATAAAAGATAACACGGAACAAAGGAAAGCAGGGATGAAGAGGTTAGGAAGAAAGGGCTGGGATCCAGCAACTACTAATCTTCCAGTCGTCATCCCTATTGAGATTATTAGGCCTTTTCTCGATTTCAAGGGCTTCTCTAAATTTTCGATGGTGAAACTGCGTAACTTTTGCAATGACACGAGCCTTTCTATACAAACATGATGTTTAGTCTTCTGGGCATGCTCTGCAAGGGCCGAGGACTTGGCCCTTCCATGCTTCAAGTCTGCCGAGTGCTCATTAATCCTTTGATTAATAGAACGACCGGTCTCACCAATGTATGGTGTCCCATAGGAACAGGGAATGACATATACACCCTTCATGTCTTTAGGGTCGACAAGATCTTTTATAGATCTCAGGGAGCAACGAATGGTATTAAGAGGTCTAAAGGAGCTACGGATGGTATTAAGAGGTCTAAAGGTCGCAGGGACATTGTGCTCCTTAAGAATCCTATCAATCCTGTCAGTGGTCCCTTGGATGTAATGTAAGTGAACCCCCAAGACCCGGTCTTTAGGATCTTTATGGACTGAAAGCTTTTATAATTCAAAGCATTAGAAAGAAAAATAATAATAATACTATTTCAATTCTCATTATAGTTGACATATGATATTTAAAATTACAATGTAAATATATATGGGGAATTTTTTTTGAAAAATATACTAATCACCAAAAGATGTAGATCATAAATCAAATAAACATTATATATATTATAAAAACAATAATAATTTTTTTTTATAATTAAAATATTTTGTTGGAGTATTTGTTTAAAAGGAAAGAGATGTAATCACTTGTATAATTTATCATAGAATTTAGGCACTAAGTTGAGACATAAACAAATATGCATAAACAAATGGAAAAGTATAAATCCATATTATTTATAGATTTAAAAATAAAATAAAAAATCAAATATTTTTAGATGCATTTTTTTTTTAATTTTATATTTTAAAAAATATTTACAAATAAAAAAATTTATCCATTAATCCAACTTTAAATATAAATATATAATAATAATTATATAAAAAAATACTACTATTTATTATTATAATAATAATAATAATAATAATAAATTTATTAACTCTCAAACCTGTTAATATCACGTCATTATATACCAATATAAGATCCATCAACAAAACAAATCACTTTTTTCTCTCCAAAGGAAAATATTTACGCCGTAAGGCGTTCCCTCTGAGAAAGACATCCCTAAAATGTGAAGTGTGCGATTCTGAGCCATTGATTTTGTGTGTTAGACGATTGGGGTGTTTTCTGCCGTTGATTTAATCTGTTTTTTTCATAGAAAAATATTATTTTTTCCACCAGCTGGAAGACAGAGAGGGAGGATCTGGCAATGGGCCATGAAACGCCAGGCCATGAGACTCTTCGCAGTCACTGAACCGAAACGTGTCTTCGCAGTGATGAAACGTGTCTTTCTTCTTGGTTTCGTGTCTTTCTTCCTGCCTGAGGGCCGCGCAACAGAGACGAAATTTGAAGATCTGTGCAATTTCATTGGATATTTCGCGGCAGTTCTTATATTTATCATCAATTTCTGTTGTGCCTGTAACTTTGTGCGAATAAAACACTTTAAATTCTAATCGCCCAGTATGCATATCTTGTATCTTCCAAGCCCCTAAATCTGGCTGACCATTTTTCTTATCGCCCACAAACACCAAATATATTATTCCATTCCCCCATTCGAACACATGCCTCAGCTCGAACGCGACATGAGGAAGCGTGTGAGGAAAATCCCAGGAAGTAGGCAGCTTCTGCCTCTTGTTATTTACATCTAACAATTCCGTGCCAACTAAATGTTGCGGCTGGAAGGGAATCGAACTCGCAAAGCGTAGCAGCAACGACAGCATTGGCAGCAAACTGGTAATCTTCAGAAACTTGTCCCCCTCGATTATAAATGAAAAACTTAACGACGGATGTGTGAAACGACACTTTTCATTCTCTGTGAATTTCCATTCTAGTTCATTGGTTTTCATTACCATGAAGTTATAAGGACCCTCTCCCGCAGCCACGAAGCTGAGCACCGAGGATTCATTTGCAACAAATTTTGAACCTTGATGCCAAAGTTCTCCAGTGTTAAACGCTTCTCGGCGTCCTTCATATACAACTAAACGTTTTCTTGGAATCACGCCATTTTCCAAGGTCACAACACCATTGCCAGCTTTTACCAAAGGTACTTCTCTAGCCCTAACTGCTCTCTGCACACTGATTTCATCTGAATTTTGTGTCTGAAATATTATGAGACTGTACCCATACTTAATGTTTTTCTGTTCTATATGCTACATTCTGGATGCTTTCTTCAGAAATCTTTTGGGGACTTATGTGTTTTCTCCCCATTCATAATGATTTTGCTTAATGAGGCTTTTGAACTCCTATGTATATTTGATCTTTATATATCCTTAATATAATCTATACTGCTTTTTCTCTCTGAAAAAAAAATGTTTTTCTGTTTCCATTCGTAGATCTTATTCCGCGCTGCTTGCGTTCTCAGCAGACTAAACAGTGCTCGATCCGTACATCTCATTCTGGCTATGTCAGCAACATCACAGCGACAAAAAATATTGCCCAATATGGAGAGGTTCACCTTTGGGCTATTAACTATTCCGCGCTACTTGCGTTCACCTTTGGGCTATTAAATATTCCGCGTTGCTTGCTACAAACTTTATTGTTTATTCTCTTTTTGATGAAAACCTATTTTAAGTTTGAAGATCTGTGCAATTTCATTGGATATTTCGTTTGACTTGATCTTTGGAGCAGTATGTAATTTGCATTTGTGCCTTTAACACATTGAGGGAGAGCCTGAAAATAACCTGTTCTATATGTTTATTTTTCACTAAGTACAGTATTGGTTTTCTATTATTTTGTCAATACTCACATTGTAGTTGGTGTTTATTAACAAGAGTTGTTGACCTTATATTGTCCATTATTGACTTCTTTTCTTTATACTTCCTTGTGAACACGAAACATGGGCTGTACGGACTGTGTACAGTTAGCTGAGATTCACCTTGAAGTAAATTGTTCTGACCAAAAAGCTTTTGGTTGTCTGAGCTCCAGTTATATTTTGTACAGCGTTTGAATAAGTTAGGAATCCATGGAAGCTACATTTGAAGAGATACATTTTGTACCAAATTGATTGGATTATGCATTTGTGATCCTTTTGCTATATTTCATTTGATCAAGGGGTGAGGTGCGGGGGCACAGATTGTTGAAAAATTAATTGAATGGATGCTCATGATTTGTTTGGCTTTTATTGGTGATTTTAGCCTTTTTTACATTTGGTTAGTCATTTTTGCAAATACTTTATTTGAGTACAAATTCCTATTTCGACAATACAAAGCACTTCATTCCTTATCGAAGTGAGGGGATTAAATTCTTTGTTTAACTCTTTCAAGTCAATGGACAGAATACTTCATAAGCACAATAATAAACATAATATGATAATAAGAGTGCCATTTTTAACTAATTTTTATAAATGCAATCATGACAGATGACCCTTGTAATAAAAAAATGTTTAAGTTGCTAAATAAGCATTCGTGATTCCAATACCAAGAAAAGGCATGGAATTCTGAACCATCTACTGCGGTAATTGTGTAATATTTTAGTTAATTCAAACATCTACAGACTGTACCTTGAACATCCAACAACCATTGACATATTACACTTCAAGTTCCAGTGAAATTTTAGATTACTCTCAAGGTGGCAACATTTACTGAAATGTGGCCATAAATGAAGACTCTGCAGCCACCACAAATTCAAATGTCCAGATTCAAACCAAAGGGGTTGCCATTTTCTTTGAAGTAAATATTTGAAGCCAAGAGGGCAATTAGATTAAAAAGCCCCTTTAATTTAAGACAACTAGACTTCTAATGATTACTGGTAAGATGCAATAATTGACTTGATATGATACAAGAATGTCTCATGCATTGAAAATTGTGTTAATTTAATTTTTGGAATTAGTTTTTCAATGTTCGATACAATTTACGTATTTTAATAAGAAATTGCTGCTTCAGTTTTATGTATGTGACCTATTGTAATTTATAATTTACTCAGAAACTTAGTGGAGTCTTGGAAAGGCAAGGTAGATTCAATTCATGTGAACATTCTGTTGAAATCAACCTCCATCGAAGGAAGAGGATTGATGACATAAATGAAAGATGTTTGACAACTGAAAGCAAAATGTGTAATTTTCAAAATCAGAATCAGTAGACACCTTTTTGAACACTGTAACCCTTCTAATTTGCAGACTAAAGCTTAAATTGCTCCCACATGTCTCATTTTTGGCCATGTTTAAGAAATTCTCTGAGCAATATCATCTAGTTTTATAGTCCTCTAATTATGCTAATTGAGTAGAGTTGTATTGTTCATTTTCCATTCAATTTGCATGCCATGTTTTTCTGTAGCTTTTGCAATCTTATTTGTTATATGTTTCATGTTATTTTATCTTTTCCTCTACCTCTTTATATTTTTTACTGATCTCATTATCAAGCTCATCCACAACTTGATTTGCAGCGTTTATGGAAAATGGGAAATTTCTATTGGCTGCAAGGAGGTTCAGGCATCCAACTAGTACTGAATACATAATCTCTCTTGACGCTGATGATCTGTCCCAAGGAAGCAATGCTTATGTAGGAAAACTGAGGTATGTTACTATTGCAGTGATTGATATCCATATTAGGGTTCTGCTATTCAGTCATGCCTGCAATAGTACTTAAAATGGGATGATTCTTGTGACAGAAATTACCTTCAAGTTCGTCATGTTAGGATTTTTTAAATAAATTATTATTTCTTATTGAGGTCAATTGTGTATCCTAAGGGTCAACATTTCTTCAGTAACTTTTATCATCTAGAGCTCTCTTTAAGATAAGAGAATTTTACAAATGTCCAAAAATTGACCAAAAAGATAGGTCAATGGGTGATCAATTGTGTATCGTAAGGATCAATATTTCCTTAGTAGTGTTTACCATCAATCTAGAACTCTCTTTAAGATGAGATAAGATAATTTTATTGTCTAGCATATGATCAGAAAGATAGTTCAATGGGATTAGGAAGTAAAACAATGATACTAAGTTTTAGGAACATCCTAGTGTAATAAAAGAAATACATGAAATAAAAGTAATACATCAAGGAAAGAAAGAAAAGAAAGTGTAAGTATTAGATGTGAGATGAGGAGGTAGAGAGCAAGGAGGAATAAGTATTTGTTGCCACATGTTGGTACCTAAGCAGGTACTAATGCATTATTTGAAGATGTTGTTTGGAGAGAACCCAGGGTTGAGAGGCCTTGGACAGGTGACTTGGGAGGAGGATGGGAGCTATAAGTAGAGACTCCCAATACTTGAGTCCGAAGGAAAGAGCCTCATGATATAGGGTTAGCATAGATTAGAATACCAATTTGGTCCATGACGAGAATAGGTTCTCCTGAAACCTCATGGGAATGACTTCACTGGCCCTAGAGGGAGAAGTTATACCTGGTCTCGACTCTCACCTCATCGTGTATGATATGTGTAAACAACCAGACGCCAGTGGTTAGGATATTAGATGAAAGTGGAAATGGATGCTCTTCACTCGCAAAATGGGCAAAAATATCTGCCCTAGATCTCATGCTAGATGGTTCCCCCGAAGATGAAATTTTCCTTACCATTTGTAGATGGCACAACTCACATATCCTCTCCTCTTGTTGAATACAGTGCCCAAAACATCCGACACTGATGGACTCACAAGGTTAATATGTGGTCTGTTGATTACTTGGAGCTCATTCAGTGGATTCCAGTAGATCAGCAGTGCATTTTTCTTGGCAGTAAACATCTTGATGACCTTCGTATATTGAAACTGCAATATATGGGAGGACACTACTCTCTTTTTGTTACTGCCCTTGCATGGAGCAGTGGGCATTAGAGTGCCTTCATCTTGAAAGGCTTTTCATTCAAGGATGTGATCCATCTAATTGTGACAATCAATATGTTCCATTATGATAGTAGTATATGATTCCGATCGTATAGAATTCCAATCATACAGCGTTTGGATCATAAACATTATATTTTTCCAAGGTAAATTCCGAAACTAACAATGGAATTTGAACTCTTATGGTGGAATTAATGGTCTACGGTTTTAAGCATGTGACCATAAGCATTGCCCAGACATGAAAAGGGTAAGGGAATAGCTACAGAAAAGAAATTTTCATGAAATGAACTGAAGAAGTCGTATCATCAAATAATTTTTTAATGACACTAGAGTTCTTTAAAAAAATCCCATTTGAAAATAACATTTGGGAAGAGATTTTGTACTTAAGGCAACAAATTTGAATACTCCAAACCAATTACTTCCTATAGTTTGGACTGACCACATGTACAAGCAAGTCTGAAGATGAAAAGTAATATGGCAATGTTGTTGTTGTAATGTTGTCAGGTCACACAACCAGTTCCTCTATGAAGAAATTCATGAAGTATATCCGCCATTCCCATGGTGTGGATTTCATATGCTTGAATTTCCCTCCTTTAGGGTCTGCAACAGTCCATGCAGAGGTTTTCTTATGTCAATGCAATGCATTCCGATCATATAGAAATCCAATCATACAACGTTTGGATCATAAACTTTATATTTTTGCAAGGTAAATTATGTCTCTATTGCCATTTGATTATCCTTAGCAAAGTTAATACTGTTGGAACTGTTTCCACTTTTTCTTTTGATTGGCGTATGAATTTTATTTGGAAATGTTAAAGTCCCCTCCCTCGCCTCGTCTTCCCACCATATGTATCTCATTCTTAGTCTCAAATGGAGAGCCAATCGAACGAATGAAACTCCCAAGCAGCGGTAAGGAATGGCACTGAGCAATAAGACGGTAAGTGCTATCACTGAGTGGTAAGGTGGAGTTATCGTGGGATTCAAACGTTTTTGACTTTTGCTAAATTGCCTTTTGCTTTGACTCGAAATTTGCTTTGACGAGAGGAATCCTTTGAAATAGAGCATCCTGGTAAAGCTGGAAGGGAAAAAAACACTAGGTTTCACAAAGATTCATCCTTAAAATATTAATGTTATTATTGAAATGTAATTATTCAGGGTAGCTGAGACTTCATCTAATATAATTTGCAAGTATGCCTGGTCTATCTCCATGTAATTGTGACAATCAATATGTTCCATTATGATAGTAGTATACGATTCCGATCATATAGAATTCCAATCATACAGCGTTTGGATCATAAACTTTATATTTTTTCAAGGTAAATTTCGAAACTAACAATGGAATTTGAACTCTTATGGTGGAATTAATGGTCTAAATATCTTATACTTCTTAAAAAAATATTTTTAATTATTTTAATTTGAATCATGTTTATTTATGTTTCTG
Source organism: Pinus tabuliformis (assembly GCA_031772625.1). NCBI lineage: Eukaryota > Viridiplantae > Streptophyta > Pinopsida > Pinales > Pinaceae > Pinus > Pinus tabuliformis. The sequence continues at coordinate 1,133,827,604 of CM062809.1, read as the reverse complement.
AACGAGTTAGGCCGAGTCACACTTTTCTCGTATAATCAGTGCAATTTGAATGGAATGACTAGAGCTTACATATTAGTGAAGCTCACATTTTTGTTATGCTACCCGGTCTTCATATGTGCTTTTTATCATTTCGATTTGTAAAGATTATGAAGTCATTAATCACTTTTGCAATAGCATGATTTCTCGTGAGTGGCTTCCAATCCATATTAATCATTATGTTTTTTGTTTTTCTAATGAATCTTTCATAATGAAATATGTTTTTTAAAGGTTTAATTACATGAAGTTTTATAAATACCACTTATTTAATAAAAAATACATTTAATTTAACAACACTAATTGTTTACACAAATAGATTTAACTTAAGATTTCTTTTTAATTGACTTGAGATAGTTATCCTTTACTCTTTAAGTTTGAGAAAAAGGTAGGATAATCAAGTTTCACAACCAAAAATATCTTATCCTATTGAACACTAATAAAAGCAATTCCATAGACAGTGCACCTAATATACTATGCTTCAAATTTGGACCTAGAAATTTTTTCATCTTGGCCATCATGGTTGGAGGGCATGGCAACAATTGCCCCGAAGTTACTCCCTTTGTTAACATGTCTACAATATTCTAGGTAGTATGTATCTTTTTCATTTTTTTTTTATAATGGAAGGCTCATTTACTTACAAGATGAATTGAACTCTCATTGTCACTATACAACCTACCATTTTATTTCTTATTTCCTAACTCCTGCAGAAATTTATTTATTTCCTTTTGTAATTTCTAGTAAAACCACATCCTTATCTTACGATACTATATATTGCATACCATGTCTAAATACTCATATACAAAAAAATATTTGAAACTCAAAAAGATAAAGTCAAGTATTCATATCTCTCAAATACATGAGAATCCACTTTATTGTCTACTAATGCTCTTTACATGGATTGTTCAACTCATGTGAAATATCTTACCTTGTGCACACCTTATAGATCAACATGTAAATGTGTAGAAATTTGGACATGGAGTGTATCTCCTCTTATGTCTTGGACACATCTCCTTATTCAATCTGAAATAGCTTTCCAAACATGTACTAACTAGCATTGCATCCTATGTTTTAAATCTTTCCAATACCTTCTTTATGTACTCACCATTGTAGACAATGTTAATTCAATATTTTTCCTATCTTTTGTTATTCTCATATTCATTGCAAATGATTAGCTAATTGTTTTTTAATCCTACATGTTATGTGCTTGAAAAAACATGGCATCTATATACAATAGCATGATACTATAACTACCATTGTGTACTATGTTAAAATAAAAAAAGTGGTGAGAGTGACCTTGTTCTATCATAAGCCTATAGAATTTTAAATAACACTATTTGGAGATTATTTTAGAATTTTAAATAACACTATTTGGATATTGTTAACCGCAATAGGGAAATGATTTATGTTCCTTTCCATATAAATATATCTATGTTTTTATATTAGGTTTTAGAGTTTGTTAGGTGTAATGTATTAACAGTAATAAAGAAATGATTTTTCTTCCTATAAATAAGAATGCATATTTTTTCTTGCTTACCTCTATATATATATAATGGTTAGGGTTTTATATTATTTTTATAGCGTTTTTCTTCCTAAATAAATATTAATACATATTTATCTCTTACTATCTATATGTACTGCATTTTGGTGTCACTGCTCAATATATTCTTTAGTTTTCAGGAAAAATATCAATAGTTGGAGAATTCATTCGAGAATGGAAAATAAAGTAGAACATATAATTTCAACTTCGATAATAATTTGACCATTTTGCTGCAATTTCAACTTAGATAATAATGTGACCATTTTAAAATTGACTTCAAAACATTAATTTTATGATCGTAACCATGTTTACACAGTTTAATTTAAGTTTAATCTATAGCTTTCTTATTCTTATTACCTGCTTTCAATACGCCAACTTCCATACAAGAATAGTACATGGCCACAATTTTATTTACTAATAATATTATAAATTATAAATTCTTGGGAACAAATATAAAATTGAAAGATTGTGATTTTGATTTTCAGACACATAGATATTATTATGATTAATAGATGATATGTAGAATACTTGAAAAATGGAAGAAAAAAAAAATATTTATTATGAAAGTATATTGTCAGAATTGTATTTGTTAGTAATTTTATAAATTTTATGTAAAGAATATAAGATTCAATGATTGTAATTTTGAGAAAATTTTATATTATTATAATTATTAGTAAGTTCTTGAATAATGTAAAAAAATATAATACAATTATAATATCTATATATTAAATTTTGTTATAAATTATTAATTATAATCTCTTATGTTAAATTTTTATATAAATTTCTAAATTTAAGCCTGTGTGACTTGGATTTATTTCTTTTTTATTTTCATACAAATAATTTTACATAAACTATGAAATATATTTCTGTTTGGCATGTGGTTGCGCTAATTGTTTGTATTAATGCTCTATGCTTGCATTCTTAATGGATTATTGATACATAACGACTGGTCAGAACCATCCATAATAGTTGAATGATATATTTATATCTCAATTTGAGACCTCATGGTTGAACAATTGTAGGAAGCAACAATGTAAGATGTTCTACAATATACTTTTGGTTTGCCAATTCAATTTAATTTCATAAATATGTTTCTAAAAGTGTGTGGTGTAGAAACATTGGTAACAATACACACACTTAATTTTTTGGTTTGCTATTTAATATGATCAAACCTTGAGATTCTTGTTCTTATTTCTTATTGATAGCACTTTTCTTATGAATTGTTTTGAGAAAATCGCTAAATTAAAACCTCTTGGTTGATTAGATAAGACATATGGCATACTTCTTAAGCCAATTTTCCCTTGCTAAGTATGAGATGTTCAAGTATCCTCCATCTAAGTCGGTTGCTATTGCAATCTCAATGTGTCATCTATAAGTGTGCACCATGGAACAAATATCTTCAATTTTATGCACGTTACAATGAAGAGCAACTCAAGTAAGTAATTTCATATGGTGATGCATTTCTTTGGAAATAGGGCTTTTGCAACCTATTTTTTTATTTACCTATGTTTGTTTTCAATGTTCATGAAATGTTTGATGGCCAATTTCCACAAAAGTTCACACAACACATTACTAGGTATTTATACTAAGTTTTCAAGAAGATTAAGTTGTGTAGCGATTAAGCCACCTACCACCATACCTGAGTGATTATAGATTAGATTATATTTTTTTGGGTTTTGCATGTCATTTCGTTGATTATGATTTCTGATGCTTTGTTACATATTTGAGTTTTGATCCTACCTCATTTGAGTAAAATTCAAATTTACACAATGGAGGTAGCTAATTTGTGTAGGTTGAGTCCTAACATAGTGTTTTCTTGAGTGTAATTGAAGTCTAATTATATTTTAATTATTGGGTTTGAAATTTTATAATTGAAGTCAAATTATATTTCAATTATTGGTCCAATTATATTTCAATTATTCAATAAAGAAAAACATAACATATGATAAAAAAGACAGGACGTACATAAACAAAATTGCATAAAACTTTTAATTCTTGACTCCAACAAGTTTTGATGCATTTTCAAATATGGAATGACAACCATGATGTTGTTCACAATGTCATATTGCTTTTTTAACCTCTTCCATTAAAATCTAATAGTATTTCTCTATAGAATCTTAAAAAATCATCACTGAAGATCAAATTATGATTAATCCTCAATTCCCCCATATATCAAAAAGCAATGCCATGACTAGGTCGCATATGGAAAAATTACATCCCTGAAGAAAAATATCATATCTTATACAATATTTTGTCTCAAAAAAAAAAAATCAAAACATGTTCACATAAACAACAACTACTCCATAGATAATGGATAATCTCTACATGACACTACTATTATTTACAAAAAAACCATATTCAGAATACACAACTAATAATTGCAACTATATCTCGTTGTCATCCACCCTTGTTTTCAACAATTTCTATTCACATGTCGTTATTCTTCCACACTTTATGCCTTACAGCGTTTCCTTTGTTGAAGTTGCAATTTCAACGCAGCTGTACGTTTTCACCCAAAACCGCCAGAATAAAACCACAAACCACTTTGAGGGATATCGGACCGCTTTTGCGAAAAGGCAGTTTCCGTATTTTTGACTCCGATACAATATGGTGCAGACGCGTGGCTCTCACCATACGTAAGCAAGTTCAACTTTTCGGGAGCTATCGTTCACTCAAGTGAGGCCTTCCGATATCTCCGTCCGCCGTTCGATCTGCTCCACCATTTTCGTCCGTTGATTGATTCAAACCTGCATACGGCAAACATTAACTATGTTGCGTGGAGTAAAACTAAGTTTTGGTTGACCATACCTTTATTAATGCTTTTTCATAGGTGTAGGTAATGCATTTAGTTTTTATATACGGCATGTATGTATTTTGTCGTTGACCATATGTATTGAAAAACTCATAGTAGTATAGAATGTTTTTATATTATGTTTTTTTAAGTCAAGATATATATGCTCGTGGTTGTTTTTTTTGTTACATATGGGAGGAGAAAAAAAACGTGGTGTTCGCGGCAACGAAAAAAGAAACCAGAGGGTGTATGCACAGCAGTGCAAAAATATGCATCTTTGCATGTTGTAATGTTTTGTTTTTGTGGTGTTGACCGTTTGTAATGTAATGGTGAAAATGCACAGCAGTGCGGGGAGTGAAGCAAACATATAATGTTTTGAGTTTCATATGTAAGTTTTTTTTGCAGTATGAGTAAATTAGTTTTACAGCAGTAAAGTGTTTTTCACAGCAGTGAATGTAAAAGGGGTTTTACAGCAGTAAACCCAGGTCAGTAAATTCTCAAGTGAAAACAGAGTTTTGGTTGAATGTTGTTTTTGGTAAATCCCTCTCAGTAAAAGAGGAAGAAGTTTGTATTAGTCTTTTGTTTTTAATCAATAGAAATGTGTTATGGCTGTGTAATGGTTTGTTCCGAGATAATTTCTTTTAAATAGCTTCCCTGTGCAAAAAGATCCTGGAAAGGTAGAAACAGAGCATTGCCTCTGTGGAGTTTGTTTGGTTTTTGGTATTTTCCCATGAAAAATCCCCAACAGTGGTATCAGAGCTGGCTTAGGCTCTTTGAAAGTGTTCAAGAAGCTGAAGGGAGGAGTCTTTGTTGCAGCAGTAGATCTTCTCCAGCAAAGTAAAGTCTCAGGCAAAGGATTCAGGTATTTCAAAAGTTTTTTTATGTGTTGCTGAAGAAGCAGTCAGTTGTTTTAAATACACAGTCAAGGAATGGCTAGCACAAGCACTGGTATGGGTATGTTTAATACCCAGCTCCCACAGTTTAATGGGAAGAACTATGACTACTGGTCAATAACCATGACAGCCCTGTTTGCCTCTCAAGATTTATGGGAAATAGTTGAATCTGGGTTTGAAGAACCAGCAGATGAAAATGAGTTCAATGCATTAACTCAGGGAGAGAGAGATCTCCTGAAGAGCAATAGGAAGAAGGATTCAAAAGCCCGTATGTTGTTGTATCTAGCAGTAGACCAGAGTGTGTTTCCAAGGTTAGCAGCAGCTAAGACAGCAAATGAAGCATGGCAAACCCTCAAGACAACCTATCAAGGCATGGAGAGAGTGAAGACAACAAAACTACAATTGCTGAGAAAGGATTTTGAGAACTTGAACATGAAGGAGTCAGATAACATTGACTCATTCTTCACTCATGTGATTGGTGTAATCACACAAATGAGAACTCATGGAGAAGCCATTGAAGATAGAAGGATTGTGGAGAAAATATTGAGGGTCTTACCCTCAAAGTTTGATGCCATAGTCACCACCATTGAAGAGACAAAGGATCTCTCAAACTATTCAGTTGATGAGCTACATGCATCACTGATAACACATGAGCAGAGGTTGAGTAGGAATGAAAACTCATCTCTTGAGCAAGCCTTCAAGACCCAGATGTCTTTTGGAAGAGGAAGAGGTCAAGGCAGAGGAAACAAGAGAGGAAGAGGTAGAAGTCAAAACAGAGGTGGAAGGAACAGTCCAGCAAATGCTCAAGGAAGAGGCAGCAATCCAAATCAGAACCAAAGCCAAAGCAGCAGCCAACAAAGAGGACAACATCATGCTCAAGGACAAAGGTATGAAAAATCCAATGGCCAATGCTATTATTGTAAAAAATATGGGCACTATGCCAGTGAATGTAGGAAGAAGGAGCATGATATAAATAATAGACCAAATGCAAATGTTACTAGAGAAAACAACAGTCAAAATAATGTGTTGTTAGCATGTAACATGGCTGAAACAAACAGTGAAGACATATGGTTTTTAGACTCAGGTTGCAGCAACCATATGACAGGAAACATAGCCTTCTTTTCTGCCCTAGATAAAAATGTGAAATCAGAAGTCACACTAGGAACTGATAGTAAAATCTCTATTATGGGAAAAGGAGAGGTAAAAATATTTACAAAGCAAGGAGAAAGGAAAACCATAGCAGATGTCTATTATGTCCCCGGAATGAGATGTAACCTCTTGAGTATTGGACAACTTGTTCAAAAGGGTTACAATGTTTTCTTTGAGAATGATGTGTGCACCATCATGGATATAGCACCCAGCAAAAGATGCATTGCTGAAGTGAAGATGACAAGGAACAGGATGTTCCCTCTCAGGATAAGGGCAGATTTGAAAAACAAAGGAAAAATTGCAGCAGTCACCCAAGAGGCTTTCCAAAGCGTGCCAAAGGATGAAAATTGGTTGTGGCACTTGAGATTTGGGCATCTCAATTTTGGAGGTCTAAATTTGTTGAGTAGGAAAGGAATGGTAAGAGGATTACCATTGATAGAGAAACCGGACAGCCTTTGTGAAGGCTGCATATTGGGAAAACAACATAGAGAAAGTTTTCCATCAGGGAAAAGCATAAGGGCAAAGGCACCCTTAGAGATCATCCACTCAGACTTATGTGGACCAATGCAAGCTCCATCATTAGCAGGCAGCCAATATTTCCTAACATTCATTGATGACTTTACAAGAAAGACTTGGATATATTTCCTTAAAAACAAAAGTGAAGTGTTTGAGAAATTCCAAAATTTCAAGGCATTTGTTGAAAACCAAAGCGGGCTACACATTAAAGTTTTGAGAACTGATAGAGGAGGTGAGTATATCTCTAATGAATTCCTAAAGTTTTGTAGAGAAAATGGAATTCATAAACAGTTTACAACTCGGTACACACCACAACAAAATGGAGTTGCTGAAAGGAAGAACAGGACCATCATGGATATGGCAAGGAGCATGTTGAAGGCAAAGCATTTGCCAAATGATTATTGGGCTGAAGCTGTAAATTGTGCAGTGTATATTTTGAACAGGTGTCCTACAAAAGCTGTAATGAACAAAGTGCCGGAAGAGGCATGGAGTGGGAGAAAACAAGGAGTCACCCACATGAGAGTTTTTGGATGTGTGGCCTATGCACACATACCAGATCAGCTAAGGAGGAAGTTGGATAGCAAAGGGGAGAAATGCATCTTCATTGGATACAGTGAGGAATCCAAAGCCTACAGGTTGTATATCCCATCCACCAAGAAGTTTTTTGTCAGCAGAGATGTTCAATTCATTGAAGAGGAAGCTTGGGATGGAAGCATAGAGAAAACAGTGAATGTCAAGAACTGTTTGTCTCATGATGAAGATGAAGAGGAGGTGGCTGAAATGCATCCCCAAACAGCAGCGCCAACACAAGGACAACAAGGGACACCATTGAGGATAAGTGAGAGTGCTTCTCCAAGCACACCGCAAGGAGGAAATTCAATTGCATCTTCAAGCACTTGCACACCAAATGAAAGAGGTAAGAAATTTAGAAATCTAAGTGATATTTATAATGAAGGAATGAATTCTTTATTTGCCTTGTATTGTCATGTTGATGATCCTATTCATTTCGAGGATGCAATCAAAGATGAGAAATGGATAGAAGCTATGGATGAGGAGATGAATGCCATAGAGAGAAACAAAACATGGGATTTGGTTGAGCTACCAAAAGGTAAAGAAGTCATTAGAGTCAAATGGGTTTACAAGACTAAGAGCAATGCTGAAGGCAAGATAGAAAGGCACAAGGCAAGGCTGGTTGTCAAAGGGTACAAGCAGCAATATGGGAGAGATTATGAGGAGACTTTCGCACCGGTTGCAAGAATGGAAACCGTGAGAGCAGTGTTGTCCATAGCAGCTCAAAACAAATGGAAAGTCTACCAAATGGATGTGAAGTCAGCATTCCTAAATGGAGTGTTAAAGGAAGAGGTTTATGTTGAACAGCCCCTCGGCTATGAGAAGAAAGGTGAAGAGCACAAAGTATGCAAATTAAAGAAGGCTCTTTATGGGCTGAAGCAAGCGCCAAGAGCATGGTACAGCAGGATGGATTCTTATCTATTGGATAATGAATTTGACAAATGTGAAGGAGAACCCACAGTCTACATCAAAGAAAAAGATGGTAAAATTTTGATTGTTGTCTTATATGTTGATGATGTTATTTTCACAGGTAATGATAATCAGCTCATTGAGAATTTTAAATCAGTCATGAAAGAGGAATTTGAAATGACTGATATGGGTTTCTTGAGATACTTCTTAGGCATAGAAGTAGATCAAAATGAAAAAGGAATTTTTATCTCACAAGCAAGATATATAAATCAAGTATTGGGCAGATTTAACATGCAAGAATGCAAGGCAGCGATCACTCCCACAGTAATGGGATTAAAACTCAGCAGAGAGGACAGCAGCAAGGATTTTGATCCTAGTTTGTACAAGAGTATTGTTGGCAGCCTTATGTATTTAATAGCTACTAGGCCTGACATTATGTATGCTGTTAGTTTAATTTCCAGATTCATGGAGAGACCAAAGGAGGCACATTGGCAGGCAGCAAAAAGAATTTTGAGGTATGTCAAAGGTACCAAAATGTTTGGAATTTTATATAATGCCTCAGAACATTCAGATTTGGTTGGATACACTGACAGTGATTGGGCTGGAAGTGTAGATGATCGGAAAAGCACTTCCGGTTATGTTTTTCATATGGGTTCAGGAGCCATTTCATGGGCTTCTAAGAAGCAGTCCATTGTAGCATTGTCTACAGCAGAGGCTGAATATGTGGCAGCTACAGCAGCAGCATGTCAAGCAGTGTGGATGAGAAGAATGTTGAGAAGCTTAGGCCAAGAGTAGGCAAAAGCGACAGTGATCTTTTGTGACAATAGCTCAGCTATTGCATTGTCAAAGAATTCAGTGTTTCATAAGAGAACGAAACACATTGATACAAGGTTTCACTACATCAAAGAATTGGTGAACAATGGAGAAATTGTCCTAGAACATTGCAGGACCCAAGAACAGGTAGCAGACATCTTGACAAAGCCACTGGATCAGAAAAGCTTTGAATTTTTAAGGAAGTGTCTCGGTATGACCGAATGCCCAGCTGTTGAAATTAAAGGGGAGTGTTGAAGTCGTAATTTCAACGCAGCTGTACGTTCTCACCCAAAACCGCCAGAATAAAACCACAAACCACTTTGAGGGATATCGGACCGCTTTTGCGAAAAGGCAGTTTCCGTATTTTTGACTCCGATACAATATGGTGCAGACGCGTGGCTCTCACCATACGTAAGCAAGTTCAACTTTTCGGGAGCTATCGTTCACTCAAGTGAGGCCTTCCGATATCTCCGTCCGCCGTTCGATCTGCTCCACCATTTTTGTCCGTTGATTGCTCAAACCTGCATACGGCAAACATTAACTATGTTGCGTGGAGTAAAACTAAGTTTTGGTTGACCATACCTTTATTAATGCTTTGTCATAGGTGTAGGTAATGCATTTAGTTTTTATATACGGCATGTATTTATTTTGTCGTTGACCATATGTATTGAAAAACTCATAGTAGTATAGAATGTTTTTATATTATGTTTTTTTAAGTCAAGATATATATGCTCGTGGTTGTTTTTTTTGTTACATATGGGGGAGAAAAAAAATGTGGTGTTCGCGGCAGCGAAAAAGAAACCAGAGGGTGTATGCACAGCAGTGCAAAAATATGCATCTTTGCATGTTGTAATGTTTTGTTTTTGTGGTGTTGACCGTTTGTAATGTAATGGTGAAAATGCACAACAGTGCGGGGAGTGAAGCAAACATATAATGTTTTGAGTTTCATATGTAAGTTTTTTTTTGCAGTATGAGTAAATTAGTTTTACAGCAGTAAAGTGTTTTTCACAGCAGTGAATGTAAAAGGGGTTTTACAGCAGTAAACCCAGCTCAGTAAATTCTCAAGTGAAAACAGAGTTTTGGTTGAATGTTGTTTTTGGTAAATCCCTCTCAGTAAAAGAGGATGAAGTTTGTATCAGTCTTTTGTTTTTAATCAATAGAAATGTGTTATGGCTTTGTAATGGTTTGTTCCGAGATAATTTCTTTTAAATAGCTTCCCTGTGCAAAAAGATCCTGGAAAGGTAGAAACAGAGCATTGACTCTGTGGAGTTTGTTTGGTTTTTGGTATTTTCCCATGAAAAATCCCCAACATCCTTTGCAACATCTGGTGCAAATGCTAGTTCTAATTCAATCGAAATACAAGGATAAAGCTTTGAAAATGTTGCACGATATCCATCCGCAAACGATCTATCGAAATACAAGGATAAAGCTTTGAAAATGTTGCACGATATCCATCCGCAAACGATCTATCTGTGTCCGGAGAACCTGGCAGGGATCTACACATGGATTGCCTTTAAGTAATTTTTGGCGAGAAGCGATTTGTATTCGATTTCGCCATTATTTTTAGTCGATATGAATCACGGTTTCTCCCTTGCATGTTAATTGTGATTCGAAATATAATTAGGAATGAATGCAAATATGGAAGCGTAAGTGTGGGAGATTGTTAAGGCTTAAGTATTAGTTGAAATATAATTAAAAATAAATATAAATATTTAAATGTGAGTGGGAGATTGTTAAATCTAAATTTAAATAGAGTTGGGTGTTAGTGAAAATATTTAAGTGTCAATTTAAATTCGGCTGAGTTTAAATGTAAATATTTTAAACTTTATTTTTCTGTCAATTGTTTTTTTAAAATGTAATGAAAGCATATAAAATGTAATGAAAGTTTCTCTTTTTTCTAATGAGTGATGGATTTTCCTCAAATATGAGGAGAATTCTTTAAATTTATTCAGTATTGAATATTAAGTAATTGAAAGCTGAGTTGAAAAGAAAATAGGAGTTGTTTTTAGTGTGGTGTTTTGAATTTTTTGGTGTTAGAATTTTAGGGTAAAATTTAATGTGAAATCTTGATTTGTGTTATTTAAATTATTTTTTGACTCAATATATGGATTCAGCACCTTAAAAAACTCCTTTAACATTTCAATTGTGCATAGGTTACCCATCAAATAAATTCCTGTCAAATTTTATGGAAATTAGACCAGAAAAACGTATCGGAAAAATTTTCAAAAAATCACACCAAAAACAACTCAAAAAATATATATATTTACAATAATTATTTCTCTTGGTTTTTCCTTATATACAGCTGGATTTTCCACACCAATTTTTGGTTGTGGTTTTCAATCATCTTTTATTTCTCAAAAATATTATATTTTCTGTGTTTTTTTTCTGAACACTTGATTCAGCACGATCCAGGGATTAGGAAGTTTTGTGATTTCTAAATAACATAAAACCTTACAAAATAAAGATGCAAAGAACTGATTAATCAGATTCCGTTCGGACACAGCGGCCAGAAAAGCTTAATTCCATTTTTTGAATAGCGAACGGCCGTGACACCTACAACATATTTCATAGAAAGGCGTCCGATCAAAATATTACCGTTAATATTCCAAAACCCTCGTGCAAACTTCCGGAAGGAGGAAAATGGACTGCGGAAGAACTATTGATGACCAAACTGTAATAGACTCGTCAAAATATTTACTAAGCGATTTGTATGGTCTATATGGCACATTTATTTTTCATATACCCACGCAGGGTTTTGAAGAAAAGATAGTGTTCGACTTTGAATAAACATATTTTGAGAAACATTGACATGGCATCCATCATAGCCGGCAGGATTGGGATCGGTGATCTGTAACGACTAGAATTCCACACGTAACTAATCACCCTAAAACTGTGGGCTATCTTTTTTTCATCCATCTTACAAGGCGTCATTAAAATTTAAATACGGCATCTATTCCCTCCGAGAAAATCTTCCGAAGTTCCCCGAGAACGTTGAAGTTGCCAAACCTTTTAGAAGTTTCCCGAGAACGTTGAAGCTGTACAGAAATCTTCAGAAGTTTCCAGAACACAGTGTTTTACAAAAGTTATACGGTCTCTCCGCCGCCGCTATTGCTGTCAGTTTCGTGTTCAATTCTGCAAATTAAGGTAAACTTTCGGAAAGGAGTTGTCTATAATGCGACTTTTTGGAGATTCCGGTGACGGAATCCGGTGGAAGAAATTGAGGTTAAATCTTGATTTGTTGCAGTTAAAATGGTTTTTTAACTGCATATTTGGATTCAGCACCCTGAAAAACCCCTGGGACGCTCTCATTGTGCAGAAACTAGCTATCAAACTTGCGATTCCAATAAATTCCTGCCGGATTTCGACCGGAAAAACCCGCCGGAAAGGCTTTCAAAAAGTCGCGTTATAGACAACTGCTTTCGAAAATGCATAGGATAGGTCGAAATCATTTCATTTTGGGAGTCTCATTCATGATAGACAACTGCTTTCGGAAATGCATAGGATAGGTCGAAATCATTTCATTTTGGGAGTCTCATTCATGAAAGTCGGCTCCAGGCCTGGAATTTCAAATAATTTTTGCTTCTCGAAGACGGGTGTTTGTTTTTTAATGCCCCTCCATTTACGTTTTAAGTAAATTTATGGCTCTTATTTTTTTTTTCAATCAAGTTTCTTGGTGATATTTAGAAACTTGATATTTATTATCGGTCAAAAATCAAATTAAGAAATTGTGTAAAAAAAAACAAATGCAAACATTATACAGGTCTTGTTTAGCAAACACATCCCAAGTCCCATAATCACCATGGAGATGAACTATCCATCTTAACACTTGATGTGATTCTACCCAAACTCAGAAAGCTACAAAACAATAAGCAACTCTAACATAGAAAAATAGACAAATCCAAAACAATGTTTGAGGGAAGACTCACTCGATATACCAGCCTTAAGGCACCCCTCAATCACCTCGACAGACTACAGTACAAGAGTGCCAATAATTTTCTTTCATTGCATGAAAGAAATTCTGCAAGATACAAAAAAAATGGAAGCTATGTTGAATACTGTGATTTAATCAAATGTTATGTGCAAAATTCTCACAGCTTTCCAATAGAATACAATGGTAAACTATGCAAGAAAAAGTTCATAAAACAAAACTAAAGGATAAAGGATGTAAGTTCTAAAGGACAAGTCCAGTTCTGATTTCAAAAGCCAAGCCTAAAGTCTAAAATAGTACATGGTTGAATCATTAACAAAGAGTACATATTTTACGTAATGACCAAACTCTTCTGAGAGATCAGTTGAATCCAACATTGGAAATTTCACTCATGTAAGGAAGTGGAACCTTGTCCCAGTGAAAAAAACAGTGATAATTTGTAGTTGTCATTAAATGGATCTAATCGTGCCAAGTTTGAGTTGCAAATACGAATTGATCATGCCTTGAACTAGTTTGAGTTGCAAATACGAATTGATCATGCCTTGAACTCTACAAAAAGATGTCGTTTCTTTCCCTGTATTTAATTTCACATAGGAATGACATGTGGCTAAAACTTGTTTTGAAAATGTGCCTCATCTAATCAAATTTACAAAATAGAGAGGGTTTTACACGAAAATATTCTGCTATTAAAATACATACCATAATTGAAACGATGTCTGAGGGAGTGAAACCATCTTTCCTTGGTGTTGGCAATTCCCTCTAATGCGAGCAGTAGCCTATGCAGTTGTAGGACGCTGGTGATTCCCTAGATGAGTTATGGCGATTTCCTTCAACCCAATTTTGTTGCAGGTTTGATAAAATGTAACTAATGCAAATTCTAGAGTTGGGAAAAGAATAATGACATGATTCCTTGCACACATGACAAGGGTGATGAGAAGTTCTTTTTGGAATCCAGTAAAGTAAGAAGATCATGAATGCAGACCCACCATAAAGGATCTAATTCACACAGGTTGGAGCCCTATTTTCCCAAGAAATAGATAGATGTTTGTCATCTTACGAGATTGACTTGAGTATAATTAGAGGAAGAGAATAACATTATGTTTGCTATGCGTAAGACCTAGACTACCATAAAGAAGGGAAGCCAAAGATAAAAATCAAACTTTGAATTAAATGAAGGAGTTACAGCGCACAAGTGTGTACAGCACCTGGGAGACTGCACTCAAACAAAGAGGAGAATCTCACTCTCGTTCACTCTACATTACATCAAATGAATATTACAATATTAAATACATCACTGAAAATTAGGTAGTTGTAAACAACCTCCTAAACTCTAGGAACAAATCCTAAACTAAGGAGATGTGTTACAACCATATAACCATTTCTCCATTATTTTTAACTCCCCCTCTTAATGGAGGAAGGATTATTCTGCACTCCTAACATCCCTCTAAATAATTCAAACTTTACTCGCCCTAGAGGCTTAGTAAAAATATCAGCTAAATTATCACGAGTGTTACAATACTCCACACATATTTCTTTTGACTGTATCTTTTCTCGAACAAAATGAAACTGAGTGTCAATATGTTTAGTATTTTTATGGAAAACTAGATTGTATGCAAGCTTTATTGTGCTCTAGTTGTCAGTTTTGATGCTGGTTTCTTCTTTCTGTCCTTCCCCTGCATCGCTAAGCAATCTCCTCAACCAGATGGCTTCGCATGTAGCTGCACACAACGCATGGTACTCAGCTTCACATGATGATAATGCTACAGTACTTTGCTTTTTGCTACTCCACGAAATAACCCTGGATCCAATACTAAATACGTAACCTGTGATGGATCTACGATCATCCAGGTCACCCGCCCAATCAGAATCTGAATAACCTGCTAAAGTAACATCAGAAATATCAGTGTATAAAACACCATAATTACAAGTACCATTAAGGTACCTCAACACACATTTTGCTGCAATCCAGTGACTTTCAAGTGGTTTGGACATAAACTGGCTCAGCACACTAACAGAATATGCCAGATCAGGTCTAGTTGTCGTGAGATATATCAAACTTCCCACTAGCTGTCTATACAAAGTGGCATCCACCTATTTTGTGCCATCATCACTACTTAACTTGAGATTCTGCTGCAATGGTGTTGCTGCTGTTTTGCACTGTTCCATTTTGAATCTTTCCAACAGGGTTCTGGCATACTTTCCTTGAGTTAGAAAAGTTTTACCAGAATCTTTCCACACCTCCAATCCTAGGCAATAATGAAGATCTCCAAGGTCTTTCATTTCAAATACCTGTGACATTTGCTGCTTGATTTTTTTGATCAAATTATTTGCATTTCCTGTTATGATCATGTCATCCACATACAAAGAAATCAAAATGATTTGCCTCTGTTTATTTATCTTGGTATACAGGTTTGGATCGTTGAGGTTTGGATTGTTGTTTCAAACCATAAAGTGCCTTATGCAATTTACACACTAAATGCTCCTGCCCCTTTTTCACAAAACCAGGAGGCTGTACTAAATAAATTTCTTCCTTTAATTCTCCATTTAGAAATGCAGACTTAACATCTAGCTGGTGTAGCTTCCATTTATGTTGTTGCTAAAGAAATTAGCATTCTAATTGTATTTAATTTAGCTATAGGGGCAAAGGTGTCATTGAAATCTATTCCTTCTTGCTATGTGTAACCCTTTGCTACCAGTCTAGCTTTGAATTTTTCTACACTCCCATCTGCATTTATCTTAGGTTTATACATCCACTTACAACCTATGGGGGTTTTTCCTTTAGGCAACTCAACTAAATCCCAAGTATGATTTCTATATATTGATTCAATTTCCTCATGCATTGCAGCCCTCCATTCATCTGATTTACTTGCTTCTTCATAGTTTGAAGGTTCTACAATGTTTAAAATTTTGGACATTAAATCATAGCCTTTCAATCTTTCAGGTAGTCTAGTATTCCTACCTGATCTTCTAGGTAGAGGACTTACCTCAACTCTATCTGTTTTAGCACTTTCCGGGCTTGCATCATCACTTATTACACTGTCTGTTGCTACTTCATCCTGTTTTTGCTCCTGCTCCTGCTCTTCATCTTCGTCACTGTTCATTTCTATCAGCAATGGAATGTGGTTGTCACTGTTAGAGTCTTCCTTTACATCTTCAGCCTGTTCATGAAAAATAACATCTCTGCTTGCAAAAACTTTATGAGTCACAAGATTATATAACTTGTATGCCTTATACTCTATGCCATATCCTACAAATATACATTTCAAGGCTTTGGGGTCTAACTTCTTTCTATCTGCTTTTGGTATGTGAGCATAAGCTTTAGATCCAAATATTCTTAGATGACTAACTGCTGGTTTGAGTCCAAAAAATGCTTCAAAGGGGGTTTTGAAGCCTAGACATGTAGTAGGACTCCTATTCTTTAAATAAACAACAGTATTAATGGCTTCTGCCCAAAGACCATTCGATAGACCTTTACCTTGAAGCATACTTCTCGCGCACTCCACAAGAGTTATGTTCTTGCGTTCTGCTACTCCATTCTGCTGTGGAGTGTGTGGCACTGTGAATTGCTGCATAATCCCATGTTGTTTGTAGAAGTTCATGAACTCTCCTAACCTGTATTCTCCCCCTTGGTCCGAGCGGAGAATCTTTATCCTCTTTCCTGTTTGGTTCTCTATCATAGATTTAAACTCTTTAAAGTACCAAAAGGCTTGAGTCTTTTTAATTAAAAAATACACCCATGAAAACCTAGTGCAATCATCTGTAAATAGCAGAAAATAATATGCACCTCCTAGGGACCTAGTTTGCATAGGTCCACAAATATCTGTATGCACTAGTTCTAGGATGCCTCTTTCCTTTCTGTTGACATGCAAAGGGAACTCTTCTCTATGCATTTTCCCTAATGCACATCCATCACATTCCAGCTTGACATTATGAAAAACAGGGAGTTCATCGACCATACCTTTCTTCTGAAGTAAGATGAGGTCTTGCAAATTGAGATGTCCAAATCTCTGATGCCAAAGATTTTCGACTGTTGATCCAGCTGCAACCATTGCTTGTCGTGGCATACTCTTTGCATCCAATCTGTACAAATTCTCCACGCACACTCCTGTTGCAAATGTTTCCATCTGGCTATCCTTAATGACACAACCATTCTTAAAGAATTGCACCTGCATGTCCTGGTCTGTAATCATTGAGACAGAGATCAAGTTTTTCTTAATTCCTGGAACATATAATACATTTTTAAGATGTTTAATGTCGCCACTAGGTAGCTTCACTAAAATATCTCCATATCCTTTGATCTCATATCCACTATCATCTCCTAGATAAATTTTTGATCCACATGCAGATTCTTCAAGAAATTAAAAACAGTCCTTCTTACCGGTCATATGTGAGGATGAGCCAGAGTCGACATACCATATGTCATCCTCATCTCCCTTTGATGCTAAAAGAGCACAATCGACTGTGAATAGTCGAAGATCATGGCTGTGGTCCTCCTCTTCTCCAGCAAAACAGCCCTGATGTTTCCTCTGTTTGCCTCTTCTTTCATCCGCCTGCCTCTTATAGAATTCTTTAATCTGATGACCAGGTTTCCCACAATAAAAACATCTCTTAACATAATTATCAGTCATACCTCTGAATGATCTCTTTTGAAAAGAGTTGGCTCCCTTCTGTTGCTGCTGCTATGGTTGTTGGTGCTGATGTTGGTGCTGGTGCTGCTTTCCTCTGTACTGTCACCTCTTCGCCATCAGAGCTAGGTCATTGCTCTGAGTTTTGAGATTCTGTCATCGCTCCTCCTCCTAGAGCATAATCGCTGTCAACTCATCAAATGAAGGGGCTTTCTTCCTTGCTGACAGCCCTGAGATAAACGTCTGATATTCATCAGTCATTTTGTTCAATATGAGTGTGACTAGATCTGAGTTGGACACCTTCTCTCCAATAGCTCCCAGTTTGTCACTCAGATCCTTGACTCTGGTCAAGAATCCAACAACGGACTCATTCTCGTCCATCTTCAATGGAAATAGCTTTCCCTTTAGTGCCAGAACACGATTTGTATTCTAAGTCTCGTACAGGTTCTTGATCGTTGTCCATATATCAGCGACCGACTTGGAATCTCTGATATGTGGGATAATATTGTCCTTAACGGACATCTTCAGTATAAATTTTGCTTTCGTTTCTCTTTTATCCCAATCTTGTTCTTGGGTCGCTGTTCCAGATCTCTGCTAATTTCCCTCAATGATCGACCATGCATTTACGCTCTCCAGCAATGTTTGCATTTTAAATTTCCAGTTGGAGAAATTCATTCCATCGAGTTTGCCGGACTCGTGGAGGTATGTTTCTATACTGTTGTTCATTTTCGCCCAACTGAACACTCCAATCGGCCACCACCGGGCAAGTCCGATCTGCTACCACCGAACAGATCAAGAACTTCATTGTGCCACCACCGAGAAAGTCCGATCTGCTGCCACTGAACAAATTAGGGACTTCACTGTGCCACCACCGGGCAAGTCCGATCTGCTGCCACTGAACAGATCAGGGACTTCACTGTGCCACCATCGGGCAAAACCGATCTGCTACCACCGAACAGATCAACAAACAAGCTCCAACATGCCACCACTGGGCAAAGGCGATCTGCTTCCATCGAACAGATCGAGGAGCTGCACTGCGCCACCACTGGGCAAAAAACCGATCTGCTTCCACCGAGCAGATCACAGAGCTCTAATTCGCCACCACTGGACAGGTCCAGTCTGCTTCCTCCGAGCAGATCAAGGAACCTCAATTCGCCACCACCGGGAAAATCAAATCTGCTGCCATCGAGCAGAAATCTCCATGTGCCACCACCGGGAAACTCCGATCTGCAACGAAAATTGCAAATTTCCAGAGAGAAAGAGGTTGGCTCTGTGGTGCTCTGAACAGCTACGAATCCGTGCCAATTGCGGAAAAGAAAAATTCACGATGTCCACAGAAATTGGCGCACTTATCAGCCTCAAACTCGCGCTAATGGGCGCGTCTGTTCTTTAAAAACTCACGCTCTTCTGTTCTGTTCTGTATTGGCGCGACTGTCTGTAAAAAATCCACGCCAACTGCTCCAACCCTTTCTTCGGCTCAGAGATGATCAGTCATCTGAGACCCTTCGCTCCAGGTGTTACTGCAGCTCCACCTGATCACACAAATACATTTACATGCACTCCTACCACTACAGATATGTAACTAATGATACATCCCTAAAATTTTTTTGAGGCTATCTCTACCCTAAGCTCTGATACCAAGATAAAAATCAAACTTTGAATTAAATGAAGGAGTTGTAGCTCACAGGTGTGTACAGCACCTGGGAGACTGCACTCAAACAAAGAGGAGACTCTCACTCTCGTTCACTCTACATTACATCAAATGAATATTACAATATTAAATACATCATTGAAAATTAGGTAGTTGTAAACAACCTCCTAAACTCTAGGAACAAATCCTAAACTAAGGAGATGCGTTACAACCATATAACCATTTCTCCATTATTTTTAACTGCCAAGATCAGAGCAAGGTTGGTGGTAAGAATAAAGATAAGGGATTTATTAACAGAAAAGGGTAAATATTCAAAATTCAGAGTGCTTGCATTGATCGCTTAAGTTGGCCTTCAGGTAGAAGCTCCTCCCTTCGCTATAAGTAAAGTCCCTCCTTTGCTGACGGTTTTATATCTGATCATATATATGAACTTCCCTTGCTTTCTTATGACTTTTACTTGCTTTCTAACAACTCTTGAGCTTGAAGAAAAGGTACGTAGTTCCTTGCCAGTAGTGTTTTTCAGTCTGTGGATCACCACACCATATAATCATTCATTCCAAAAGGAAGGATTGAGTACTAACTCAGGAAACGAAATTTTATTTATGCAATAATCGCATATGGTTTTCCTCTCCGCTCGATCGAAGAGATTCAACTAGTTTCAAATTTTTTTGTCCCAAGGCACGTAAATGGTTGGTGGTAGAGTAAATGGTTTGAGACCCTTGAAGATATGGGAGGGGTATCCTGTTTGATGGTCCACATCGCTAGCAGGATACGCTATGAATGTGGAAGATCACCTCTAATGCCTATCGGATGGTGCAACCTACTAGCATCTCTACAACCGAAATGACCTTCTTACTATTGATGATTTTTATGGTTAATCGATGCCAGATGGCCTTCCACTCCAGAATTCCAAGCTATAGCTGTTGTTATTGGTTACTATGGATTATGACACTTAAATTAAATTTGTCAACATCAAATTTATGGTTTTAAAATTTTTTTAAACATCACAATCAATGTTTTCAAATATTTTTAAACCATCAAATACGTTTGAAAACCCAAAACACATTCCGTGGAACGTCAAATTCCAGGCCTAGTTGGCTCTACATTTGAGCAACATTGTTTTGTTTTTCAATACCATAGCTTTATTTATCGATGGATGTTTTGTTTGAATATATTTCTGTATATCCCTAAGTCATCTTATCTGGAGGATACGGATTTCAAAAAATTATAGTAAAAATTTCATTAAGATGTGCTACCTGTAACTTTGTAATTTGTAAATCCACGATTCAGGTTCGATCTATATTTGATTTTTAATTGGAAAAAATTTCTTTTAGTAACCTATATTGTGAAAATTTTTGGGGATGGATAGACGTTGCCATGGATGTTGGTAATACATAGCATGGCAAAGATGAAGGGTTCTCTTGATTTTTTGGCAGGTCCTTTTTCTCTGCGATGCCTGTTCGCATAACTAGAGCCGCCGCCACTCTCCTTGTCACGCCCCTACATTTGCAGTAGTCTTTCAACCACTTATAGCGAGGTGCGGCACCACCGAACTCTTTCTTTTCACCAATACTTATGTTCATGGACTACGCCTTAACATTCGATACTTATTTTATTTT
This sequence comes from Pinus tabuliformis, assembly GCA_031772625.1. Taxonomy (NCBI): domain Eukaryota; kingdom Viridiplantae; phylum Streptophyta; class Pinopsida; order Pinales; family Pinaceae; genus Pinus; species Pinus tabuliformis. The sequence goes on along the minus strand of CM062809.1, from coordinate 1,133,806,567 downwards.
TCTTTACCAAGTATTTAGATTAGCCTTTATACTAATGAACACCCATACACATTCATTATCCACAACAATTATACATATACAACACAATTGCAACAGTATAAAGGGAGGGGCAACTCCCTGAATATGAGTCTACCCAATTTCAATATATTTTCACTTTTCATAAAAATACAAGTATTACCTTGGAAACCCCAAGTTTCATACTTAGACAAATTTCCAACTTCGTGTCTTTGCCACGAGCTGCCCACCTCGTGCACACCTTGCATGGTGGTCACCTCCACAATCCACACTTAGCCAATTTTCCGATTTGCCAACTCGTGTGCACGGGTGCCCTCACCGAGTACCCACCTCATGCACGACACGGTTGGGTGGGTGCGCCTTCGTGCGGCCCTCCACCCAACTCGTTCACCCAAGTCACCAACTCGTCCAACTGTCGGGCGGGCGCCTTCGTGCAGCTTACACCCAAACTCGTTCACCGCGGGCGGGCGCCTTCGTGCAACCTCACCCGAACTTGTTCAACCTCGGGCGGGCGCCTTCATGCGACCCTCCACCCGAGCCCATTCAACCGGGTGGGCACGCCTTTGTGTGGCCCTCCACCTGAGTTCGTTCAACTGGGTGGGTGTGTGTTTGTGCGGCCCTCCATCCGAGTTTGTTCAACCAAGCAGGCGCGCCTTCGTGTGGCCCTCCACCTGTTCAACCCATTCGACCATCGGGCGGGCGCCTTCGTGCAGCCCTCCACCCGACTCATCGTCTGTTCACCAACTCGTGCAAGCCTGCCCGATGAGCGGGCGCACAATCACCCATGGTACTGCGCCTTGCTACGGCTCTTTTGCATTTCGACCTGCACTTCAACTCCTTCACACCTATTCCTTAGATGCTCGAGCTCGTTGTTGGATGATCATTGGTTGTGAATGCCTTTGCTCCACCTCCCATCCACCTATGTATACGGTTGGTTGGTGTGGTCGTGCCACCCGGCCGACCTTCCATACTTTGCACAGCAAACTGTCCAAAGTCCATGTTTGCTCGTCTGTGAGGTGGATTGGCTTGCCCAGCTTGTGGGACCACCCCCTCATACTCGCCCAACATGCTCCATCGTTTGGTCGGCCCGCGGGTGACTTTTCCAGCTCGTCCCAACTATATTGGTTGTAAGGGTCACTGTTATAAATCCTAGCATGGGAGGACATGTTCTTTTTAATGTAACAAGCTATACCCCTAATGCCTCTACGGGAGGATTGCTTGTTCCAGGTAGACCATAGTGCAAAGCCATCTATGTTAGGGACCTTAGATTCTTCGTGCTCCCAAGTTTCAACAAGCAAAATAATATCAACATCATTCAAGATCCAACTTAGCTTGGGGCCTTTGTTCCATGGAAAGCCTCGACAATTCCAAGAAAGAATCTGGAGCATGTTGAATTTCTATTTATTACTATCTTTTTGGTTTCTATCTCAAATAACAGCTTTTCTATTCCTGATTATTTCCCATTTTCCTTCCTTCCTAGCTTCTTTTGCCTTTTGAATCTCCTTTCGTAATTATGCTTGATCTTCTGGAATGAGATATTCATTTATAAATATTCTTGTTCCTTTTAGACTTGAGGTTTTACTAAGTATGTCATACTTATGGTCAGTAGAGCTCACCTTTATTCAGATCAGCCTTCATTTATTCTCAGTTAATTTCCCCAACCTTGTTGCTTTTGTGAGACACATTGTTTCAATTTGTAATCTATTATGTAATTCTATCTGGGCTATGGCTAAAGTATCCTCGTCTACCTCCTCTTTCAGACCGAAGATTATAAGGTTCAAGGCCTTTTTGTTATGCTCATGGTCTAATTCTATCAATTTTTTCATTTCATCTTTAATTGGTTTGATATCTAATTTACTTGCCACGCTATTTAGGGTGAGGTGACTATTAACTTTTTCTTCTAGTTCTTTAATCATATCCTTCATTCTAAGACTGTCTAAAGTATCAACATCTCCTTGTTGGGATGTTTGGTTCGTATCTTGGTTTTGTTTTTCTATAACCTGCAACCTAGTCTCCATTGCCTCCATTTTATTCTCCAATAGTTCTATTTTATTTTCTATTTGTTTTTGGATCTTGTCTTCAAGAGATGTGAATTTATTTTCCAGCATGGCTTCTAACTCTGTTTGTAGCTTGAATTCTCTTTCTTCTCTACATTTCTCTAAAGACTCTATATACTCATAAAGGCTCTATAGAGTAACTGTGCTAGGTCTACCTTTGGTAATCTTTGGTAGCTATGGTGAATTATTCATACTTGAAAATATATGAGCAGATATGTATTAGAAAAAGATAAGGAATGTGTGCACCTGATATGAGCAAATCGGACCGCAGACCGCACGTGCCCCGGACAAATAACAGCTCGTAGGCCGGATTGGATCTGGAAAGATGATGGAAAAGTATTTGGAAAAATCACACCGCAGACCCATTTCACAGACCTAATACAAGATTTTTTATAAAATCAATTTTCGAACCATTGAGATGATTGAAATTCTATGTTGTAGATACGAGCCCATCGTCGAGGTACAATTTTTCCTTGCTAGACCCCTCACTTCTGCACGTGTACTCACGTACCCCTCTCAAAAAAAAAAACTTCCGAAGATAAAACCCTCAAAAATTGTGCTCTAATGAAAATCAGATCTCAGCCCAAGCAATAGCAAACCCAACTCCACAATAGAGTCTGCCTTCTTAGCAACAATGCAAGCTCAATTGGATAGATCGACCTCTAAACCAGAGCTTGCTGCACCGAGAAACTTCGCAGAAACCACCACAGAGCAATTTCATATCATCGCAGAGGCTTAATAATAATGTTGGCTCAATTGGAAACTTCGCAGAAATAAATTGAAACTCATATTAAAACCACGCTCACACGAATATGTGATAAACCCTAGTTCTGAAACTCTTCGTTCTCTATGGGTGTGCAGATAAAATATGACTCGTGGGACTGTGATAAACCCTAGTACTGAAACTCTTCTCATAAGCCTTCGCATATGTATTTCAGAGAAACCTCCGCAGAAAAAATATTAGAAGCCACAGAAACCACCGTAGAAGTTGCAGACAAAATATTAGAAGCTGTAGAAAATTTGAATGAAAGTCGGAGATTGACATTAACTCGTTGAAAAATTTGAATAGAAGCCACATAAAATTTGAATAGAAGCCGTGGAAAATTTGAATGGAAACCACCGCAAAATATTAGAAGCCGCAGAAATATTAGAAATATGGTTAAGAGTTTGTCTTCCTCGGACATAGGGAAATAAGTTAAGGGCTAAAGACCTAGAAGCATGTGGTATGAGTGGGAGCATGCCCCTTAAAGACCATCAATGAATAATTCTGTGTGGCATGGTTTTCTTTGAATAACAATAATGAATCAACCTATTTAAAATTATAATCTCTCTCAACATATTATAAATACAAAAATAAAATAAAATTATATTAACTAATATATTTTAAAAATATACCAATAATAAATATAAAAAACTTTCAAAACCTATATCAAATATATTTATATTTAATTTTTCAAAATAATAAATTTTTAATTATAAAATAAATTATTTTCTAAATTATATTGGTATATATATCCCAAAATAAATGTTAGCCAAAATTTAATAACATTTTATATTTTATTTTTCCTTATTTCTAATATTCAAAATAAATAAATATTAACATTTCTAAATTTCTAGAAAATGAGTGGAAAAAATATATTATATGTGCTGTACTTGAGATTATATAAATTTGTAATCACGTTATAATGTATAAAATATGATAATGTATAAAATCAGCCGTTAGTTGGTAATAAAATCATTGAGAATCAGGCGTTAGTTGATTCTCCATGGACAAAAACCGCTTGACAGGTGGTTCACTGCTGATTCACAAATGACATGGTCGAATGGACACGTGGCATTTTCTTATACGTTGCGGACAGACGACGAAAGCCTCTGAAGAGCCTCCCCTTAATAAAGCCGTAGTCTTTAACGCGACTTTTTGAAAGCCTTTCCGGCGATTTTTTCCGGTGAAAATCCGGCAGTAATTTATTGAAATCGAAGTTTGATAACTAGTTTCTGCACAATGAAAGCGTCCCAGGGGTTTTTCAGGGTGCTGAATCCGAATATGCAGTTAAAAAACCATTTTAACTGCAACAAATCATGATTTCATCTCAATTTCTTCCGCCGGATTCCGTCACCGGAATCTCAAAAAGTCGCATTATAGACAACTCCCTTAATAAACGCCTTCGGCGTAATTATGTTCACTTCCTGCAAGTACCAAACAAAGTAAGACTTACATTAAATAATCAATATTAAGTATATCATATTCACTTCCCCAGCACCAACCAAAGTGAGAAAATATTATTTTGGGATATTAAATTTGGATTCAAAATTTAGTTATTACCATGGTTTTAATATTATTATGGTTACTTTTTAAATATTTTTTAAATTTGTGTTATTTGATAATATTTTTTAGATTACTTTAAAATTTTAAAATAATAATATTTTTATTAAATTTAAATTTTATCAAAAATAAAGAAATTATTAATAATTTATTAATTTTTTTATTATAAAATAAATAACTTTAAAAATTTAAGGAAAACATATGAGTAAGTTATTTATGCTATATTTTATTCTTTATAAATAAATTATATAATTACTCTTATATTGTTGAATTATAATATTTTTATATTATAATTTTTTAAATATTATAATTTTTTAAAAATATTTATATTATAATAATTTTTTTTTAATATAAAGTCAACACGCCTCGAATACTAAAATATAGAGTGTTTCTAGTCACAATAAAATAAAGACTATTTAGATAGATAAGTGAACTCTATGTTAAGATGTAGAGAGCTTATAGGCCTAAACAAAAACGAAAAAAATCGACCTTTAGAGATGTGATATTTATATAATTATAAATAATATTATGAAGAACTAGCACAGATCCATCTTCCCACAAAATTTATGCAATTCCAAGAGGAATCAAGTTTTTAGAAGAGTAAACATTTTTTCAAGCTCTTCACTTAAAATGAATTTTTCATCTTGTAAAGATTTCATCCTTCTTGGTAGTTCCAGAGTTAAGATAGATGTCTACTCATATATGATGCATGTGTTATATTATTGTTTTTCATTACATAATCTTTCCTTTTATGATTATTTTTATTATTTATTGCGTGATGGTAGATAATTTATTTTATTGTTTATTATAATATATACAAATTTTATGTCAACTCATAATAGCTCTAGTGGTAGCTAGGAGACTTCATTCCTCCTCTACCGAGGTTGTATTCTATAAATACGTGAAATATTTTGTGGCAAAACTCTGAACATGTTGATCCTATAAGCTTGAAGGGACAAGAACATTTTAATATCTTGATATTGACGTGAGTAATTGATCCTACGTCTTTCTCAGAACAATTCAATAAAGTTCACTAGTTGCCTTGAAAATGAAATATTTACAAATTTTATATATACTTTTGTCATTACTTTATATATTTTCTTTATAATTATTGCTATCACAACCATAACCAAGCCAAACAACAGGACTAGGAGGCTACTGAGACCTTTCATCCAATTGCCCCCCCAAAATGTCGCAGTGAAATTCAGTGCCTAAAGACTATGATGACTAGAGATAAGTAGACCTTATCTAATTTAGAGCTCATGGAGGAAATAGGGCAGTGGATTCCTGACCTTGGCCACACTAGAAGAAGGAAAACGTATCATTTTCAAGATTAATCTTTCTATTGGAAAATAAAAAACATGTTGGGTAGGTTCTTTACTAAGAATCAAGTCCAAAGGTACAATGTATTTGCAAGTATTGTGGATGTGAAATAGACAATGTATGTGCTTCGAAAGAAATAATCTATAACAGGAAAAAACGAAGTCTTGCTAGGGTAAGATCACCTCACCGAAACTAGAAAAGGAAAATAGGGGTCTTGAAACCCTCAGAGCCTCATGCTCAAATAAAATAAAGATAATCTAATCCAATTTGATGATGAAAAATGATTCAAACTCTCCTTCAATTATATATTTCCTTTTTCGGATTCTTATTGCTAAATCAATGTGAGGGTTTACAAGTGAAGCCCCCAATTTGGGTTCTTTTCCCTAAGTACCCCAAATTTTACCTAATGTTTTACCAAATACTAAATAATGGGTTCCCCCCTTTATCAACAATTATAGCCTACAAGGTTGGATAGGATACTTCATCTTCCCATTGGAAATTAATCCATAAGAGACATTACAACCTAGCCCCTCGCCTGCCCTATCTTCCCTAGAATATTAGTATGTCTAAATAGCTTAGATTTGGGCCGAATTAGCATCTACTTCATGTCACATTACTTTTGTCACAATACGTAGTCCAACCGAGGTCCAATGTTTAGGAATGTTCATCTTGTGCACTTCTCCAGTGCGGCCCAAATCTCAGATACCTCGGATTGCCAGACCAATTGCCCAAATTTCAATATAATTTAAAAAATTATTCAACGCATGAAATCGGTTACAAGCAAAACCATTTGGCATGAATCCCAATGTTGGGGCACATCATTGGATGGCATAACATTTTTTTCATGTTGACATCATCATGCCACATGGAAGGCTCTGATTTTGGGCATGTGTCATAAGGATTTGGACCACTCAGCCACCCAAAAAGTCCAAATATTCCTACCATGTGTCACCATTACAGAATGTTCCACGACATCATGCAACATGGGAGACTCTAAGTGTTTCCATGTCATTAGATTGATATAGTGAGTGTCACCTGTATGCCACCTCACTACCCTCATCATTTTTCATTATCAATTTGTAGGAAGGGGGAAATCTGAATCTGTATGCTTTTTTTTTTTTTCCTTTATAAAAGTTCTTTAGGGTTGGATTCCCAAGATACACTCGAAGCATGAAGAACACAGAATTCTGACCAAAAATAAAAGCTCAAAACTTTTCTTCATATGCATCACCAAATGGGTCAAAGTGCTTGGATATTTAGATGTGTTCAAACTAGTGGGGAATCCAACATTTTTCCCTCACACCATTTGTTTTCTTCTAGAAAGGCCTAAATCTCTAGAATTCTTCCACAATAGAAGACTTCCCAACTTTAAACTACATTATCTATTCAACCCTAGGAAGATTTTATATTTGCCATATACTATTGGAAATTTTCCTTACAGGGCTACCTAACTTTGCATCTTGTAGGAGCACCTCACTTGATCATCTATGAACAAAATGCCTTCAAATATATGCATTGAACCATACATCAACCAATCATATTCATAATGTTTTTAAGACATTCATCACTTATATTGCTAGTATGATGGTTCTCAAATAATTACCTTAATTACCATCAAACTCCCCCTGATATTGAGAATGCTTGATATCAGTGAATACTCTTTTGATATCAAATTCCATACATTGACATCATTAACAACATCCTACAATCTCTACTTAGCTATGCAATGAAAATTCTGATAACAAATCTCCCATTTTGGCATTGATGGAAACTTTACCAAACATTGTTGAGGCATTGATGGTGACAACATATTGCAACACTCCCCCTGATGCCTATCAAGCTCACTCTTCTCCTCTTGTATATGGCACATTCCATGGCTGATTTACACATTTTTTCCCCTTTAGTTTTTCTCCCTTTAACAACATTTGGGCTCTTGGTACCAATGATGTCATTATTCTTTGGTCTAGGAACTAGTTCCCAAGTATTATTTTTTTCTATCTTGTCCTATTCTTCATCCATTTCCTTAATTCGAAATTTATCTTATTTCCTTGGATAAAGCTTATGGGTTCTATGTAGGATAGTAGTGTGAAATTTGCATGCATGGGACTGCCTCTAAATATTCATCTTATCTTAACACTGAGTTCTTTGTCTCTAATTATTTGGCTCTCGAGGTGTTTATTCTACATATATATAGATGGCGTTTTGTGCTTATGATATTTCCTTCTTCTTTCTCATCATCATGATCACTTATGTCTTCAAGCTCTGCATATTTGAAAATGCAGCCATCACCCTCATCTAATTTCTTGCGTGGCTTTGTTGCATGAGGTAAGGCTTCATCCACTTTAACATCAATGTATTCTTTGATTCTCTTAGTACTTTTGCTATAGAATTTGCATCCTTTTCTTCTGATTGCATATCTAAGAAACATTTCTTTATCTACATGAGAGTCAAACCTACTAAGCTTCTTGTCCTTTCTCTTTATATAACATTTACTGTCGAAAACCTTGAGATTCTTTACCAAGGCTCACTCCTATCCATAATTCATAATGATTCTTCTCATTGTTAGGCCTAAGTTGAGTACTATATCATTGTTAGGAAGGAATTTTATTTGTAAGTCCTCATTCTCAACTTAAGCCTTGAATATTCTGAATTTACTTAAATCTTGTGATTTTTCCCTTAGTAACATGATCCATGTAGCTCTAGTTAAATCGTCGATGAACAAGATAAAATACTTCTGTCCTCTTTGAATTTGTGTCATTTTAGGACCACATATGCCAATATGAATTAGTTTTAGAGGTATGGATGTTGAGTGCTCCTTTATTTTGAAATGTACTCTTGCCTCGTTACCAAACTAATAGGATTTGCATATGGAATTGTCTGGCTTCAAAAGTTTTGTTCAACCTCTAACTCCCTCTATCTTGTTGATTTTCACCAAGTTCTCAAAGCTTTGATGACCTATTATCCTATGCCATAGCCATGTCTCATCTTCCTTATTTAAGTAGCACTTTACTCTGGAGTCATCAAAGGAAAATACATTGTTCAGGGTCCTACTTGCTTTACCTGATAGATTACAATTATATGCCTTTCTTATTTAACAATCCTTAGACTGAAGGATAACAACAAAGCTATCATCACACATCTCACTGACACTAAGAAGATTTTGTTTAAGGTTATCCACATACAAGACATTCTAGGCCTTGGTCTTCTCATCCAGGCTAATTGTTCCTTTTCCTTTTATTTCAGTTGGAGCATTGTTTCCAAATTTGACATTACCTTTCCCTCTCTCTCTTATAAATAGGAATTTACTTCTATCTCCATTCATGTACTTCTAACATCCATTGTCAACATACCACTTCTTTTCTTGATCATGGATATATATGACAACATTGCATTCCTCAATTCCCTATGTTTTTGTTCCCATTTCTTCACATTCTCTTGAGGAGCGAACTGTTCATTTATTGCCTATTAGGATTACAAAATTTAATCTGACACTAATTGTCATTGTGCCCATAGTTGTGGAAAATATATTTTCCAATCTCATTCATAAGAGGAAAGAATGTGTTTCTTTGTGCTAAAAAGGAATTTCTAGATCATTAATTTTGAAAATGAATAGATGTAACATTTTCATATTTTTCAATTTTATTAAATTTACAATCCATAGCTTTATTAACAAATTTATGACAAGTATATCAATTACCATAAAATAACTTTGAGTACCTGGAATATTGCATCTTTTTTGGTTGAGTATATCTACTAAAACTTGGACAGGTCTTTCTTCTTGATGGACATGTTTGCGCTGAGGTGCATTTGTGGTCTTGATAGAATTGTCACATTTCTAGTTTCTTTCTTGTTTAGTCAACTTTTAATTTTTGTTGTCTTCCCCTTTAAGTGCTTATGCATACCTTTGATGCTCTTCATTTCTTGGGGACCTAATACTAAATTCTCCTTTTGAGGTATTTGGAGGATTTTTATATCTCAATCTGGATTTACTTGTAGATGTTTGGGAGCTGAGAATTTCAGTCAAGCTTTCTGAACCTTTAGTAAATCTAAGGCTCAAATCCATGTTGTCTTTGAATTTGACGATATTTTTTCTCAAATATACAACTTTTTCCTCTAATTTTTTACGGTTCCTTTTGTTATGGGAAAATTTGGCCTGATGAAGTAATCTACTTTTAACCTAGTAAATAAAAGAATGATATACACATATTTATGTGTGATCCTGAACAAGATCAAAGAGTCAAACCCCATACTTTTCTTAAAAAACAAATAAATTCAACACTTGTACATGATAAAATTAAGTTTGAAAGTTGAAACATGGTATCCTCGCAGGTCAGTGGAGTTTTTGATCTTTTGCCCACATGGGATGTCACTCCACCTCTTACACGTGACTCCCTTGATGACAAGTATTCTTCTTGATATCGGCTATTTTAGAATTAAAAACTAATTTATTTGAACGAAAATTATAATTTATGTTAGAATTTACCGATTTAGAATTAACACACTAGTACTTACTAATGTATATTCACTAATTTTCTTTAGCAGAAAATTTGGTATTTTGAAAAAGTATGTGTAGGTTTATGAGTATAGACTTAAGATTTTGCACGACTGCATAATATTTTATGGCTTGTCATATCGATAATACTTATGGTTAATTTAACAAAATAGAAGGTGCCTTAAACATATTTTAAGGGAGTATGAGACCATTTTTTTTGTACTTTGTAGCTTGGTGCAAATATTGTGTATTCCAAGTGGGTTGGCACGAAGATTGAATTCAATGGACTTAATCATCTTCTTGTAAAGGAAGATGGAATCATTAGGATTCTTGATACATATGATATCCAGGATTTGAAGGATTTGAAGCCATTGAATGATCTAATTGAATGATATAGTTTTAATTAAGGTACGAAAGTTTGATGGAAATTAGTTTTAGTAGAAATATAACATTTCAGGTCTGGATAAAATATTTCAGGCGAATTGAAATTGGGTATTTGAGCATGGAAATTGTGTATTCTCTTCAGAAAAGCTCTTAGGATTGAGTGAATTTTAAAGGTTCAACGATAGAAGAGAAGATATTGAATTAGGAGTGAATTTATGTTTTATAATTTCCCAATAAATCTAGCTCACATGTTTATGAAGTAGCTATTGATCTAGAGCTTCCAAATCCAATTGATTAAGTTTTATATTCTGGTTTTCAAAAGCAATAATGGCCTTGTCTTGTAAAACCATGGCATTTTCACACTAGTGTTCCATTGAAGCTAGTTTTTCTTCATTGATTAGTTTCCACGAAAATTAATGTGACTATCATGGCTTGATGTGACCAAGTGTGTAAAGCGAACTAGCAAAATGGAAGAGCGCTTTCCTTGGAAAGAGTTTTGTGGTTCAATTCCATTGTGCCCTAACATGAATTAATCATTGAATAAAAAAAAGGATTCACATTCTATATTTTCTTTCTAAAGATGATTGGATTAAAGACATATTGTCTCTATGGAGATAATAACTAAGATTAAAGACATTATCTCTATATAGAGACAATATACATTTAATCACAGGTATAGTATCAATTGTCGCTTAAGATAATAATACATGTGTTCTATATTGTCTTTATAGAGACAATGATTTGAGACACTCACAATATTTAAGACAATTTACAAGTTTTTCTTTGTCTCAAGTTAAGATAATTTACTCAAATTTTGTCTTAAATATTGTCTTAAAATCCCCTATATGCAATAGTAAGATAACTATAAACATATGCTATTTAGTAACCCCTAGAAAGTATCAATTTTTTTATTTATTTTATTACTACGTTATAATTATTAATATGATAATTTGGAAAAAAATTATGTTTATATTATTGCTCTAAATTTCTTGTAGCAAGTTAATAATCATAATAATATAATTTTTATTACTTAAATTGAAATCATTACCTAACTTTAAAATAATAATAATAATAATTACATAATAGCTATATAATTATTAACAATAACCACAATAATAATATATAATATATAGTGTGAGTTGTTATATTAATTAACTATTATTAATATTTGCAGTTCTAGCTAATACCAAATTACATTGATGGGTTAAATCGCTTAATTTGTTCATTATTTTTAAAATAGGTATTTAAGAATAAATAACATTATATTTTACTAAGTAAATGTATTATAAAATTATATAAATTAAATGGTTTGTAAATATAGATAGACATCAATTTGTAATAAACATCAAAGCACACATTTAGTTTACTTCAAAATATTGATCAAATAATTGCTTGGGGTTTTGTAAATATAATTTTTTCTTCTTTTATTTGTAAAATTTTATTTTAAATTTGATCACATAATTTGTTTTTTGTCTTGTGGCTACAACACTAGACAAGCGAAGCCTTGACCTTAAATGAAAGGGTTTTATGAGTTGGCAAGAGTTTTATCCCATGTTAAAAATGACATTAATAATATCTTTATCTTCTTTAATTAATTATTATTATATAGGTTAAATGGTGTGAAACCATTACATCAAATAAAATTAGCATTATTTGATATTCTTAATAAATTATGGTACAATTGTCCTGCCACTCTCCAAATGTTAGTATATAAATTATGGTAATGTTTGTATATAATAAAATATTCAATGTCCAAATAAAAAAAAGTAATTAAAAATAAAAAATAAAATAAAAAATATCAAATACTTCTTAATAAGAAAATTAAGAGGATATGTGTAATGTAACATTTAAAATATTTATAAAAAATCTAATATGGGCCATCAATAAAATATTGTAATATATAAGATTAAATAATTTTGATATATATTTAAAAAGAAAAACATTTTAATGTGAAAAAGTAGGCCATAATGCAATGCACATGTTATGTAACATATTTTTGTGTGTGTGTATAACAATTGAAAAAAATAAGTTTTAGTGGTGAAAACATTCGAAGTAGTATCATTATTTTACATTTTGGTTTCTTTTTTAGGTATATTTTTTTTCCATTTTTCTCTTAAATCTAATAATAAATTACAAAATACAATTTAAACTATGAAAAATTACACCTTCTACATAGATGCAATTTTGTTTTTTAAATTTTGCATTCTAAAATAAACTTACACCTAAAAATATTTGATTCCCCTCTAGATATACTAGATCCATACTTAAAATGAATCTATAATGATTTTTTTAATTGTTTACTTTGATATAGTAAAATAAAATTGTTTTAAAATTAAAATCATAATATTTATATAAAATTAATATTTCTTATCTTTTAATATAAATTATTAGTCATTTTCTTAAAAATAATGTATTTATTTATATTAAATAATATTTATATAATAAATGTGAGATGTGTCACATTGTGAGTTGCGGAGCATGGCTACATCTTGTAAACACGGGAGTAAGTGAAACACAAGTAACATCATTTATTTTGGTTAGATAACATTTGTATTAATTGTTCCATACAATGCTTCGACTCTAATTTATTAAAACTTCTAAGCTTGAAGATTCAAATCATATTATAGGTTTGGTAACACCAAAATGAAAAAACCTTTATATGAATTAGTTTTTCTAAGTGGATTGATTTAAAAAAAAAAATCCTTATTTTTTATTTTTATTTTCTAATTCAGTTTAGAAATTGATGTTTTATCTCATGGTACTTGTAATATTTAGTGAATTGGTTTGAAGTGTACTTACTTTCATAGTTAATTCTTAGAATTTGAATGCTACTTATTTTTATAGGCACTTTTTCGGCACTGAAGTCATTGGTTCAATTCCCCATTTTGATCGGGTGATATATTGGACATGATGAAGATGTAGTCCCGCCAAGCTTACAAAAAAAAATTATATCGAAAATCTAGAGTCCAAAAAATACTTTTATTATGTTTTACTTCTACCACCTTAGTGAATTCCTTGAATTTTTCAAAATCCTCTAACTTGTTCTTCAAGAAGAAAACAATCTTAATTATCACTCCAAATCCCTCCCAATCAAATCTTTTAAATCACCACCCTCTCTTGGATTGATTTCTCTCATAAATTATTCCCTCCCACTAGTAGATGTTCTTTACATATTTGCTCGTGCTTCTATGTTATTTCTTACTCTTGCCTCTCCTTCTACCTGTAAGACCCAAAATGTGTTTGGTTGGAAATCCATTCAGAGATTAGCAAATACAATTACTTATTTGATTTCTCAAGTCAATTGAATTAGGGAAAATAAAGGTCTAAGAGAAGAGGTTGCATTATTATAGTGTGTTTGTTTCTACATCATATTCTTTTCCTCTTTCCCGTATAAATGGATCTTAACATACCCTCTTGGCATCCTTGACTGCTAACTTTAACCCTTACAAATCATTTAATAAATAATAATTATAAAAATACATATAAAATAATGACAAAACTATATATGAAATTTGTATATATTTCCTTTTTATGGGGACTAGTGAACTTTATTGAATTGTTCTGGAAAGGCCTAGGATCAATTACTCATGTAAATATCAAGATATTAAAATTTTCTTGTGCCTTTGAACTTATAGGATCACCATGTTGATGCAGGAGCATCTGGCTAATAGGACAAAGAAAAAATGAAGGCGGTATGGTCTCTGAAGAGGACGGAGGAGTTAACTCACTGAATGGATAACGTGTTTGTGTTTTTTTACTTTTATTTCATTAAGTTGTCTAAGTTAATTTAGTGAACAGTAATTAGGAACAGTAGGATTAGTTAGTGTCACTGTTCTAAACAGTTAATTTACCTTTGTTAAAAAATGTTGAACGACAATGAAAATTTCTGTACAAGAAAGAACTGATGTAACTGATCGAACATAACTAACAGCAGTTAGTAACAGTTTCCTAACAAAGTTTTTAAAAGAGAAACAGAACACAATGTAAAGGGTTCGACTATCAGAGAAATGAGAAAAAAAGAGTTGTAGTTTTCTGTGCATATTCTCCTCTTCAACGTCCCTAAGACTGTTTACATTATTAGTGTGAAATTACATTTGTTTTACGTACAGTGTAGATTGTTGGTAATATCCTTACAGGCTATAATGCGACTGGAGTGATAGAAAAAACTAGAAGTAGAACATAAGCACACAGGTTGCAGGCGGATTCAAAGAATGTGCGGTGGAAGACCAAACAAACAGACTTCGAGACCACATATATAATCGAAAGTCAAGAAGCCGGAATTAGCGAGCCAAGACAATCAATTAAATTCTAAAATTTCCAGGTATGCGAATATACAGTCCATACAGTTTCATAATTGAATCAATATAAATGAGAAGATAGCATTCTGGTTCTTTATACATATATATATTCTGTTCGAAACAAAAGAGAAAGAACCCGTTCCATAAATATATTACCCATGCTTATGTCAAAGTGGGAACCAAACACAGCAACCCTCGACCCATTACAGTAACCAAACAACAGTGTCAATCTACAGTGGAACTGTGTACAGACAATGACTCATAAAATATAATTACACAGACCCTAACAGTCATAGCCTAAGGCCGAACAGAAACAACTAGAAAACAAAGAACGACACTACCCGTGTCCAGTTGGAGCAGTCAAATTTCCAGACGTCGAAACCCTTGAGCGGCCATACCTGCAACAACAAACAGCAAATGGAATAAGTGCTGACAGTACAAAGAAAAGAGGACTCGAAACTTAAAAAAGTAAATAAATCACAGTTGGTTTGTTTACCTGACGAAGGCAAGCCGCGGCCGTAACAATTCCACCAGGTTCCCTTGCTCACAATGAGCCAAAACATTAGGGAACTGAGAGAAAAGGAACAGGCACTGATAGCATGGAACAGGCGGACTTACCCTGAGAGTGGCGGAGAAACCAAAGAAGTTTGACACCGTAATTCTGCCAGGCCCGTGGAAAGTCAATTTTGGAACCAGAGGACCGTCACCAGAAGCAGCACAACCAGCAAACGACTGCAACAACTGTGGGAAGCACAGGCACCAGAACTGCATACCAAGTAGAAAGGAACGCAGAGACGCAACAGCTAGTTACCATCACATAACAACAACCGAAACTTGGCATAAACAGGAAAAGAGCCGAACCTACCAGGTTGATATAACCCTTGCCGGACGAGTGGGAGAAATTTCCAGGTCGAAGCCTGAACCAGGGGAACGCAACCACAGAGTTCCACATCGAAACCGCGAAGAACCGCCGAGAGCACATAGCTCACAGAACCGGGAGAATGACAGAGTGAATGACTTGGGCGCGAGTTTGAGAACACCCATACCAAGGCGGGCTCGAGGAATCCCAAGGAGGGACAGTTGTCAAACAACCAGAGACCAGCGTACCAATCACAAGACCTATCATTAAATTCAAGCGCCGACAAATCGATTTGTATAAACAAAAATCTTCTGTACCTAATTAACTGCAATTGTACTCCCGCATCGAAATACGTTGGAGGTGTATTACGTGGGCTGGCCCCATCAAGTGGTATCAGAACAGGGAGTTGAAGAAATCAGGATATGGAGGTTCAAAGATGAGGACGTGGAAGAGGTGTGCGCAAAGCAGCAGATGAGGGCTTGAGGGAAGAATTAAGGGCCCTTACTGCTCGCTTAGAAGCAGTGGAGGCAGGAAGGAGAAGAGACCTAAAACTTGGGGATGACAGTGAGGAGGAGGCAGTAGCTGCTATAGATGGATCAGATGAAGAAGCCCCGGAGTTAAGACTGTTGAGATCAGTATTGCTATCCAGCAGCAAACCCAAACCAGAGATTCCTAACTATGATGGCAGTCTGTCCGCAGATGTTCTGCTGGACTAGGTAAGTGAGTTAGATAAGTATTTTGAAAACGAAGAGATCAGTGAGGAAAAAAGAGTTAGATTTGCTGCAACCAGGATAAATGGACACGCCACTTTGTGGTGGGATAGTGTCCAGGCAGACAGAAGGAGAATGAACAAGCTACCGATAAAGAAGTGGCCAAGGATGGTGGCAAAGCTGAAAGGCAGATTCCTGCCTAAAGATTATCAGGTTGAGCTTTACCGACGGGTACAAAATTTAAGACAGAAGGGTATGACCGTAAAGGAATACACATAAGAGTTTTATCGTGTAAACTTGAGGGCTGGTTATACTGATGATACTCTTGAGAAGACAACGAGATACATGAACGGTTTGAGGCTGGAAATACTAGATGAGATCAGTATTCTCTCTCCGCGGAATATAAAAGAAGCCTTTCAGAGTGCTGTAAAGGCTGAGGAAAAGATTAATAGAAGGCAGAATAATAGGAGAGGATGAGGAAATGGCAGAGGACGAGGACAGTCCTACAGCAAAGGGAGAACTGCGACTAACAGCGAAGAAGGCAGCAACTCCAGGGCTTCAGGAACAACAGAGAAGGGAGATAGCACGAGAGGAGGTTGGCCATATCAGCGAGGAAGAGGGAATGGCCGAGGAAGGGGAGCTAATGTCCAGTGCTACAGGTGCCACAAGTGGGGGCACAGATCCTTCAAATGCACGGAAGCAGAGAACGCTGGCTAGAGGGGAACATTTGTTGCACAACCTGAGGAAGCTGAGGCACCACCCCAGGAGGTGGAAAATGTGGCAGAAACAGGAGAGGCTTTGGTTTTAAATAAATTCTTGTTGAAGCCAGCCAAGGAGACGGCTGAGCAGACTCAACGGAAGGCACTGTTCCGAACAGTTTGTAAATCACATGGAAAGTGCTGTAAATTGATCATAGACAGTGGGAGTACAGACAATTTGGTTGCCACCGAGATGGTGGAGAAGTTGGGATTGAAGCGACTTAAGCATCCCACACCTTACAAGGTGTCGTGGCTGTAGAAAGGTCACCAGCTATTAGTTGATGAATAGTGCGAGGTTGAATTTCACATAGGCAAATACTAGGACAAGGTTGTTTGCGATATCATGCCAATGGATGTGTGCCATATACTGCTGGGGAGACCGTGGCAGTATGATTGGAAGGTGATGCACGATGGGAAGACGAATTGTTACAAATTCATGAAAGATGGAATCAAGCATACGCTTGTACCCATCAAAGAAGAGGATACAACAGAAGCAAGTGGAACAAAAGCTTTATTAGTAGGAGGAAAACAGTTTATCAAACAGATTGAGGAGAACGAAATGAATTATGTGGTTGTGAGGAGAACTAAGACTGTGTTGCTGAACACATAAATGTTAGAATTGTCTGCAGAGATTCAGGAGATGTTAGAAGAATTGAAGGACATTGTAGTTGATGACTTACCGGACAAGTTGCCTCCCAAGAGGAGCATCAGCCATCATATCGATTTCATACCCGGAGCAAGCCTACCAAATAAAGTAGCGTATCGAATGAGCCTAAAAGTTAATGAAGAGATTTGCAAACAGGTGCAAGAGCTGCTGGACAAGGGGCTGATCAGAGAAATCTTGAGCCCTTGCGTGGTACCAACAGTACTCGTGCCTAAGAAGGGTGGAGAATGGCGGATGTGTACGGATTTGCGAGCTATCAATAAAATCACTATTCGATACAGATTTCCCTTACCCAGAATGGATGATATGATGGATTGTCTTAGTGGGGCAGCTTATTTCACGAAGATTGATCTAAAGAGTGGCTATCATCAGATTAGGATCAAAGAAGGGGACGAGTGGAAGACGGCCTTCAAGACCAATGAAGGGTTGTACGAGTGGCTAGTCATGCCGTTCGATTTGAGCAACGCTCCTAGTACTTTTATGAGGTTGATGAATGAGATGTTAAAAGAATTTATTGGCAAGTTTGTGATAGTCTATCTTGACAATATTTTGATTTTTATAAGAACGAAGGGAGAGCACCTTCAGCATGTTCGAAGAGTGCTAAAGAAGTTACAGCAGAACAAACTGCTGATAAACTTAAAAAAATGTACTTTCCTGCAGAAGGAACTGGTTTATTTGGGGTTTGTAGTTGCAGAAAATGAATTGAATATGGATCCAGAAAAGATCGCAGCAATCGTCAATTGGCCGTCACCAAAGAGCTCGTTTGAGGTACGTAGCTTTCACGGATTGGCGAGTTTTTATCGAAAGTTTATTAGGAATTTCAGTGAAATCCGTGCGCCGATGCTAGACACCATAAAAAATGCCAGTTAGCCTTTTTGTTGGACCAGAGCAGTAGAGAACAACTTTCAGCTTTTGAAGCAGAAGATTATAGAGAGGCCGATTTTAAGGCTGCCCGACTTTAACAAGCTTTTCCAGGTTCGATGTGATGCAAGTGGGACAGCTATTGGCACTGTGCTCAGTCAGGAAGATAGACCTGTGGCATTCTTTAGTGAGAAATTGAACGAGAGCAAGTAGAAATATTCCTCGTATGACAAGGAATTTTATGCCGTGGTCCAAGCTTTAAAGCATTGGAGACACTACCTGCTGGGCAACGAGTTTGTATTATTTTCTGATAATTCAGCGCTGCAATATGTAATGCAACAACACAAATTGAACCATAAGCATGCCAAATGGGTAGAGTATCTGCAGAGTTTCACTTTCATGCTAAAACACATCAGTGGGCAAGCCAATAAAGTGGCAGATGCCTTGAGCAGAAGAGCTTTGCTCTTACAGGAAAGTACAATACAGGTGATGGGATTCGAACATCTAAAGGATTTGTACCAGACCAACATAGACTTCAAGGAAGCCTTTGAAGCCTGCCAAAATTCTGTGCTGAGAAATACAAGTCCATGGTTGGACTACAATTTGCAAGAAGGACTATTATTCAGAGGTGGACAGTTATGTATCCCAGACTGTTTGATGAGGGAAAATATTATAGGGAGAAACATAGTGGGGGTCTAGCCGGTCATTTCGGCATAGACAAAACTTTGGAGCAGCTCGGACACTTTTATTACTGGCCCAGAATGCGCAGGGATGTACAACGATATGTGAACAGGTGTAAAGTCTGCCAACTAGCGAAAGGACATAGTCAGAATACTGGACTTTACACGCCACTACCTATTCCGAGCAGGCCGTGGGACTCAGTCAGCATTGACTTTGTCTTGGGACTGCCTAGAACGCAGCGGGGGTATGACTCAGTGATGGTGGTGGTAGACAGATTTTCAAAAATGGCGCATTTTATCCCTTGTCGAAAAACTAGTGATGCCACCCATGTAGCTCACCTGTTTTTCACGGAGATTGTTAGATTACACGGCCTACCCAGATCTATTATTTCCGACAGGGACGTGAAATTCACAGGACACTTTTGGCGCACCCTGTGGAAAAAGTTGGACACACAGTTGAACTTCAGTTCTGCATATCACCCGCAGACTGATGGACAAACGGAAGTGGTGAACAGGAGTTTGGGAAATTTGTTACGTAGCTTGACTGGGGAAAATTCACGGTTATGGGATCATGCTCTCGCTCAGGCGGAATTCGCTTATAATGATTCGCCAAATCGTAGCACCGGACACAACCCATTCCAAATCTTATACGGCATGCATCCTCGGGGAATACATGAACTGCGAGATTTGGGAAAGTTGGAACGGAGAAGTGCGGATGGAGAAGATTTTGATGAAGTGATGAGTGAACTACACGAACGGGTAAAATTAAAGTTGCAGGACAACGTGTAGAAATATAAGCAACAAGCAGATTCAAAGCGGAGAGAAGTCCAATTTAATGTTGGAGACGAGGTCCTTGCACACTTGTGCAAAGAACGATTTCCTAAGGGCGCATATAATAAGCTAAAATTTAAAAATATTGGCCCCTGCAAGATTTTGCGTAAGTTCTCAGCCAACGCTTATGAAATCCAGCTGCCACCTGATATAGGCATATCACCTATTTTCAATGTGGCGGACCTGTTCCCATATACTGCCCACGCAGAGGAAGACAGTGTGGTACGGCCAGAACGGGACACCCAAGTTGGAGACAGTTCTTGGATGAGGCATATGCCTTTGGTTCAACCCCATGAGATTGAGGGGATTCTCGATACCCAGGTAGCCAAGAAGACACGCAGGAAGGAGTATCTATGATACCTCGTCAAGTGGAAGAACCGTCCAATTGAGGACAGTTCGTGGCTTGACGCGGCGCAGATACAGAAGGCTGGCTATTCTGTGGAGGAGCTCATGGAACGGAGCCATGATTTTCTCTTACCCCGGGAGCCTGATGCAGGAGCATCTGGCTGACAGGACAAAGACAAAATGAAGGCGGTATGGTCTCTGAAGGGGACGGAGGAGTTAACTCACTGAATGGATAACGTGCTTGTGTTTTTTTACTTTTATTTCATTAAGTTGTCTAAGTTAATTTAGTGAACAGTAATTAGGAATAGTAGGATTAGTTAGTGTCACTGTTCTAAACAGTTAATTTACCTTTGTTAAAAAATGTTGAACGACAATGAAAAGTTCTGTACAAGAAATAACTGATGTAACTGATCGAACATAACTAACAGTAGTTAGTAACAGTTTCCTAACAATGTTTTTAAAAGAGAAACAGAACACAATGTAAAGGGTTCGACTATCAGAGAAATGAGAAAAAAATAGTTGTAGTTTTCTGTGCATATTCTCCTCTTCAACGTCCCTAAGACTGTTTACATTATTAGTGTGAAATTACATTTGTTTTACGTACAATGTATACTGTTGGTAATATCCTTACAGGCTATAATGTGACTGGAGTGATAGCAAAAACTAGAAGTAGAACGTAAGCACACAGGTTGCAGGCGGATTCAAAGAACGTGCGGTGGAAGACCAAACAAACAAACTTCGAGACCACATATATAATCAAAAGTCAAGAAGTCAGAATTAGCGAGCCAAAACAATCAATTAAATTATAAAATTACCAGGTATGCGAATATACAGTCCATATAGTTTCATAATTGAATCAATATAAACGAGAAGATAGCATTCTGGTTCTTTATACATATATATATTCTGTTCGAAACAAAAGAGAAAGAACCTGTTCCATAAATATATTACCCATGCTTATGTCAAAGCGGGAACCAGACACAGTAACCCTCGACCCATTACAGTAACCAAACAGCAGTGTCAATCTACAGTGGAACTGTGTACAGACAGTGACTCGTAAAACATAATTACACAGACCCTAACAGTCATAGCCTAAGGCCGAACAGAAACAACTAGCAAACAGAGAACGACACTACCCATGTCCAGTTGGAGCAGTCAAATTTCCAGACGCCGAAACCCTCGAGCGGCCATACCTGCAACAACAAACAGCAAACGGAATAAGTGTCGACAGTACAAAGAAAAGAGGACTCGAAACTTAACAAAGTAAATAAATCACAGTTGGTTTGTTTACCTGACGAAGGCAAGTCGCGGCCGTAACAATTCCACCAGGTTCCCCTGCTCACGAGGAGCCAAAACATTAGGCAACTGAGAGAAAAGGAACAGGCACTGATAGCATGGAATAGGTGGACTTACCCTGAGAGTGGCGGAGAGACCGAAGAAGTTTGACACCGTAATTTTGCCAGGCCTGTGGAAAGTCGATTTTGGAACCAGAGGTCTGTCACCAGAAGTAGCACAACCAGCAAACGACTACAACAACTGTGGGAAGCACAGGCACTAGAACTGCATACCAAGTAGAAAGGAATGCAAAGACGGAATAGCTAGTTACCATCACATAACAACAACCGTAACTTGGCATAAACAGGAAAAGAGCTGAACCTACCAGGTTGATATAACCCTTGCCGAACGAGTGGGAGAAATTTCCAGGTCGAAGCCTAAACCAGGGGAACGCAACCATAGAGTTCCACATCGAAACTGCGAAGAACCGTCGAGAGCGCATAGCTCACAGAACCGGGAGAATGATAGAGTGAATGACTTGGGCGCGAGTTTGAGAACACCCATACCAAGGCAGGCTCGAGGAATCCCAAGGAGGGAAAGTTGTCAAACAACCAGAGACCAGCGTACCAATCACAAGACCTATCATTAAATTCAAGCGCCGGAAAATCGATTTGTATAAACAAAAATTTGCTGTACCTAATTAACTGCAACTATACTCTCGCATCGAAATATGTTGGAGGTGTATTACGTGGGTTGGCCCCATCACATGTTCAAAGTTTTGCTACAAAATCTTGCATGTATTTAGAGAATATAAGCTAGGGAGAGGAGGAACGAAGCTTGCTAACTACCCCTAGAGATATTATGTGTTGACATAAAATTTATATATATTATAATGAACAATAAAATTAATTATCTACCATCACATAATAAATAATAACAATAATCATAAAATGAAAGATTATGTAATGAAAAAACTATAATATAACACATACGTCATATTTATATACGAGAAAACATCTATCTTAACTCTAGAACTACCAAAAGGGATGAAAACTTTCAAGATGAAAAACTCATTTTAAGTGAAGAGCTTGAAAAAATGTTAGTTTTCTAGAGATTTGATTCTTCTTGGAATTTGGTAAATTCCAAGTGAAGATGGATTTGAATTGGTTCTTCATAATATTATTTATAAGTATATAAATATCACATCTTTATATATTGGAATTTTATTGTTGTTTGGGACTATAAATTCTCTATATCTTAACATGGAGCTCACTTGCTTATCTAGATATTCTTTATTTTATTGTGCCTAAAAAAGCTCTACTAAGAAGCATGTTGAGTTTATATTAAAAATGATTTATTATTGTTAAATTTAAGACTTTTTTGATCCATATTATAGATATAAATCTTTCGGATTAATCACATCATTAAGATTTGGTCGATGTTTTGAACTAACTAATATAAACTATCATATATATATGATTTAAAAAATTATAATATAAAAATAATTATATAATTTATTTATAAATTTTATTTTTAACGTAGCAAAGAATAACATATAGCACTAATATGTTTTCTTTAAGTTTTTAAAATTATTTATTTTTATAATGAAAAACTGAATTAATTATTAATAATTTCCTTTATTTTTTTATGAAATTTAAAGTTAATAAAAATATTACTAATTTTAAATTTTAAATTAATCTAAAAAATATTTAATTTTTAATTTTATAAAAATATTACTATTTTAAAATTTAAATTAATCTAAAAAACATTATTAAATAACACAAATTTGGTCGAGTCCCAATATCACGATGGGATGAGAAAAAGTTTTGTTAGTAAAGCAGTCTGTATGCACACCTCACTGGGCTGTTAAGCGCATGCACTTAGGAAAAGAAATTTGAAAAAAAAAAACACACAAATTTAAAAAATATTAAAAAGGGAATCTTAATAATACTAAAACTATTGTAATGATTAAATTTTGAATCCAAATTTAATAACCCAAAATAATATCATCTCACTTTTGTTGGTGCTTGGGGAAGTGAATATAATATACATAATACTGATTATTTAATGGTAAATCTTAGTTTGGTTGGTACTTTTGGGAAGTGAACATAGTATACATAGGAGTGATGATTTAATGGTATCTCTGCAAAGTGAAAACGAGAATAAAAATAAATTCATCACATAGAAATAACGGGTGGGCTTTAGAAATCGAGAGCCTTATAAATCATGTTACCTAGCTTTAAATGTTGTGACCCGTTGTGGAGAGGAAATTGAACCTCGCTACAAAATTTTGTAACAGGGTGAAATATCACTGAAAGAGATGGCCCTCGTATTGCAGATCCACCTTCTGTCTTTTTGTGCATTTATTGAATGCCACACTTTCCGAACCATTCTTCACACTCAAAGTTTGGTTCTAATGGTAGTACCCTGTCGGCCTATGCCTTTGTATCACATTAAGTCTTTGTTTTTCTCTCAGTTTTTGGATTTGTTTTGCTGTAACAGGAAGCTCATTATATTCGGCCTGGAGTATGCCGTAAAACTGCTTCTGCTTGGCTAAGAGCTCGTCTTCCTCGGACGTAAGGAAACAGGTTAACGGCCCAAGACCCAGAGGCATCTGGCAGGAGTGAAACCCTGCTCCCTTACGGACCACCAGCGGGTTATTACAGGTGGCGTGGTTTTCCTTGATAACGGTGATGAGTCAAATCGACATTCGCGGATAGCAGCCAGAGATGGTTGTCCACATTGTTGGTTTGACACCTGAGTTTGATAGGTTTTGCCACCTTCGGAAAAAAAAAAAAAAAAAAAAAAAAAAAAAGAAAAGAAAAGAAAAAAGGAAGCTCATTATGTGGGGTAAGTGTATATGATATTTATTCATACACAACTTGTTGGATACATAGATGTGTTGCGTAGCGTTAGAAATTTATCGGATGGATATTTATAAATTCTGAGAGAAAAAACATGCAAAAATCAAACTAGAGCACGGGAAGGAAATTTCTACAAAATTTACCAAATCAAATCATGTCAAGTGCGAAATCAAAAAACATTCGTAGCCTAGAAGAATCCAAATTATAAAGCAAGCCGCCAAAGTCATATTGGAAGTACAGGAATGTCATGTCAAGTGCGAAATCAAGAAACATTCGTCGCCTAGAAGAATCCAAATAATAATATGATTTAAAGAATCCAAAACAATTGTGAGTTGTACAAGTTTGTTGAGTGGAATTTGTCGTAATTGTGCTTTGGGATCACAAAGCTCCGAGAGATGATGGTGTCTAAAAATACATTTGTTTGTTTGTTTGTTTGTCTTTGATCTTTCTAGCTTTTAAATAGGTTTCGTTGACGTTAAATACCATGGGAAAAAAACCATGAATGTTCATATACGTGGAGCCATAATACCACGAATATCTTGATTGAGTCATGTTTACTAGAACAACCCTAACAATCCCCCCCTTAAAATTGACTCTCGGAGTTTGATTTGGTCTCATTCATTTTATTGTTGTCCATATAAAAAAGTTTCCAACTATCGTATTATATGGGTAACTAGTTGTATCCTCCACTTATCTAGGATTATGTAACATACCTTTTCATATACATGGTTCAGCAACCATCTCACTTGAGATTTCACATTCCCCCCATCAAGCTAGGATACTAATACACCTATTACCTTGGTATATCTCTAAGTGGCCCATTTCACAACTTGATAACTCCATGCACCACTTGCACTACATATACACATGAGCATGATCTTAAGGTCTTACAACTATGCGCGCTCCCATGCAACATATTTGCTTAAACATAGGTCTTACAACTTTATAGAGAAATGCCTTCCTATCACAGGTTTCACAACTTGGAACAAAACTCTTAGGGTGTTCACACTTACACACACTAGCTCCTTCATAACCTTCAACACCCTTGACTTCATCTCTATTATTTTTATCCATCTTACCACTCTCTCGACTTCTTTCCTTGCTCAATCTATACTTTCACTTTGATATCTATTCAACAGAATTTCACTTGCTCCACGTAATCTCATATCTCATTCTCAACAAAAAATGTATTATTTTAGTGGGCTTTATTCACTTTTGAAATAATGAATCCGTAGAGGTGAGGAGACATTTTTAGATAATAGAGGAATAACCTGTTTATAGAGTTGATTTAACCCAATGTTTTAGACTTCCAAGTGAGTCCATCCTCATGTGATACGCCAATAGATTAAGAGGAGATTAATGATATATCATAGAGCTAATCATGAGTGTATAAATATAGTTTATGAAGACCAATGTTATTGGTTATCTTGAATTACATAATCTAAATAGTTTATTAATATATTAATGGATTTGAGGTTTAGAATATTAGACATATAATTAAAAATGGGGATTATATTATAAAAGATATTTTAAATTACTACCTACTATAGTATATTGGTTTAATATAGATTTTAGGGTTAATTAGTTATGTTTTGATTTTCATATGAATTAAGGGTCTTATTACAATATTTCGTTTTAGATCCTTGGATATCTTATAAGATTATAATTAATATCACAACACTACACACTTTTCCACAAACACCACACTACACATACATGTGCATATCGCAACATGTTGGCCCAATTTCCTTACCAACGTTGCTACAACCAGACCTAAACAAAGTCTTTTGGTCGTTCAACATACCTAGACTTCGACCATAGCATTTTTAATGACCATGGTGCCTAGTGTTTCCATTAATGCTGCTATGCTCTCTGTTATCATTTTTTAGGCCAATCTTCTTTCCTCCTTGGGATAAAAGTTTGTGACACTTCTCGTCCACCTACTCTGCCTCTTGCCTACAATGGAGCTCATTCTCTAGGATTTCTCTACTTCACGAATAGTGGACATGGAGTCGTCTTCACGTTTGCTACGCCCTAGATTCGTCTTCGTCATGGCCATCATGGATATTAACAAGTTTGCAATAAATTTGACTTCCTTTGCCGCTAATGATATCCTACATTGCGACACACTATTCATCAGCTCAACCCCATAGTTCTATTTTCCGCCACATTTTTTTTTTGTTTTACGTGGAGTTGGCTCATCCATGGCAAAATTTATTTACAATTCATCCACATACATAGATGATATTTTCTTATTTTTCCTACATGTTGAGTGATTCCCTACGCATACCTTTTTCAACAAATCATTTTCAAACTTCATGCTCATTGATTTCTCCATCTCCCTTTGACTCACATGGCCCTCAAATTACTCTTCCTTTGACCAAACTGGCTTATTGCGAGGCGCTTAAACCTTTCTCATTCTAAAAAACTCCAATTCATGCTAGAGGCCATGGACATATTGACGACCTAGAATCATCCATTCTCATGGATAGGTGCATCACCTTCTTGTACATCTATCTTCCCAAACTTGTCATTACTCTACACACTTTCTTTTAGCTATCTCAATGCCTAAACTTGGATTAGTGTTCTCACATTCACAAATCTACAACTCACTCCACTTTGCACTATCAATCTGCCATATATGGCCCTAGCAACAACATGTACTTGACATCTTGCACCCTCCTACACTCACACACTACCAACGATGCCCATGTCTTCTCAACCGATTGACTTACATAGGTGCTCACAATCTTTCTTTTTTCTTCTTTTCTTTTTTGTTGTCTACATCAGTCTAGGGTTTTCTACATCTTCTCCATTGATTTGGGCTATTAACATTTTGTGCCTCATTCCAGAGAAGACTTTCATGATATTATCACAACGCTACACCTTATTCCAAATCACTAGTTCAACAAATAGAATTCTTCCACAAATTACTCGATAATCGATCCATCACATTACTTATCTGAGGACTATTGCCATTACCTTTAGTTGTATCATATCTCGTTGTATCGAGCTAGAGCTTCCATTATTGTTGCTACTCTTGTATACATATTCTACAATGTTATGATCTCATTCTCCTTTAACTCTGATACTAGATGTTGGGATCATAGAGAACCCAATGGGGCTTCACTCGTTGAAACTCTGACATAGCACGTGCATTCGTGGCATACTAAACAATACCCTTAATTTGACTACATATTGGAAAATACCTCTAAAAATCACATTATTTAACCCCATACCAATATAAATATAATACACCTTCCCAATTTAGAAAACCCGTATTTTCACTAAATATTGTATGTATCCATTTTTTTATTCACATTTTTTATACCCTTTTATTTTTATATCCCTGGTATAGTGACATGATGCCTCTCTTATGACCCCACATGCATTCTACAATGCACCTTTCTTCTTTTGATATACATTGTAAATGCATATTAGCACCTTTCTTCTTTTGATATACATTGTAAATGCATATTAGTTCTCCCACAATGCAATTACTTAACCCACACTCAAGCACATATCACTATGATTTGTGGCATTTAATGGTCTAAGGCACACACAGATCAACCATGTTTTAGGAAGATTGATTATGTGCATGTATATAAAATAACATATAAATTGATCTATGTGATGATGAAAAACCAATTGATGAATCTTTATGAATAGGTTTTTACCAAAAAAGGTGTTCAAGCACAAGTATAGACCCTCTAGATGCAAGACAACTATCTACAACCAAGGTCAGGGCCCCAAATCTCAAATCAAGGGTGCAATCCCAACCTAGACATGCTTAGAAGAAGAGGATGGACAAGTCCCAACACATGCGTTCTTAAGGGAATAACACAAAAGCATGAAATCACCTTTTGATACACTGTCATCTCTCCAATGAGATATGGGCTATCACTCATAGGCTATGTAGAATGCAACAATAGATTGGAGACAACACATAGGCATTAAATGAATGGACTACAACTAGAACATAAGACAAAATTTTGGTTGTAGAGGTGATCTGCTCCATTTGGCTAGCTCAAAACAATGATGTATTCCAAAATAAACCTCCAAATGCTTACAAGATTTTCTACATATTGAAGGCAAGCATTACCTTATCATGCACCTCACTAAAGATAAGGCTTCCTTGCACTCTCATACCTTTGAAACAATTCTAAAATTTCTAGAGGATATTGTGATTATCCAATTTTAAGGTCACAACCAAGCTAGACACCACATTGGTGTATGAGACCCCCTTACTTGTGTGACAAGGGACCCACCTTTGCACAGTGATTTGACCGCTAAGTCAATGAAGGCATACATACTCTACCCCCTCTAGTTTTGAACTTGTGACATCTTAGGAGGAAACACATGCTCTTAACCATTAGGCCCACTCAAGCTAGATATAGTGGATTTCTCCTTAAGGTCTCTTTTAAATAATGAGTGATTACATTGGAACTAACATCATATGTGCATCATATAGGAAATAGAAATGACCCTAGAAACAATATTAAGAACTAATATCACTTCCTTGAAATAGGAATGACCCTGGAATTTCTATAATTAGAGAATCACTTGAAAATTTAAGCTAAACAATATTAAAGTAGTGTCTTGAACACCAAGAACCAAGATCCTTATCGCCCTATAATGAAGCAACCTATGCAAGATCAAATTTACAAAAAAGATCTGCCAGAGAACATCCATGTACACAATTCTGCTAGAGAAAACATCTATAATTCCAAAATCAGTTGAAAAGCATGATATGGGACTTTCAAATTCGAAAACCAGTTGAGAAGCATGGGATCAGACTTCCAAGATTTTATATAACGATTACATGAACATAGGTGCTCACAAGACGAGCTTAAATGTCCAAGGAGGAAATGGTAGGAGAAAAGCTTTGCCAAAAATTGAAAATAATCCTTTCACTGTTCTTTCCCAAGGGATTAAGCCAAATGTTTATATAAACAATTCAGTTAATATTGTTGTATAACACTTCAATTAATATTGTCTTCTCATTGTCAAGATTAGAATAGAGAACAACCATTTTCGCTATATACAACCATGATTACAAATATCCCAAAGCTTCTATGGAAAACCTACAGACCAGAGGTTATAAAAGGCTAATGAGGTTTGAGGACTTCTAAAAGCATAAGCGCATGAATCTTCTTATTACCTTGGAATCTCAAGTTGGGCAGGACCAATAGGATTCACATCACCTTCCATGACATATATTATAGAATCTTCAAAGCTAAACCAGTTGTCATTGATTTTTCTACATGAAATTGTTAAACTACTGACATGTCCAAAGATAATTTTGTAGCAGCTAGGAATTCTAAAAACACAAATTATTTATCATTATAATGATAATTTTACCAATATGTCACAATAAGTTGCAATAAATAGCTATGGAATAATCAATTGAAGAGAAGGCACACAATTTTCTTTCAGTATCTCTGAACTTACTCCAAGGCAACAGAAATATGCAGCATTTGATCAAACTTTGTTGTATCTAATAAGAACAGAAGTTGGAAACAAATCCCACGCTAAAAATGTTTTGATCAACTCTATTCTAACTTAGTTGCTTATAAAATTCAAGATTTAGTGCAACTTAGTTGCCTCTAATTCAAGCAGAAGTTGAAAACATAATTCTAAGCTAATAGATTCTAACAACTCTAATTTAATTTTGTTGTAACTATAAAATAGACCCCTGGAGCATGGGAGAATAAGCATAGACCTCTTGATGTAGTATTAAGTCATAGATGACTAGCCATAATACATAATCTCCATTCTTTGAATAATAAAGAGAGTGGAAAGCCTAAATAGACAAGCCCATTTGTATCAATATTCCATTTTACTAGCCTTGGTCCAAAAATTAGCTTTAAGAAAGTATCCATTGGAGTGAAGATTGTCTTAAGAAACTATAGAGTTCGAGCCCCATGAATTGACTTCCTTAAGAGCTCTGAACTTAGTCTATAGAAAGACCTCCATTTTCATCAATACCTTCTTGGGAATGCCTTCTTTATCTTATTGTAGAGTTATTTAAGATTCTATGATAGTTTGGTTCTTGGCATGGATTTATAACTGTTTATTGAGCATTGAGTATTGAGTTATAGAGTATTGATTATTTAGAGAGAGAGAGAGAGAGAGAGAGAGGATGACAAAGCCTGCTGGGGCTCATTGCTGTTAGATTGAAAACCTCCAGGTATGTTGTACTGAAAAACCCCAAAATATGTTGATTACTGGAATATGAGTTTTTCATTTACTAAGATCATGTGCTTAGTATCCTCTCAAAGACCTTCTATTTACTCTGAAAATGTGTGTATGTCATTGTGTTCACAACAAAGCTTCAAAAACTTCAATTTCTCCCAAATTATGCTCCAAATCTATGTTACCCTTCTCGACATAACTAGCTCTCTTTTGTTGTCCCTTCTATGCCTTCCCACTCACTATTTTAGTCTTTGAAAACCTACACAAGGCACCCTACATCCCACGGTTTTGCTACAACAAGAGCTCCAAACTTTGTTCAAGGGTTAACACCCTTTTCTCCACCTGTGCTAGTCTTTGTGCACCTGTAACTTGAAGAGAAGGCCCTACAATAGGCCTCTTGGCCCTCAAATAGTCGTCCATGAACTGTTGCACCTGTGGCCTTGAAACCTTACCTCAAACCTATTATCACATATAGATTTTTGTTAAAAAATATTTATATGGGAAAAAAATGGTGTTTAAGGTTGTAGTTGCTCTCAGGATTTTATACAGGATTATTATTATGATGGTTTGAAAATCTCCAATTATCTCCCAAGTCTACTAGTTCTCGGCCACACTCCAAATCACAACATAGATCATCAAAGAGACCACCGATTCTTTCTACCTCTCATGGTTTAGTTTATCCTATTAACTGCAACCTAATCAAACTCTTGCATTGGGTGGGCTCTGTTGTTTCCACAATTTTGGGCTTCTAAACCAGATTCAAGGTGTTGCAAAGAAATTATATGGTGAAAGGAAGATTTCATCTGGATTCAGAGGAAATAGGAGGCTAAATCCAGGAATTACACATTATTGAGAAACATTCCACTTCTTCAAATTGGGCTAATTCTGTTTCAGGGAACTATTCATGCACTTCAAATCCTATATTGGTGCCATCACATGATCATTTTACCATAGGTTTACAAGGAATGACTAAATATGAAATTGGATGGTGGGCTGGTTTGGCAGAGGGTGCAAATGATCCATATGGTAGAACCGTCCATATTGATTCTCAACATGAGAGATTTGTTGCCAAGGGTTACAATGCAAGGCAGCTCATTGGAGGAGCTCCAGGTGTTCCTTTGTTTGAAATTTTCGTAACAAAAGACACTGATTAGAAATACAAGGAGCAGGTGGTCTACTTGCAGTGGAATGGAAAATCTGTAGATGCTTCCTTTTCAGTATCACCTAAAGCTACTGAAGACTCAGATTCTAACACAAAGAAAACTGATGATGCAAATGTTGGAGATGAGGGATTAAAACGAGTTCTTAAATTTCTTAAAGCTAGGATTCCTGGCCTAAAATTCAAGGTGTTGAAAGTTGTGACTCTAGAATAGGAAAACATAGATATAATCTCAGGGGTTTTTGAGTAATTAATCCAGGATTTCAATAAAGAGAAGGATGACGAAACTACTAGTGAAGATAAAACTGGAGGTGATCTACATAATGATAAAGCAACTGTAAGAGGAAATAGTGATTTTATGCAACTTATTAAAATTGTTGTTGTGAAAGTTTCCAATTGTACTCTTTTACACAATATTGCGATAGATGCATCTCCAACCCTTCTTGTACGTGTACTATCGAAAATAGAGAGAAGGGGTCATGATTCCTTTTTTTTCACATTAAGGATGATGGCTCTCGATAATCTGTAAGAGGAAAGCAACTGACACCTGCTTGGAAAGTTTCAACAGTTGCAAAATAGACATAGATATATGACCATGTTGGCACTCAACTTAGTAATGATGATTTTTTTATCGCTCATTGCTCTCAACTGCAAGCTTTCAAACTTTTGCCTTTAAAGGAAATTCCTAATCTCTAAGATCTAGCATTGGCCAACGTGGGCTCCATTGAAAAACGTAACGAAATTTGTAAGAGGCTTTCTGTTTTGTCTGCAGAATAACATAAGGATGTTATCTGTAATAAGCTTAAATTGCTTAAGAACAATTATCCACGTGTTGAAAGAATGGATTTCCTTTCTGAGGTAATGGTTTCTACTTTTGAGAAACGACAGTCTCAAAAGGAAGCGATAAATGCTCTCCCTCTTTATCCAAATGAAAAAGTTATGAAAGCATTGTACTGAGCATTAATTACACTAGTGAAGGATGCTTGGCTCTTCCAAAACTTATTCTATAGTTTCTAACTCTCCTTGACTACGTCCTAAGAAATTTCAATGTTTTTTGCTTGGAATCGACATAGGAAATTCAAGAATATATCCAAGATGTATTGCCTTGACTGGAAGCATATATTAATAATGAGGGAAAAACTCACTTTCGAGGATGGTATAGGATGGATGTTCCAATCAAGGAGTTAAAATCACCGAAGTAAAGCAACCAAACATTGGAGAGGTGAAACCATCTGCTGTTACTGCAGAGGTTACGTAAAGTGTTTCAATATACACATCATAGATAAGGATTGAATGGAATGGGCTCAAGGAACATGATGTTATATATATATATATATATATATATGTATATATGTATATATGTATATATGTATATATGTATACATATATATATACATATATATATACATATATATATACATATATATATACATATATATATATATCTATATATATATATATATATATATGTATATATATATATATATACATATATACATATATATATATATATATACATACATACATACATACATACATACATACATACATACATACATACATACATACATACATACATACATACATACATACATATATATATATATATATATATATATATATATATATATATCTGTCCTTTTTTAGAGCTGCTTAGTGGTGAGGAAGCATCAAAATTAAGTGTCCCAGAAAGGTTTGGGCTCCAGTATGTACGTGGATGTGAAGTCATTGAGATTGGGGATGAGGATGGAAACCTTATGAATAACTTTACAAGAAGGATAGAAAAATCCAAATGCATGAATTGAAGAACTATGACAAAATGTGATAGATCATTTGGAGGTAGGGGGAAACATAGTTTTCATCAAATTCTACAGATTTGTCAATCAGAGAAAGAGCGAGTCTATCACAAATTTGTACCAGTTTGAAATAGTATAATAAGTCACAAGGAAATAGATTCCCAAATTCTAAGGGAGCATAATGTTGTACCTATTTCCCGTAGGCATTCCTTGGCTGCAAAAACTACGGCAGGAAACCAACTCAACCAGACTTTAGGTTCAAGCTGGACCTTGAACCAGAGGAGTCTCCCTCAGTTGTTACGAGGCTGTGTTTTAACACTATTCACCTATCACTGAAAAACAACCTTTGAAGAAAAATGGCCATATTTATGGTTTTAATTAGGGGTGGTTGGCGATCAATGACAATCCCTAATCATGATTAAAGGCCTCTCTCACAGGGTCCCTTCTGAAAGTGTCACCTTCCAGTTTGATAGAATGACTTAGCTTTTTCAAGAATTATGGTACAAGAATGTAAGGGGATTCCTAATAATTGAGCAGTCAAACTGACTACTTAACAACTAGGGAAATTTGGATGCATGTAGAAGATTTCTACAGCCCAAAAAAACATATTCAGAGTATTCAAGAAGGTCAAACTGAATCCAATTCTAAGAGGAGCTATTTCAGACAGATAGTCCAATAAGCTAATCTCTTTTAATCACTATCAAAAGGCATAAAGAAAAAACCAATCAAATAGGAGTTATCTTGGACAAACAATCCAATAAGCTAATCTCTTTCTAAAGGTTATGATTTTGCAGACCTTCCTATAAACACTTTTATCATGTGTAGAAATAAGATATGAAAAACTGGAAAAACATACTCGAAGCACAAAATTCTGTCAAAACTAGAGCCATAAGGCTTTCATTAGAAAAACTACAATAGAAGCCTTATTACAGAGTGAAGAGTTTTGGCATCAAAATCCAACCCATATTACTTCAATTGATGAAGTATTTATACAATTTCCTCACAAAATATCTTGATAAAAAATATCAAGAGCTATTACAAATTCTGAAAACTGTATTACAAAAATCAAACACAAATAAGTGTAAATAAAACTATTTGAAGAGTTATTGTACTATCCTTGAGGATTTTTATTGATAAATAAGAGAAATTCGAATTTTATTGTAGCTCATATTTGATGAGGTGGCCTCCAAGTCACTAACTGTCTTTGAGATTTTTCCTCCCAAAATCTTGCAAAATAGGGTCTAGTAATGCCTTTGTATTTCTCAATCTGAGATAGTTCTATAAAATGTTAGAGAGGTTATTGTAGATGAATATGTTATTGAGATAAAAATCTTTCAGTTTCCCAAAATTCAGCTCCATGTGTTCAAAATACTTTCTGCAAAAAGGTGTCTAAAAAGGAATTTACACAGTCCAAAAAATAGGTTGTGAAGATGTACTTGTATCTATGGTTATGTAATAGTTGTGTAAAATCTGAAGTAGGTTATTGTACTTTAGCATCTTAGGAACACAAATCTCCTTCAGTTTCTCAAGAATCATTTCTGATTATCCACAATAGTTTCTGCAAAAAGGTGGCTTAAACAGGACATTGCATAGTTGGAAAAATAGGCTAAACATGATGAGAGTGTATATACCAACCCCTGACACCTATGTGAAAGGTGAGATAGGTTTTTGTATTTTGGAATCTTTTGAACCAAAACCTCTTCCAGTTTCCAAATATTCATCTTTGTTTAGTCACACTATCCTCTGCAAAAAGGTGACTAAAATAAGAAATTTCTGGAAAACATCCCTTCAAAGATGCATTTGCATCTCCCAATCCATAATAGTTGTTACCAAAATGAGAGAGGTTTTCGTACATGAGGATGTTAAAACAAAAACCTCTTTCATTTTTTGAAAATTCATTCTGAGAGGTTGTAAACCATGTTTGAATTTACTTTATTACATCATTTTAATCATGTTTAAATGCATGATTAACTAAATCAACTAGCTAATGAAACATAAATTTACATTTTGAGGGCGCATTTACTCTTGTAGACCCATTTATTATTTCTAAACTACTAAAACCTATTATATAAGCAAATTTAAATTATCAAAACTAATCATGTTACAACACATAGCTTCGAGGCATAAAATCTGTAGCTCCATATTTCAAATCAACAAATCATGCACCACTAAATCAAAAGAATTCAAGGTTAAACACAAAAACTAGCTTTAGGACCCACTCCAATAGTAAAACAGATATAAAAAATGTGGGAATTGTTTATTTTTAATTTTTAAGATGCTTTAAGGGTTCCCAATAAAATGCCTATAAATAAGCTATCTCATTAAAACAGAGAACATGATCCAACAACTTAAAACTGATACTAAAATAAATTTAAAGAAGCATGTCTTTGTAGAATAAGAAATACAAATGAACCATAATCAAGAAGGTATTAGCAACACATAATTCCCAGAAAGACTCATCCCAAACAAATTTGGCATCGGTGTTACATTTGAGATTTGCTCCTATATCCTGCTCTATTTGGGTCTCAAGCTTCATGAGATGCAACAAGATAGAGACCTTGTCTAGGTTAAAAAGCTAAAATCAAAAAAATCTTGAACAAGAAAATTAGAATATTTGGGGTACACCCAAACACCTATAGGATTTCAAAGCTACAGATATAATGGACTCTAACAAATAACATCTCCTTGCTTCATAGATTGCATAACATACAATAAGAACTATAAAGCATCTAAACCTAACCATTTTCCATGTTATTGATAAATTTAATATATTGAGAACTAAGTATAGCTACATAACAATTCATGGATAATTTGTTACATCATAAAGAAAAGACTAATAAAATCATATGCAAGAAGCTAGATGATCCAGGTGGATGTTGGTGGCCACCCACCTATCCCATTTGGACCCCCACAACTGTCTCTTTCAGTTTTTCTGTTTCCTTAATTATAGCATAGTTTACTATTTTTAGCAGTTTTTCGGGTCCTAAACTTCTGGAGCCATTTTGAGGCCCTAAACGACATTTTTTGGGAAATCCACCGCCAGTGATTTTTTTTCTTAAAAATCGTCTTTTTCGTCGTAGTCCTCGGAGAGATCTTTCCAACGGGCTATCATGCACGTCAAACGGAGATAGTACGACCAATTCGCGACCCCTGGAAGTTGATGTATCAACTTACCCAAAAACGGGGCCCACAATTTGGCGTTTCATCTTCTAGGGTTAGGTTTTGGAATGTGAAGGGTTTTCCATTGTTTCTCAACAATAAATAGGCCCTCGAGCCTCATTGTAACACAGTTTTTGGAGAACAGTTCAGAGGCATGTAGCTGACACATCTCTTCTCAGAGATAAGCTACCATCGCCCTAGCTAGGTTATTTCCATTTCTATTTGTAAGCATATTTCAGTATTTTACATCAATGAAATGAAGTATTATTTCCGCTACATATTTGTCTTTATGGTTATCTCTGTATTTTATTGCGTTCCTGTTTAAATCTGGATCAGTGATATCAGAGCGGTTTGCTTTTTCTCTGTTTTTCTTTGCATGTCCCCAACGAGGTCGGGATATAAGGAGTTAGGGCTTGAACTGGTCGAACCTTTGCAAGACCAGCCTCGCAAATCCCAACGGCCTCCCATGGTGGATGAGAAGAAAGACGAGGGGGCAGGAGATCCTATCAAAATCTTGCTCGAAGAAGCGCTCGAGCGGCAAAGGAACACGATGATGGATAGCTTTGCGCAGATCCTTCAGCGGCTACCCAGAGGCGACGCATCGGCTTCCAACAGCTACCCTGGAAACACCACACTGTTTAAGGTACAAGTTAATTTTTAAATCCCCATCTTCGAGGGTCAAATAGACGCAGATGCCGTAGATAAATGGTTAAATCTGCTAGATGGGTATTTTTCTGTTCACGAATTTTCAAGTCAGGAAAAGATTGTTTTCACTCTTCTCAAAGCAGCTCCCACGTCAAGGACTGGTGGGAAACCTACTGCGAGTAGAAGGATGAAAGTACAGGCTCACTATTTTCAGCCGCACCCACTTGGAATGACTTCCGGGATGCCATCAAGGAGCAGTACTACCCTGTCGGAAGCTATGAGGACAAATACATCAAATGGACCACACTGTGGCAGGGACGAGACCAAGGTGTGCCGGAGTTCACAAACATTTTTCATACCCTTCGCACACAATTGGGTATCAAATATTCTGAGCTGCATCTGGTACTCAAATACCACGGCTGCCTACACAGATACATCCACGAAGAGATGGAGTTCTTGAACATCTCCTCACTCGGTACAGCATACCGATATGCTGTCAAAATCGAGCAAAAGTTCAAACAGAAGAAGTGAGACTTTGGATCTGCAAATCCAAAGCCCATAGGACAAAGCCAAGGCAGGGTGACCCAAAACAACCCGTCGAAGCCACAAGAAAAGAACAACACCACGAAGCTGAAGTAGGACATAGGAAAGTGGTGTGAGTTCCACAAGAGTCCCACTCATAACACAAGTGAGTGTCAGACCAAGCAGTCGCTGGTGGCCGAGTTGAAGGCTTCCGAATCAGATGCATGTTCTGACTCTGAGTCAGAACCCGACAAGGGGAATGACAAAGGGAAGCAGATCATTGATGCGGATCCCAGCGCCACTGTTGTTACTGCCAAGATCCAGAAAAATGAGCCCAAAGATCCAGAGGAGGGGGAACTTCTTTTCCACTCACAGATGTGGGTGAAGGGTTCGCCGCTGCAATTCATTGTCGACAGTGGTAGCCAAAAGAACCTCATTTCAGCAGAGGTCATGAAGCAGTTGGGCCTACCAACTACACCACACCCACAGCCGTACAGTATCGGTTGGCTTCACGAAGGACGAGATCTCAAAGTTCGCCAGCAGTGTCGCCTTCCCTACATCATCAAGCCCTTCACAGACGAGGTATTATGTGATGTTACACCTCTGGATGTTTGTGATGTACTATTAGGCTAGCCATGCTTGTGGAGGCGACATGTTGTGTATGAGTCAAGGCCTCGCGCTGTCATCATTTCCTTGGATAATTCATTATACAGGATACCAGAGGTAGCCCCACCTACCGCCACCTCTTTGATCACTGCTAAGAAAAGCAACAAGCTCATCTCATAGACTAGGAAATTTATTTTTTGTCTGGTTCGCTCCCAAAGTAAGGGGAAGATTGTTGCTACATCCATGACCCCAGCGAAGGGTTCCTCCACATAGCAGCAACAATAGAGGGATACAGTCGTGACAGAACACAGGAACAACTTCTCCTTACCCGGAGGGGTACCACACAAGTTTCAGGTGGGCGACAAAGTTTGGTTACATTTTCAGAGGGAGTGCCTTACCAGAACCCATCAGAAACTCAGACCACTTTGACATGGTCCTTACACCAGTAACAAGGCTACGGGAAACAATGCTTTGAAGCACAACATTCCTCCATTCCTTCGCTTGCACCGAGTGTTCAATGTGGACCATCGCCGACCATGCTCCCCACCATTTCTGGACACATCAGAGATTGCAGAACAGCTCACCAGAGACCCAGCTCAGCAGAAGCTTCCTCATCTCAGGGAGGAACTCAACGCAATGGGGACCATTGCTTCCTAAGGGGGGAGGAATGATCCAGGTGGATGTTGGTGGCCACCCACCTATCCCATTTGGACCCCCACAACTATCTCTTTCAGTTTTTTTGTTTCCTTAATTATAGCACAGTTTACTATTTTTAGCAGTTTTTCGGGTCCTAAACTTCCGGAGCCGTTTTGAGGCCCTAAACGACATTTTTTGGGAAATCCACCGCCAACGATTTTTCTGCCTAAAAATTGTCTTTTTCGTCGTAGTCCTCGGAGAGATCTTTCCAACGGGCTATCATGCGCGTCAAACGGAGATAGTACGACCAATTCGCGACCCCGGGAAGTTGATGTACCAACTTACCCAAAAACGGGGCCCACAATTTGGCGTTTCATCTTCTAGGGTTAGGTTTTGGAATGTGAAGTGTTTTCCATTGTTTCTCAACAATAAATAGGCCCTTGAGCCTCATTGTAACACAGTTTTTGGAGAACAGTTCAGAGGCATGTAGCTGACACATCTCTTCTCAGAGATAAGCTACCATCGCCCTAGCTGGGTTATTTCCATTTCTATTTGTAAGCATATTTCAGTATTTTACATCAATGAAATGAAGTATTATTTCCGCTGCATATTTGTCTTTATGGTTATCTCTGTATTTTATTGCGTTCCTGTTTAAATCCGGATCACTAGAGAAATAGTATTTCTATGATATAGCTCTACAAAGATTTTTTCACTGTTTCTTGGCCTTTCACGATTATTGTCATTGTATAGCTACTCTAGTTATTAGCCATAGTGTTTTCCACATAACCTCTTTTCTCCATCCTAAGTCGATCTATTTTGGTAACCTCAAAATGTGGCGAAACTTTCCAGTATTTGTTTCT
Source organism: Pinus tabuliformis (assembly GCA_031772625.1). Classification (NCBI taxonomy): domain Eukaryota; kingdom Viridiplantae; phylum Streptophyta; class Pinopsida; order Pinales; family Pinaceae; genus Pinus; species Pinus tabuliformis. The sequence goes on along the minus strand of CM062809.1, from coordinate 1,133,766,250 downwards.
TTTGTTAATCAAACTAAGGTTAGAAGGTCAACCTGTCTCGTATTCTTTAATGTCACAAAGTATAAGTTGGTAGGTGATCGACTATGTTCTATAGATGCAACTAATAGAATTTTACGCCATTGTAGTTGTTGGGTGGTATAAATGCTAGGTTTTATATGAGTAACTCGACTTTGGAACGACCCAAGCTAAAGTGGATGCGTGGCTCTTCACTCACATCTTACCGTCACTTCCACCCTCAGGCTGCCCTACAACTAAGATGACACCAACATTTATACCGACATTTAATTTGTCAACCTGGGGTCATAAGACTCAGAGGCATAGCATAGGTAATGCCAGAATACAACCTCAATGACTTGCGAAATCAAAACCCTAGAACCTACAAGAAATCAAAAGGCATCAATCAATTAAAGAAACAACACTCTTCAAGGCAAAGTAAACACATTGGGAGTCTACTTTTGGCTCCTCTTGGGTTGGGTTGACTCCTGCAGTAAGTCTTCCTCAGTTGTCCAAGGGACAAAGGAATGTAGGTTCCGCTCACACTCACAACATGTTCAAGAAAATAAATAAATGCAAGACACGACCAATGAAAAGCATCTTAAAATCTATTGCTACACTACAAAGATGAAAGAGCATGAACTAAGCTAGAAATCATAAGATCTACTGCTATACTACAAAGATGAATTGAGCTAGAAATCATAAGCAATTAATTCTAACTAACTTACAAAAATAGTTGAATGTTTTTAAAGGAATCAAGATGATGATGTTCTGCTTCAACACAAAGTATATCATAGAAATAAGACAGATCCATTTGTTGCTTCCAGGCTCATAGAAATACTATGATATATGCAGCGTTAGTTATGATGAAAGGAATATTAATCACGATTATTGATCTTCACTGATCCTTGCATTATTTCATTGAGATAATAATGAATGATAAGAAATCAGCTCCATGAACGCTCTAATTTCCTTTTTAGAATCTTAGGGTAATTTCCATTATGCAGCAGTTGAGATCAAGGTAAATATAATGTTTTAATTCTGCAAACTAGTTGAGATGCAAATGAAAGTATATACTTTGCCTCACTCTTTTTAATATAACATCATTATTCAAGTTTAAATAACATTCAAAATAATGGAAAGGATTTAAATAATATGCTTGACTTGCAGTCTAGACTAGAAGCATGTTGTCATACTACACAAAACAAACTGTCACATAATCAAATGGTAATCTATGCCAACACACAGTATATCAAATCAAGCTATATCAATCTAAGCCAAGAAATCAGAAACTAAAAAGACTAACCGACATTTAAACCATGCGAGGAAATTTGGAACAAGAATTGAGTGGAAAGATTAATATATAAAACTAATGTGGATTGTATTAATTCTAAAATCAATATTACATATCTGGACTCCAGTGGTCCCCTTGGTCATCCCATTGAGCATTGGTAAAACTTAATCTTCTACATTATAAAAAAATACCCTGCCTCTATCAAACACAATACATCCTATGCTATCGATCCAGATGTGCCCCCTCCGTGTGTGTATCCGTCTCTCTGCGCCTCCCTTGTACAGAGTATGGCTTCACATTTTATAACCATGTTGGTACAGCAACAATCCGTATTTTATGATGGTATAATGCATCATTTAGAGTTCAACATTTAAAAATAAAAGATACGGTAACTGATCTGCAATTCCCCTAGAAACGCAAAAGGAAAAAGTATTGTAGATATTGCCAGAATGTTGTTTAAATGTCGTTTGACCGAATGTTTGACTTTAATTCCACACAATGTTTGGAAGGCCTGGACTTCATCGTAGGAACACATCAACATATTGATCACCTACCCTTCAAAACCCATATGGCCATTTTCCTCCATGATAGTCCAAAGTATGAAAATCGTGGAAGTGAGAACAAGATTTCCATTGTTGGTGCAGGAATTGGGTTGCTGGAATAGGAAGTGGACTAGTGGAACTGGATCTATACATCTACCATCATGGAAAATTGATATGAGTGGTGATTTTACATGAAAATACCTTCAGATTATTACATAAAGAAGAATGCAAGAATTGACAAATTATTACCTCTTAGTGACTATATATTAGCATAAAAAGGATGGTAATGGCTATAAACACCTAGTGCAAACCCAAGTTGTTTAACAAAAAGCATAAAAGATCAAGACAAAATAGAGGCTCAACATTAGTTTTAATTGCACACTTTGAAATCTCTCCCAAAATCTAACTCAGAGTTATAGTATCCTTGCCCAAATACATACCCAGAAGTCAGGACCTACAAAATAGATTGTTTTGCGAGTGTATAAACATGTCCATTAAATTTTATCATCCAATGAATTTCAGGCATCACTATAGTGCCTACATAAATACCTGAACTTGAGACAATGGACCCTCCCTTCCTTTGATCGAGTACAATCCCTTCCAGATCCAAAGCACACCGATAGTTGCAGCTAGGAAAAAGGTCCTCTTTCAATAATAAAGAAACACAATGAAGAGCAGAGGCGCGAAGGCTCTGGTCAGGTAAGGTCCTGCGTTGGGCGACCCAGTCAAGTCTAAAAACATAATAACTAAATGCTTCTAGGGTTCAAACGAGCATAAAGGCTACTAGGGTTCAAACGAGCAGAAGCAGGTGGGTTGCATCTCCAAAATGCAACTCTTTCCCTCCGCCAATGAAGTGTAGCCCGATTTTTTCCCACATGTAGGCTGATTGTTTCCTTCAGCTTCATGTATTTTTCTCTCCCCTTGGCCAAAAATATGTATAAACAATACCTTAGGTTATATATATTATTATATAGTATATTAAAACCCTTTAGGCCCTCATCATAACCCCAATAGATTATTTTGTGATTTTTCCATTTTTAATGCCCCAATATGAATGCACGTGATATAATATTTGTTTTCCAGTGACGCTCCCATGAGAGCACCGAGAGAAATGGTGGTGTCTAAAGACACACGTTGTTTGTTCTCAATTTTTTCTTGGTCCCCTTCCTAGGAATCATCCTCAAGAAAATTTGAATTTATTTGCAATGTCGGTTGTCTATTATGTTTATGTATATGCTCCTCGGCTCCATCACCGTTTTTTCTATAATTTTTTCACATCATATCATATATCTCTACATGTTATAGTGTATGACATACATGGTTTCCATGAAGTTTATGGTGCAGTCCTTAACACATAGAGGTAACATTAATACAACATAATTTCTCTTTCCCCGAGTCGATTTGAATTTCAATTTTGTTACCTCTCCACGCCCATTTGAATTTCAAATTTGCTACCTCTCTAATGGAGTTGAATTTTCAGACTTCTTCATTGATAGACTGTATTATAGGAAATACAATCTAAATGATAATCGTTGTTTTCATACAAGGGGAGATCAAAATGAGATGTCTATGCTTTTCCATGGGTTTGGGAACAGATAAAGGGTAATGTGCATGCATAGAAAGTGGTCTTCCTACTCTTTGGCCTGAATTCGTTCACCACACCGAGGGCATACAAAAACATATCTATTCTTTGCGTTTCTTTCAGAAGTGTAGTTTGCATGTTCGAAGCTCGAGTGAAGAAATAATGAAGGGTTTATTGCAAAGTGGGAAAAGATTCATGTGGATACTCCGTCTAGGTCTCTTAAATTCTACGTTACCAAAAACGGAACCGTGGGTGGTGTTCCTGGAAAAAATGGCTCTAGAAACGTGACAACATGGGAAACATCGTCCTGTACGCCCGTTTTTGTTCTCATTGGCCTAAAACTCGTTTCTTGCAAAACGGGACACGAAAACCATTTCTCCCAACTGGTGTTAACTGTCATTTAAAAAACTCTAGTCTCCTGTTCCAAAACTCCAGTTTCTTTTCTATAAACTCTAAATGCATAATAACTCAAAAACTTCAGTCTCCCATTCCAAAACTCCAGTTGGTTTATCTATAATCTCTGTAGATGCTCCAATAAATTTTCCTTTTTTAGATGGGCAACTACGCACGAAAAAGAAATTGTGGTTGTGATTGCCTGTAAAGTAATGTTTTTCAAGGATTTACGCTGGAGAGGGGAGCCCATTACCATTCAACAGATACAACCAAGGTGCAAATCAGATCCAATTGAGTAGTTTCACACCACATTCGAGTTAGCATAAGCACCATCTTGATCGTTTCTTATCAATTGCTCTCAGCCTTTAGGTACGTCACTGAATCATAGTTTCCTGTATAAAAATCTAGTGAATTATCACGTTGGACTAAAGTTACAGATGGATTTTCCATTTCTATATGATGCTCCACGTTCCTTGAATACATGAGTAGTGGAGTAGCTGATGTCTCGTAGAAAATCTGGCTTGCAACTTCCAAGTTATATTGATTATGAGAGTTGAAATATTGTATCTATCAGGCATTAATGCAGTTGGATGACTGTATTAGGGATCTAGTACTCATCATAGCCATTACGACATATTACGGTTATATTTCCCAAATCATTGTGCCTCTCTTTTTTATGTTCATGAGACACTTGAGATACCTAAACATCAACAATATTCTTTGACAGGGGACAAAGATAATCTGATTGTTGAAGTTGTGAGAGAGTTTTTCCTTTTGCATTGCTTCCTTCCTCTTCTCTAGATTTGAAACAAATCTCTCCATAACTCTTACTGCAATCCAATAATTCTAATAAATTGAGTCTGATAGTATTATTTTCTAGAGATTCCTAATTATATTTTCTCTGTCATATATAGAACTATTTGCTGAAGTGTGCTTTCTTTTATTTTTCTGTAAAAAAAATTAACCAATAAGTCATAACAAAGGAATTTAGTTGTACCATTGATGAACTTAATACAACTATAACAGGTCTTGGAGAACGTACCATACAAAATGCTGGCAATAAATAATCTCTCTGGATATCCCAACTAGATGATTTGTTTTTTTTTTCTTCTTGACTTGTTTATAGTTCAATTTGCCTGCAATATATATCCATTCCAAGGCTAGGATTCATACTTAAAACTTCTGACATTGGTTCTCCTAAAAATTCGATGCAGTTTTACAATACTATGTGGTAAGTAACTAGAGGGTGCATAACCGCAAGTCTTGTAAAGGCATGGATGACTATTATTCTAATATGCACAGAGTTACTAGAAAGCCTTGAGCTTCCCAACTCAAATTAAAAAAAAAAAAAAAAAAAATTCTGTATTGAGGAATTATCACTGCCACAGGTTGTCTCCACCCCCTTTTCAAAAACTGTTAACTCAATATCATCATAACTTCAACCTAGATGTACATATTGCTATCTCCAACAAAGAGAACACCTAATTTGGAAGAGAAGTAGCAAAACTGAATGAAAGAGAATGTATAATGAACAAAGTTTTAATGCAAAAATTATACCACATTCAAAATTTGCCATGTTTGACTTCTAAGTCATTTATATGGATTTTAATCATTATTTGGTTTAATTGAGTATAATTGCAACCCAATTCATTTCATATTTATTCATCTATGAATTAGTTGTGCTCATGCTCCTAAGTCATGACTTCTGGACCTATGGGTGGAAGTGCTCGTTGCTCTGTTTCCCAAGGTTTTGAAATTTGTTATTTCAAAAGTCATCCTTATTTCCAAATATTGTCCTTACCCTATTTTAGGAAACTAATATATAGACCAATAACTTCATCCTCATTCTCAAAAATAGTCTCGTTAGAAATACCACTGCATTGAACCAGATGATTGGCTGGAGGGAATAAGTTGCCTTTCACTTCAAGAGCAAACAAGGATGCCAAACTAGACCTCTTCATATCTTTCGACTATTGAAGTTGCAAGCTACTTTTAGAAGGGTTCTCAATTACAGGGTCCTTTAATCTCAAATAAGATAAGTAGTTACTAGTTTCCCATGGTTCAAATATGGAAAATGATGCAAGACCAAATTGGTGAGGCCTTAGATATATTTGATAATCTGTCAAGAGAATCCACATAACCAATATTTATTAGCTACATTTTCCAGATATCCCTATTCAAGATTCTATATCATAAAATCACAGCTAAATTTCCTCCTATAGCCTTACGACTTGTTGAAGACCAAAATTGTCCCTTTTGACACATTCCGTAAACTCCATTCTCTTCCTTTTTGACCATAATAACTCCAATTAAGTGTCATCTTGCAAGTTTATTGGAAAAAACAAGTATTTAATCATCTTTTATTCAAAGTTTCATTATTTATTTATTATTTGATTTAATATTTGCACAAGCTATCTAATTGCAACAATTATGTAGTTAATAATTGATTCTGCAGCTTACTTGAAGAACCTAAAAGTTCTCAAACATTAGTTGAGGAACAAAGCTTATGGATATGTATCTAGAAACTAGCACAATGATATCCACCAATTCATCTAATCTCGAAAGACAATAAGGACACCCGTACGAGTAGATCAACATGGAAGTCAACCCAGCGAAAAATACCAAAGACAAATCAGGGAAGTGAGAAGATCGTTGATTGAAGCTAATATTTTGTCTCGTGATTTTCTTTTTCCATAGAAGATCATGAAGAATCGTTATCTTATTTAAGCAATGCTATTTTAAGATGTTTTGTTGAGAAGGGTTGGCTTAGAAATCACCAAACAGTTTAACAAAGGAGGGTATAAATGTAACACCCCGTAAAATAACAGTTATGAATAAGTTACAAGTTAGTTCCGGAAACTGATTCTTGGTATTCGGTTTGGAGCACTAATTCCATGGTGCGGATTATTATTAAATGGGAAACCTTGTGTTGGTTGAGGGGCGCTAATAAAAGGATGCGGTTATCATTAAAAGTCGGAGACCTTAACGCTTCATTGAAGGCGGTCCGAGGGTTTGATCTTTGGGCTCGACTAAATTTCGATACTCAGAATTCCAATCTTTGTGCGCCCGGTATTTGAGGAGGACAATGAGGCAACATTCATCAGATATTTCACAGACCCATTTGCGCTGTCTGTTGAGGTGAGGGGATCGAATCCCATGGCGAAGTGGGTTCGAGTGGACGAAACTACCACTTCCAGCTCTAGTTCCAAGGATCATTCTCCAGCCCGTGGTTTCGCCGGTTTCAAGTTTCCGCTCAAGTTGTCAGGTCGGGGGCTTATCAACAGCAGCAAAAAGCTGCTGATTTCTATGAAATGGGGCCGCAGAGAAAGGGAAGATGAACTGAAGGCATATGACCGCGCCGCTATGGAAGAGGAAGGCGGAGGAGAGTTCCTGTGGCAGAGGAAGCATTCCGATGGGTGAGCGCTGCCAGCCCCCAGACTTCTCGGGTCTTATTATTTACAATGATAAGGGAAACTGGTTGCCTGAATTCCCAGCGCGCTCTCCTAAGCTCAACAATATAATTCATCCCTCTCTCGATCAGTCCGACACCGTTCAACAGTGATAACAATAATTTTATAGGACGCAGGGGAAGCTGGCATCCTTCCATGTCACCGTGGGGCTTGGCCATAAAATACTTCTCCCATAGAAGAATTCCTGAAACAGGTCCTCAGCATGTGCTATGGCGACGAAGAGAGATAAGTTGACCTCACGAAATATTCTTTGTGTGTGTGCTGTAAACATTCTTGTGTGTGTGCTGTAAAAGAATGTTTAGATTATATGTTTTCTTAGTAGAAAACTTGTTAGTGCATGCAGATAGAAATGCTTATTTGATATATTCTTCTTGGTGAAGAAAAACATACGATATTGCATGCGGTGAAAGATTAGTCAGCTTGTTTACTTGAACAATGGTCTTAATTCCCTGCTCTTTTAATCTGATCTATGGCTACTCCTGTAAGGAGGTGCTTCGGAAAAGTAACAGAAGCTTAGCCCGAAAACACATGCATGTAGTTGTTCATGTATTTATGTTGTTATAGATCTGGTTGCAAGACCATGTATTTATGTTCTGATATATATGCTAGTTAGCTAGTATGTTATGCGTGCTCATGCATATGAGTAGATGTTAAAAGATCTCTTTAGATGTTGATTATTGTTGGAATAATATTGTAACTAATCTTGTTGCCAAGATTGTTGATGACTGCATTGACAGGAAAGGAAACGATGGCAGATGGTGCCAAGGAAAGTGATGTTTAACATTATGGTAGGAAAAAGGATTATTCGTCCATGCAGATGAAGTCAAGCTGCAGTATTGTCCAATGCTAGAACAATTATGCCACAAGGAATGTTGCATGTGGCGGTATGTAAATAAAAGATTACATGTAAATTGTATTAGCTTTAGCTAGTTATGTGACAGCTTAATGATAATTCATTGTAAAGATTTTAATAACAATGGTTAAGGGATGGAATCCCTTATGAGCCATTGAGTGAGGGGTGAAAACCCTCACGAGCGTTTAATAATAAGATTAAACGTTTGCTGGTTTTCACCCTACGGGGTTTCCAGGGTATATCCGTGTTCAATGGTGTGATTGCTTTATGTGTCTGTTGATATTGATGGGTCCTTTATGATGATGGCTCTTTATTTGATGTGACAACCATAATGTCTTAGTACATGATTATCTAAAATGGTTAAGGATATCAAGAAATGGATGCATGGATTCATAAGACAGTTTGTGTTATTACAGTGATGGTTAAAGCTTACGCAATGGTTATGAAACTGACTGTCTTTGATGGCAATTTACTTGATGTACTAATGAATAGTATATTTAATGGTTAGTGATGGTTTGTGGAGTTGTGAATTGATTAATTACTTGTGGTAATTGTATAAAAAAAATTCTAACTCCCTACTTTGACATGCGAGGTTACCGGGGCATGTGACAAGTGGTATCAGAGCTAAAGGTTGCAGTACTGGCGCCTTTGGGAATTGGTAAGCGGAAAGGATATTGAGGTACGCCATCAGTAGGAATTAACTCAGGTATGAGTTTAATCATTCGCATATTCATTTATGTCGTACACTACTTTTGGCATGGTGGGTGTGATTCATGTTTATAACTGCTTTAAGTAGTAAGTAATAAGTTGTGCATAACTACGTTCATAACGTTAAATTCCTGATGAGGATAGAAGAGAGTGAAACTTTAGTCACACCTAAGAACCATATTGAGTACTCATTACACTTAAGAACAATATTGAACACTCATTGAGGAAGTGACAATCAACTACCAACTTTTACTTTGCAAATATGGCAATAACAATGATTCATTTATTAAACAAAATTGAAGTTACAAAGAACAAAACTTAATGAGTCAATGCATGAATATAAACTAGGGGAAACATCCTTGAATGGGATGACAAATTGTTTTAAAAAGGACATTAGAAGACCCCTTAGATATTGAAAACATGCAATGAGTCAAGCAGCGGGACTTGATTGTCATAACTAACTTTTGATTCAGTCTTGTCATGGATGCATGAAGACGATTGGTAGTTGAGATTGGTTAGTGTTGTATGAATAACCCATAGAACTTATATGCATTAATTGAATTGGACTTAAGATTATTACAATTCGAAAACAAGTGAAGGTTGATTGATGTCACATGCATGGAATGTGTGTATGAAGATTTTCACTCTCTCTGTGCTATAGTTCCAGTTGTTTATGAGAGGAGTTCTTAATTTTATTTACCATGAGAATGCATGATGAATAGTATATGCTTATGTCTTAATAGATTTAATGATGATTACCCTCTAACTAAGTGAAATCCATTAGCATGGTATGTGTTTATGTTAATCATTACTTGTTGGGAGATAAAAGCCATTGGAGCCTCGATTTAACGATGGTTGAATTTATCTCTACTATGGGAATGATGGATTTCTTATGCATGTTGCATTCGAGGGTGAAGTTAATTGTAGAGGCATGTTCAGCGAGTAACATTCCTAGGACCCATTCATGGTATAATTACATGTGATAATTACTCATAAATAGACTACCTGTGTTAATACGGTTGTCAGTAAACTCTAATTCCCTTCCCCAACTATAGATGCTTCCAAAGGAAATGGAAGCAAGGAGAAGGAAGAAGACCGTGCTGTAGGGACAGACGGAGATAGGAAAAAGAAATCGCTAAGTCTGGTGGTGACCAGATAGCGCAAGCTTTGAGTGTTAGAATCTTGCAGAAGACGCTAAGTCTGGGATTGACTAGATAGCGCTCGATGTGCATATGAGTATTCCTTTGACCATGCTTAAGGAGTTGGAAAATGATAACTATAGTGTGTTGATGTTAATGATTTTCGTAATGTCTCCTTCAAGTCATTACTCTGAAATGGACACACAGTAGTGTTATGATAGTTGTTGCATCTAGCATCAAGTGGTAACTCTATTGCAGGTGTGACACTTAGGAGATCATGCTTCTAATTGCATAAGTAGAGCAATTGCTTACGGTAAGGGTGGTTCAATTCGTTAGCTATGCATGTTGAACCAAGGATAAGATGAGTATCTTGCTCACTTTCTTGAAGAACACGTATGAATGTGTTATATGATTTCTTAGTAGAGAAAGTATTTGAATGCATGCAATAAAAGAATGGTTCTTTTATAGATTTTCTTGGTAAAGAAAATGTGTTAAGGCATGCAGTTAAAGATTGATTATTCTGTATGTTTTATTGGTAAAGAAAATAGGTAGTTCTTATTAGGAAGACTCCACGTGAGTCTTGTGTGTGAAATGCTTGTCCTTTGTCTATAAAATCCTTGCTAAATATAGCCAAAGTATCTTCTTGAGAAAAGAGGATGAGGTATATAATTGTCCTGAGGACATAACATGGCAGGTGGCCAAGTTTTCTTGAATTAAAATATGTATCTTTATTTGATAAAAGTTTCTTGGAAATATATATATGCTAATTGCATTATGATTCTAGTTAGTTTCTAAGTTCTAGTGAAATGATTATGCATTACATGCATGATAAAGATAGTTAAAGATGTGCTTCTAGGCACATAGATATTAATTTCTAACTTTTTTGAAGAAAGAGTATATTATATATATACATAAATATAGTTTCATTCTAGAAGAGTGTGCATACTTCATGTATGAAGATAAAGGATTTTATGAGAGTTTTCTTGAAAATAAAATAGAGGTTCTTTCCTATAAAAGACACATTAGAATAGTGTTCATACAAGGAACAAAACCCTTACTTGTTTCATGAAAAGAACTATGTGCATTAAAGTCAAGTAATTGTGTCAGGAAAACACATGTTGCATATTGGTAGCTATTGTGACTTTGGAATTATAAGTCTGTGTGTACTTAAAGAAAGTGGTCATGTTAGCTTCCTTGAAAAATAATAATCTCTTGGAGAGATTGTCTTGTTGGATGAGTTGTGTTGATTGCTTGATTTTGATGCATAAACGATAAGTAAACCTTGTTTTTGCATCTTGATTTCTATGCCTAAAGATAGATATCATTAATCATTTCTTGAAAGGGAATCTTGAGAAACCCTCACATCGGAAGATAGAGAAATGAGGATTAAAATGACTTCCTTTAAGAAAGAGGTATGTGGTTTGTTGTATGAAATGATGGTAGTCTTCTAGTGAAGGGAATAAGTGTTGCATACATTAAAGAAGGGCTTATATGATAAGCAATGGTATGCACAAGGATTAGTCATTGTGACATAAGAGTTATGTTCTTGTATGTTAGAGAAATTATGTTTAATTACACTAACGATGCATGACTAAAGCCAGCCATAGTAAACGTAAGATAATACTCCAGTAATGATGATTTGGATTAAGACAACAGACTATGGCAAAAAATTGGAAATGCTGAGAGTATTAACTCAACTGTTGTTGACATTTATACATTAATGAGTATTTGCATATGCTTTTATACATGACAATATTGCATGCATGAACATTCTTGGAAATGGAATATGTGTTAACTGATGCATATTTATAACTAACGTTGCTGATGGGATTAAGTAGTGGTAGCTTAATGGCAACAAGAAAACTCATCACATAAATTGCTGCAATGTGAAATGCAATTATAAATGAGAAAGAATGATGTTATATGATATGCATGAATTATGTTATTTGGAAAATTGCATGCATACAACGTGTATGATGGATATGTTTCCCATCAATCTTGATGTTGTGGACCCATGTTGGGGGTTAAGTGTAAATGCATGACGTACATGCATGTTTGTTGTGCTAATGATAATGTTCATATGGTTCATTGTGTAAATTACTTTGAGAAAGATTAATAAAAGAGAAATTTAACATGCCAGACAGTTGCGGATAATTGGGTTGATGACGGTTACCTGCCCGGAGGGGTTGATGGTACTTGTCTGCCCGAATTGTGAGAGGCTTGAATGCCTTGGGTTAATGACAGTTACTTGCCCAGAGAGGTTGATGGTACTTGTCTGCCCGGATTTTGGTTGATGGCAGTTACCTGCCCGGAGGGGTTGATGGTACTTGTCTGCCCAGATTTCCTCTCCCTAGAATTCTTGAGCTGGTTGGCCAGTGGAATTCTATGTTAGACCTGGTAAGGTCTCTATCAAAGAAACTGTCTGGATGTGAAAATGACTCGGTTTGGTTGTGGAAACCAGTTCCCATGGGTTGGGAATTCTTTAGTCCATTGTGGTCTCATGGCTAAAGGAATTAACTAATCAGCTATATGTCATGTTAGAAATGGATTTTACATATAGTTGTGTAAAATATGTTATGCACATTTAACAAGAAATGAGCTTAGTGCTCAGTAAGGAGTAATTGGAAAATTTTATTCCTTTATTGTATTATTAATTTTGTGAACATCTTAGTGGGAGCTAAGACAGTTTTTGCTTGATACAGTGATAGACTGTTTTGATGATTAGAGAGCTAGGTGCTCTTTTGGTACATCTAGAAGCACTTTGCGGATGTCTTCAGTGAGAATTCGTTCAGTGTGCACGTGAGCAGTGATTTATCATTTGATGACTAGTGTTAGTGCTCTTAAGTACTTGTAAAAGTACCGTGATTTAGAAATCATCTAGCATTGCACAATTGATTGATAGTCAAATGTATTTCATTTGACTCAACATATAGTGACTAATGTGATTGAATTTGTTAGTCATATATTACAGGAATTACTTACTGTGGAGGAATGAAGAGTTTTCCAACCATTATTAAAATACTTACATGAAAGTAGTCATGGTTTTCAAAAATAGATGGTAAGTAATGGTAAGTTGACACAGAGAATTGTTATCATGAATGAATAAGGGCCAAGTGGTGGCGATTAGAAGTTGCATATTTTTGAAATTACGAATGCTTATGTTTATTGATGCTTATAACTAATGATATTTCTTATGACTATATCATTACTATTTTGTTTGTCGTCTTTCCTTGGGATGAAATCGTTGATTTTAAAAGGAAAAGATCACATTTTGTGTGGTTTAAATGGTAATACCATGAGTCTAATCTCAAGTTCTCAATGGAAGACGAACACCGAGGACGGTGTTCTTGCTAAGGGGGGGAGTATGTAACACCCCGTAAAATAACAGTTATGAATAAGTTACAAGTTAGTTCCGGAAACTGATTCTTGGTATTCGGTTTGGAGCACTAATTCCATGGTGCGGATTATTATTAAATGGGAAACCTTGTGTTGGTTGAGGGGCGCTAATAAAAGGAGGCGGTTATCATTAAAAGTCGGAGACCTTAACGCTTCATTGAAGGCGGTCCGAGGGTTTGATCTTTGGGCTCGACTAAATTTCGATACTCAGATTCCAATCTTTGTGCGCCCGGTATTTGAGGAGGACAATGAGGCAACATTCATGAGATATTTCACAGACCCATTTGTGCTGTCTGTTGAGGTGAGGGGATCGAATCCCATGGCGAAGTGGGTTCGAGTGGACGAAACTACCACTTCCAACTCTAGTTCCATGGATCATTCTCCAGCCCGTGGTTTCGCCGGTTTCAAGTTTCCGCTCAAGTTGTCAGGTCGGGGGCTTATCAACAGCAGCAAAAGGCTGCTGATTTCTATGAAATGGGGCCGCAGAGAAAGGGAAGATGAACTGAAGGCATATGACCGCGCCGCTATGGAAGAGGAAGGCGGAGGAGAGTTCCTGTGGCAGAGGAGCATTCTGATGGGTGAGCGCTGCCAGCCCCCGGACTTCTCGGGTCTTATTATTTACGATGATAAGGGAAACTGGTTGCCTGAATTCCCTGCGCGCTCTCCTAAGCTCAACAATATAATTCATCCCTCTCTCGATCAGTCCGACACCGTTCAACAGCGATAACAATAATTTTATAGGACGCAGGGGAAGCCGCAATCCTTCCATGTCACCGTGGAGCTTGGCCATAAAATACTTCTCCCATAGAAGAATTCCTGAAACAGGTCCTCAGCATGCGCTATGGCGACGAAGAGAGATAAGTTGACCTCACGAAATATTCTGTGTGTGTGCTGTAAACATTCTTGTGTGTGTGCTGTAAAAGAATGTTTAGATTATATGTTTTCTTAGTAGAAAACTTGTTAGTGCATGCAGATAGAAATGCTTATTTGATATATTCTTTTTGGTGAAGAAAAACATACGATATTGCATGCGATGAAAGATTAGTCAGCTTGTTTACTTGAACAATGGTCTTAATTCCCTGCTCTTTTAATCTGATCTATGGCTACTCCTGTAAGGAGGTGCTTCGGAAAAGTAACAGAAGCTTAGCCCGAAAACACATGCATGTAGTTGTTCATGTATTTATGTTGTTATAGATCTGGTTGCAAGACCATGTATTTATGTTCTGATATATATGCTAGTTAGCTAGTATGTTATGCGTGCTCATGCATATGAGTAGATGTTAAAAGATCTCTTTAGATGTTGATTATTGTTGGAATAATATTGTAACTAATCTTGTTGCCAAGATTGTTGATGACTGCATTGACAGGAAAGGAAACGATGGCAGATGGTGCCAAGGAAAGTGATGTTTAACATTATGGCAGGAAAAAGGATTATTCGTCCATGCAGATGAAGTCAAGCTGCAGTATTGTCCAATGCTAGAACAATTATGCCACAAGGAATGTTGCATGTGGCGGTATGTAAATAAAAGATTACATGTAAATTGTATTAGCTTTAGCTAGTTATGTGACAGCTTAATGATAATTCATTGTAAAGATTTTAATAACAATGGTTAAGGGATGGAATCCCTTATGAGCCATTGAGTGAGGGGTGAAAACCCTCACGAGCGTTTAATAATAAGATTAAACGTTTGCTGGTTTTCACCATACGGGGTTTCCAGGGTATATCCGTGTTCAATGGTGTGATTGCTTTATGTGTCTGTTGATATTGATGGGTCCTTTATGATGATGTCTCTTTATTTGATGTGACAACCATAATGTCTTAGTACATGATTATCTAAAATGGTTAAGGATGTCAAGAAATGGATGCATGGATTCATAAGACAGTTTGTGTTATTATAGTGATGGTTAAAGCTTACGCAATGGTTATGAAACTGACTGTCTTTGATGGCAATTTACTTGATGTACTAATGAATAGTATATTTAATGGTTAGCGATGGTTTGTGGAGTTGTGAATTGATTAATTACTTGTGGTAATTGTATAAAAAATTCTAACTCCCTACTTTTACATGCGAGGTTACCGGGGCATGTGACAATAAAACCTGCATCTCAGCACGATTATACACATGACTTGTTATTGTTTTAAAAATGCTTTTCAATCGATTAATCAAGCTCTTTATTCCAATGTGTCGTGCATATAAATGCATGGTTAATTTTTGATGATCTTTGAATACCTACACTCACGAGAGAACCCCTCAGGAGCTGTAAGGTTTTCTTTTTATTTCTTGTTAAACTTCATGTTTCATAGGATTAAGCTATCACAAGTGATTATAAATTTGATTTCTAGAAAATCGTTAGTAATAGTTAAAATATAATTTTCTATGGATTTTGCAATAGCATTTCATATAATTTCTTTAATAAATCTAATCTCATTGTGTGAAGGATGAAAAGAAAATAATCAAAGGGATTTATTATGCACATGTAAATTATGATTGATAAATAGACAGTGGATTCATTTGATTTGGAGTTTGCAATTAGTTCTAGGTTTGATTTTTGTTAGTGTGAAGAAGATTTTGATTTTGTTAGTGTGATATTTATTTCTAAACTTTAAGATTAGCTTTCTATTCTATCAGTGTGAAGGAGATTTAGATTTGATTTTGCTATTTATTTATGCACTTCAAATTAGTTTCATTTCTGTTAGTGTGATATTTTCCATTTGTGCAAGAGTGATAATATTTTTACTTTGAGTGATTCTTAGATAAAAACATGTGCATGAAAACATCCTAATTCAATTTGAAAATTAGTCACATAATAGAACATCCTATCACAAATGGTGCACATACACTTCATTAGTTTAATAGTCTCGGTCGATAATTTATGAAGTAATTTAAGGTCAATTCAGTTACGAACATTTTGGCACCACTGTCGGGGAAGTGTATATAGGATTTTCTTCTTTTTTTTTTAGGATTTAACTGATAAAAATATATTTAAGCATAGGGAAAGATATTATATGGGTAGGTTTATAAGTAGAGGTAGGATTTCAATTCCAACATCACCACTCACCCTACTAAGACCTCATAGTGCCACACCATCCACTAAAACTCATATTCAATCATTTGCAGGTAGACATTGACTTCCTGAGGTAGATAGATATGAGATCCAACGAAATAATTCACCAACTTACTCTACTGAATACATAGTAGATGAAACTACATCCCCAACAGAAGGATTAATATTTATATAATTAATTGGAGAACCAATTCTAGGACAAGAATTGGAATTCCCTAGTGATGAGGAAGAAGAAACTTATTTTATTACATTGATAGAACAACTAGAAGAGGAGCTAGAAAATCCAATTGAAAAACCCTATATTAGCTCTGAGGACTCTACAATGGTAGGGGAAGGAGAAGTCCATAATGTGAATGATGAACTTATAATTGGAGGTGGAAGAGTGGAATAAGTAGAGGAGGAGGTGGAGGAAGAGGCGGTAGAGGAGATTTGGAACCTTTTGGGTTTCCCATATTAGATGAAGATACCACAGTTACAATGAAAAAGATCTAACCCTCCATCCTCCCTAATTTCCATGGAGTAAGACATGAGGATCCTGAAACATTCTTTTTAGTTTGAATTCTTGTGTAGATCTTATGACTACTTTCTTGACTCTAAAAAATTGAAATTGTTTCTAGCCACTCTTAAATACAGAATACTTAAATAGTTTATGGGATTACAAACAAATACCATAAGAGCATGGGAGGAAATGAAAAATGTTTTCTTAGACAAATACAAATATTATTGTATGGCTCATAACCTTAAAGATGAAGTATTTAAAATGATGCAAAAAGAGGATGAAAATCTTGAAGATTTGGTTGAAAGATTTGCTTATAATGTTAAAAGGGCTAAGATGCATAATCTAGATGAAGAAACTTTAAAATCTCTTTTGCTAAAAGCCATTAGAGATGAGTAGATAGATCTTCTCAATTTAATGGGAAACAGAGATGTTTCTCAATTATCATTTAGAGAAATTTGTGAGCTGTGTACACACATTTCAAGAGGAAAGGCTAGAATTGGGAAAAATCCAAGAGACCATGTTATGTCTAGGATTAATAAATCTGCAACTTGGATAGTAAGTAGAGCAGAAATAGGCAATTTGATTGATAACTTCAAAACAATATTTTAGGGAGTCTTAGTGAACAAATAGATACCCTTAAGATTCAAAACAAGAAAAAACATGAAAATTTTGCATTATCAATTTTCTGTCCTAAATGTAGAAAGAAACATGCTCTAAGAGAATTCCCTCTTAATAGTGTAGAAATATGTACTATCTATGCAGAAATTCATAACACAAAAAGAATGCCCTTCAATCCCTGAAATTAAATAAGTCTTCCAAAATGAAGCTGAAACAAGCTCAGCTGAGTCACTTTGTTTTATTGGTAAAAGACCATGTCCACCACAAAAACTAAACATAGTACAAGGTCTTAATCCCCAATACTAATCATATGCACAACCTCAGAATAATTGGAATACCCCAATGCCTTGACAAAATTGGCCACCTCAAAATTCATTATGGACACAAGGTTGCAGTATCCTCCTAGGAATCCTCAATATAATCAATTTCAACATCCATTTATTCCATATGAGCCTCCATATTATCCTCCTCATTCAAACTCCTTTCCACAATCTCAAATTCAAACTCAGCATTCTAATCAACCACTTCCATTACCATCCACATCGTACACCAAAAAACCAATCATTAGGGGAATTTCTAGGTCTAAAATGGGCCTCCTAAAGAAATTATAAAATAATAGTGGAAATAATAAAATAAGATTAGATTACATCATCATATTTTAGAGGGAAAAAATAAAAAAACTACTTTTCAACTCGTATTTTCATCTTATCTTCCTACCAGATTACTCAAATTTAGGGCAGGAACACTCATTGGATGCAAAATTTGATTCCTCATCCAAGGAGTACCCATGTTGCATACTTTCGATGGATCCTGTTACACGAAAAATGAGAAATACATGAAAAACTTGATTACAATCATGTTTTTCACCTATTTCTAATTTTTCGTGTAGTAGGGTTCATCGCAAGTATGCAACATGGGAACTCCTTGGATGAGGAATTAAATTTTACGTCCAGTAAGTACTCCCGCTCAAAATTTGAGTAAAACCTGTTATCACTCAGGTTGTCCTTAAGCTCCGAAAAAGTATACGACCGAGGTAACCATAGACCAACTTTGGACTGTAGGTTCTAGCCAACCTGCAATCAGAGAGGACTCTCTCTTTCAGATTTAGCTTTGTTGAAAAGGATTTTAGGCTAGGTTTTGAGTTCAGAGGGTTTTTGTTTTGTTTTTGGTGGAAAATTGATGTTTTCAGACAGAGAGGCAAGGCATAGTCTGAAAGTTTCAAACCATTGGGCATGGAGTTGAGGAGGAGAACTGCTGGTGCATTTCTTCGGTCACAAGAGAGGAAAATGGAGCAAGATAGCTGCGCATGAAACAATACTTCAGGTTTAAATGATGGAAAGAATGCTAAGTAATGAGAGGCAGTTAAGAATCTCTCAATCAAATTAACAATGGGGGTAACAGAGCTCTACCTAGGGGCAGCGAAGAATCCCTAGATAATTGGCCAACACAGGTGAATCGGGGTAAATATGAGCCAGGAGGAATTCATATTCATAACCTATTCATTTAGAGGAAAACATAAAAAAAACAACAGAAATTGAGCATAGAGTGTACTTAAACAAATTCTAAGCTATTCTTTCTTTCTGCTATTTAGATAGTGGTAAACAATAAACATAGGTAAGATGCACTTATTGCTTCAGACTGCAGCACAAGGATTCCATCTTCAGATCTCCAAAACATTCATTTACAACAGACAGTTTGCTCTCCAAGCTTTCAACAATCTTTGATTATAGAAAAAACACAGGTATACAATGCGAGTCTCTAGTGAAAATTCTCAATTAACCAGCCCTTGTAACAATGCAGAGGGTGGTATATATAGGGAAAAACTCTTCAAAATTACCTATTTACAGTTTGACCTAACAGGTCTGAAAGGAAGATCATTACTTTAACCTAATCCTATCCAGAAATAAATGCTTAAAATATCTTGGGCTGCGCTGAGGGCCGCCGTATGGGGACTGAGTAAATGTGTTGTCCTTGGTGGCTTGGTGCAGTTGTCTCTGCAATAACTGTGCATGGGTCTCTGCTCCTTTGTAGTTCGGTGGCCTTAAATGCTTCAACTGTGATTTGAGAGCTGGGATGGGCTTTTCACCGTCTGATTTGACTTTGTTGACCGCCATTCAATGCTAACCTGCTTTGGGAACTGAAGGTTTCTATTAAACAATTTAACTGGTACACTTTGCTGCTTCTCTTTCCTCTGATACTCTCTGACAAATGAATTGGGTCGCTTTTCTCCTTTGCTGTGGGTCTAATCACAAATTAATGGCCGCTGTTCGGCCTCTGTTTCCTCTAGAACTGTCTTCTGCTCCTTCCGGCAAGCTTCGCGAAGAAAAATGGGTGATTTGGCGCCTTTCGGGCTTGCTGGGGGCTGCCTGATGAAAAGATTCCCCAAAGATTCCCTGAAGATTCCCCATTTCGGCCTATTTTATCCAGCGATGAGCGATTAAATCGCTCATCAAAAACTGCCTCAGAAACTGATTTCGGGGCTCCGAAGTGCGATTTTCGCCCTTTGCGCCAAAAACTGATGATGACGTCAGTATGATGGACTTCGTACGGCGGGTGACGTGTCATGGTGACTGGGCAGGGGGTGACGCAGGCAGGTGACGTCACCGGGTAGGGGCGGTTTCCGGTTTTGGGGCGCACCGCCTTTGGGCATGAGCAGTTTTGTCAGAGGGGGCTCCGCCACAACCCAGGAGGTGACGCGTGGCGGGAGGTACGGCGGGAATACTTCCCATCTCCCAGACGCTAACCTTCGGGCAGTTCGGAGATGGGACGGCCTGTCAACCATTGATCTGGGCACAGGACGATCGGATGGTTGGTGGGAAGGGTGAGGCGACGGGAAGTTAGGGAGGGGAATATACAAGGGATATTCCGATTTTAATAATGCGCGGCGGGGGTTGTAGACTTAGGGAAAGTGGGTTATGGGGTTTAAAATGGGCGGGTTAATGTATTTACAGTTGGGGCTTAGGGATAAGGGGTAAAACATGGGTTTAATGCGTGCGGGTTTAACAATTTCTGCCCAAAACTTAAGGTAAGGGGGCGGAAAAGAGGGTTTTTGAGGGTTTTTAGGGCTAGGGGAGAGGTTGTTAGCATGACCAGGTGTCATCTAACTCCTGCTATGACTCGGATGGGCTAAAAACAGCCCCAGGTGGACCATTTTTTCCCGGACTTGGAAAAATATGGCTATATTGCTAGGGAGGGGATATTTACATAGGGGAATTTTATATACATAGTTTTAGTAGGGGAAGGGGAAAACTAATAGGGAGTTATATACTAGAGTTAGTAGTTAATATGGAGATGATAAGCAGGCGCTAAGGTCAGGGACCTTAGGCTAATTTTGGGGAAAAGAATTTGAAAAGAAATAAAATCCTTGAGTGAAGCAGATCTTCACCAAGGCAACTGATATGGATGATGATGAAACTAAGATGAATCAAGCAGATCTTGACCTCTTTGGGAAGTTAATAAGTGACTTTAGGGAATTAGAAGAAGGGGGAGTTAGTGATGTCCACCTTTGAGCTCCTTTGAATGAAAACTGCCTGCACTGTGATCTGTAAAGATGAAGCACTTTGTAACACAAAATTAATCATAAATCATCATTCTGCAACCTCACAGCTACCTACCCGGCCTACTCACCTAACATTTTTTCTTCTTTTTGGTTTGGGTGCACTTAGACTTGTAGACCCAGATTTACAATTTTTCTTTTGAATGTTTCCTATCTAGCTCTACACTTATTTCTGCCACGGCCCAGATTAAACAATCGGGTCCCTTTGATTCTCTATCTATCTACACATCTGCCAAGATTAAACTGTTTGGACAGATACATTTCTCTATATTCTAAAACAGGAAATTGAAACCTAGGGAGACCAAGATTAGACTGTTTGGACCTCCCTTAAATGAAAACTCTTCAAAACTGGAACAACTTATCAAAATTGGAATACAGCAGTGGCATTTGGACTAGCACACTTCATGGATTTCTTCTTTGGTCTCTTCTGGAAATATGGAACACTGCAGCTTGCAAAGTATGACATATTTGGCATGTAAAAATGTCAATCATGAAAGATGAAACCCTGTTGCAATAGGAGGCTAACAAAACCTTAGGGAGATAAGTTGAAAATACAAGTTGAAAAGTAGTTTTTTTATTTTATTATTTTTTAATCTTTTTACCTTTTTACCCCAAAAAATGGTGAATCATCCCCCATGGTTGACATCATCATCTTGAATCTTGTTGGTTCTTATAAAGTTTATTTTGTTTGTACATTTTTCTTGGGAGGCCCATTTTAGACCTTAAAAGTTCTCTAATGAAATTACATACTCAGCCACTCCGAAATCCGAATAATAACAATTCACAACTTGTTTACAATATAGAAGGTTAGAATTTCCAAGCTTGCATGATAACTCCATTAGATATAAATAATTTCCAACTTAGATCTGTTAGAGTTTTGGAAAAGAAGTTACCATCTATTGTTATTTAGGAATCTGGAAAGGATGAACCCCTTGAGAGAGAAACATCTCTTAATAAAGAAGAAATTCCTCAAAAAGAAAACACCCCATACATGATACTTCAATAAGCTCAACTCCCATTGTAGAACAACCTCTTGTTTCTGATCAAAATCCACCTTTTCCTGAAAGGCTAAAAATTGACAAAGGAATAGAAAAACAAATTGTGTTGCTTGAATATGACATGTTAGATGAACTGAAGAATGTTTGCATCAAACTTCCTTTTTTACAAGCTATAAGGGAAATACGAATATTTTCAAAAACAATCAGGTAGTTAACCATTAAAAAACTAGGAAGAAAAAGAAAAGAAGTTAAAAATATCCACTTTGTTGGAAAAATTGTAGATATTATGATGGCAAAACCAACAGATTAGAAAAATCTAGATCCAGGTAGCCCCATTGTAAAAGCACACATTAATAGTTTTGAGATTCCAAACACATTGATTGATTTAGGAACAACTATCAATATCATGAGTAAACAAACTATGGATCAATTAAAAGTTTCTAATCTTCAATACATACTAACATTATCACAGTTAGAAGATAGATCTGTTATCAACCAGATGGTGTGTTAGAAGATGTATCTGTCTCCTTAGATTCTTGGGAATATCCTGTTGAATTAATGATTTTAACCCCAAAAAATAATTTAGGAGGATACCCATCGATTCTAGGCAGACCATGGTTATCTACAACTGATACATTTATAAGTTTTAGATATGGTGATATGTTTATCTCTAATGGAAGCTCTACTAAGAAGTTCACACTATGTCCTCTCGTAAAAACAACAATAGAAGTACAAAGTGAAGTTTGGATAGATGATGATAACAAAGACTTTGATATAGAACCAATATTTTCTACTTCACAAATAGATGAAGAAGATCAATTTTAAATGTAATGAATAATAATGATTCTTCCTCATATTGTGAACAACGCCATAAGTTTCAAGAACAATGCCATGCTAAATATTTATCATATCATCAAATGGCTTTAGATTCTATGGAAAAATTTGGCAATTCTTTAATAGAAATCTTTCGAGGAAAAACTTTGAATATTAATGATAATCTGAAAGAATCCCAAAAGAAAGAATTGATAAATATATTACAAGAACATTCCTCTTCTTATACACTGATATGCTAGTAATTGATCCTAATACTTGTATGCATCATATATATATTAAAGAAAATGCTAGACCAGTTCGACAACCCCAAAGGTGGATGAATCCAAATCTAAGGGAAATTGTTAAAGAGTCACAAAAATTGTTGAATGTGAACTTGATTTACCCAATATCAAATAGTCAGTGGGTCTCACCGTTAGTGATTTTTCCAAAGAAAATTGGAAAATGGAGATTATGCATCGATTATAGGGAATTGAATAAAGCTACCATGAACGATAATTTTTTCTTTCCTTTATATATCAAGTCGTTGGTATATTGGCAGGGAAAAAGTATTTTTCATTATTGGATGGTTTTAGTGGATATAACCAATTCTAAGTAGCTCTGGAAGGTCAAGAAAAAACAACTTTTACCTGTGGATGAGGAACTTATCCTTACCAAGTACTTCCTTTTGGATTATGTAATGCACCTGAAACATTCCAAAGGGTAGTTTTAGGCATTCTTTCTGATGTAATTCATGATTAGGTAGAAGTTTACATGGATGATTTTAATGTCTATGGTAGTTATTTTGAGGAAGCTCTTGAAAATTTAGAAAAAGTTCTCATTATATGTAAAGAAACAAATCTCTCATTAAGCCATGAAAAATGTTTTATGATGTTCCTCAAGGGAATTGCTTTAGGCCACCACATTTCAGGAGAAGGAATTAAAGTGGATGCATCTAAAGTAGAAGGTATTTCCAAATTATCAGTTCTTGCTTTTCAAAGAGATGTTAGAAGTTTTCTTGGTTTTACTGGTTATAACAAAAGATTCATAGAAACTTCACAAAGATGGGCACTCAACTTTTTAAATTACTTACAAAAGATTGTGAATTCATTTGGAATTCTTATTTCCAAATGGATTTTGAAACATTGAAAGAAAATATTTTTGAAGCACCCATTTTAAGAGGACCAAATTGGAGTATCCCTTTTCATATTTCAACTGATGCTTCAGATACAACCTAAGGATTTGTATTGGGACAAAAATATTTAACTCCTTATGCCATTTATTACATGAGTAAAAATTTGGCTCCTGTAGAGTTGAATTAAACTGTAACAAAAAAGGCGTTTTTAGCTGTTGTACATGCCATTAATAAGTTTTGACATTATATCACTAGTTATGAAAATTTTGTTCACACTCATCACTCTGTAATTATATACTTAATGAATAAATCAATTACTAATGGAAGAGTTACAAGATGGTTATTGTTATTACAGGAGGTCAATATTACTATTTTGGATAGGCCTGGAAAGGAGAATACAGTTGATGATTTTCTATCTAGAATCCAAAATGATAATAAGGATGTTCCTGTAAAAGATAATTTTCGTAATGAATATCATTTGTAGTATCGATTAAATCTCCTTGGCTTGCAGATATTGCTAACTATTTGGCCACATGAAAGTTACCATTATATTTGTCTCCTCGGGAGAAAAGGAAAGCTATTCAAACCAGTGCATATTTTTCATGGATAAATGGAGAATTTTACAAAATGAGCACGATTTAATCATTCGAAGATGTGTCATAGAGGATGAAGTACCATAAATATTAAAGGCTTGTCACGATGAACCATGTGGAGGACATTTTTTTGATAAAAGGATTTCCTATAAAATCATTCTCTTAGGGTATTATTGGCCTTCTCTTTTAGAAGATGCAAATGAATATGTTAAGAGATGTGATATTTGTTAAAGAATGGGAAAGCTTGCTCCTTCAAATGAGATGTCTCTTCAACCCCAGGTACTTATTGAACCTTTTAAAAATGGGCTCTAGATTTTTTTGGCCCAATCAACCCGCCATCAAGGAAAAAAAAGTACATTCTCCTTTGTACAGATTTTGTCACAAAATGGGTAGGACCTAAATCACTTCCTTTTTCTACTGAAAATGTTGTAGTTTCATTTATTTTTGAGGATATTTTCACTCATTTTGGTGTCCCAAGGGAAATTGTGACAGATCAAGGTACTCAATTTACATCCAAGTTGGTGCAAAAGATAATGGAGGAATACAAAATTAAACATAAAAAATCCACTACATATCATCTGCATGAAAATGGAAAAATTGAAGCTACTAATAAAGTACTTGAAGCAATTCTTACCAAAACAATACATTTGCATAGAAGGGATTGGGTAGAAAAGCTTCCGGAAGCTCTATGGGCATATTTTAACACATGGAGAAACACAACAGGGAATACTCCTTATGAACTTGTTTATGGGAAGCAAGTCTTGTTTCCTATTAAGTTCCAAATAAAGACCTTCGAAACAGCTTTCAAATTGGGTCTTGCACTACCAGAAGCCCAAAAACAAAGAATGGAGCAATTGAATCAACTTGATGAGATACGGTAAGATGTTATTCATAGAACCAACATATTTCAACAAAAAATATCCATATGGCATGATAAGTTTATAAAAGATATGAAGTTTCAATTGGGTGATTGGGCATTACTTTTTTATTCTAAATTTAAAGATTTTCAAGGAAAATTTCAAACTCATTGGCTTGGTGCTTATGAGATTGAAATTGTTTTTGATAATGGAACAGTCATAATTAGAATCATTGATGAAGAAAAATTAACTTTCCTTGTAAATGGTCATAAATTACGAATATATCATAAACCATTGACAAAGGAAGAGTTCATTAGAAATCTGGAAGGTAATCTTGATTTGAAGTTGGCCAAAGAAGATTCTTCTTCCTCTCCAACTTACTTTTCTACTTTCTTTTTGAAGAAAACAAAAGAAGTAAAAACAAAAATAAAAAAGAAATAATAATAATAATAAAATTGTATAAACATGAAAACCAACATTGTTGGCATGTTTATACAGAAAATATAAGTTGAAAACCAAAAATTCTTGGCAACCTAGTTTTTCTTTAACTTCCATATTCTTGTCCCATTTCTTTTATTCCTCTTTTGCAAAATTAAAGCAACTACAAAAATGTCAATAATCTACAACTCATGAAATTTTTGCAGTCGACTTGACATATTACAACCAAAGCAACTAGAATGGAGATCGTAGTGAGAGCAACCTAAGCAACCTACAAAAGAACAAATCAGTAAGGAAAAATGAAAGGTATGTAAATATTAGTCAAATATTAAAAAACATTGAATTATGATATAAATAGATGATTATTTTTAAACTAATAATCGTTGCCTCCACCATATTACATAATGATTATCCTTGTCATGACACAACATTGGTTTTCACGATTCAATGAATGAAATTTTTGATAATCATGTCTTATCACAAGATATGAATGCCATTAAACATTGTCATCATTCGAATTCATTCCACTTCATTTGTATATCATCCAACTTCTTTCATACCCTATCTCATTTTCTTCGAATCATATCCCATTTCCTTCGGCTCTGTTTCATTTTTCTCTGTCGAAAACATCTCAATTTCTACCCAAATCTCATCCTTGCTACCAAAACTCCATAATCCTGTCAAAAAGGACAATTAAGGACTGAAAATTCCTCAACATGGGAGTTATTGTGCATTCTAAGCTAAATGGGACCAATTTTCTTGAAGCCTATCCACAAGTGAAGCAACAATTACAGCAGGCACAATGGTTACAGTTCTTTGAGAAGTTCGATGGGCATGACAAGGAGGTCACAAATTTGTTTGCTTGAGCCTATAATGGGATAGAAGTAGAAATTGGAGATATCAAGTTGGTATGGAAAAAATCATTTATGGCGGAAGCTACAAGATTACCAAGAAATGGGGAAAGTTGGTTTACAAATCGGAAAATCAAAGACAAAGACTGGGAGATCTTCCTTAAAAACCCAAGTATGGACAGCTCCATTTTCAAGAAAGGAATTCCAATAAAAATTTTAAAATGTAAATTGAGAAATTTGTTATTAATCATTCATAAGTTTATAACCTATGAGGGTAGGTTTGGGAATATGTTCTTCTATCATGCTTGGTTAATGATGCATTTTATTGATGGAAGAAAATCAATTTGTGATATTTCCTACTTTATATTTTAAGAAAAATGGTTGCTAACATCCAAAGGAAAATAAAGTTTATTAACAATGCTCTGCATCATCACGAGTTAGTAAAAAATTTGATTGAAGCTCATTTTAGGAATAAAGGGGATAATTGGGAGGATTTTTTGGTTCAAATTCATTTTAAAGAAGCTAAGTAAGAAGAACCTAGTTCTAAAATAAGAAGAAGTTGACGAAAATTACCCTCAAATCCTAAGATTCAAAACAAAGATTTACCTACACAATAAATACAACAATATAGGCATACACAAAAGGATTATGATGATGAAACCCCTCTTGCAAATGTTTTAGAAAATATTAGAAAGAAGAAATCCATCAGTATAGATGAAGGCCCGTCAAAAGAAGGAACAAAGAAAGAAAAAATTGGAAAGAAAATGCATGCTCTCACTGCTAAAAAACCATCAAGAATAAGTGCATGACATATGAAATAAACCATTAAATAGTCTCCAGGTTTTGTTGATTTAGAAGAAGAAGAGGAACCAAGAATACCATCGCCATTTTCAAGTCTAGTAAAAAACACCCTAGATATTGACCCTGTCCAACAAGAAATCTATGATTATGTAGAATCTCTTGAACAAAAATCCAAAGGAAAGTTTGTTGATTTATCTTCAAATCAAGAAGAAATTCTAAATGAAGCTCATTTCAACCCTCGAGAAGAATCTAGAATTTAAGATACTCTTAAAATGAAAATTTATGAACTAGAAGTGTTAAATAAGTATTTGAAGCGGGAACATGAAGCAATGAAGATATAAAATGACATTCAAAGAACCCAGAACGATAATATTCTCCTACATCTTTACCACTGGTATAAGAAAAACAAGAAGCTAAAAGCTAAAAATAAACTTCTCAGGAGTAAAATGAGGATTTTGCAGTGTAAGATTTTGATGAAGAAACCAAGGATGGAAACCAGAAGAAGAAAAGCAGAGAATACTAATTTAGATGTTCTTTCTCAAACCTCGGACATAGCTCAATGACAAAGTGGGTTACAAAATTTTGAAATTTTGTTATGAAACCAACTCACAAAAAGATAGAAAAGATAGTTGAATGCCTTAGAATTTAGCCTCTTCGAGGGGGAAACCTCCTTTACATTACATAAATGAATAATTCTTGGATGATTCAAATGACAAAACCTCCTTTCTATATATAGGAGTCTAAGGGGTCACAATATAACCAAGCCGACCTAACAATAATAATATAAAGGCACAAAAATAACAATAGAGAGATTCTATGGGCACAGTAATAACAATATGGGGAAAATAGGGGCACAACAATATTAATAAGGGATACAACTACAATATTAATGGGGGCATCACTAGTATTATAGGGACCTAACATGCCCCT
The DNA here is from genome assembly GCA_031772625.1 of Pinus tabuliformis. NCBI lineage: Eukaryota > Viridiplantae > Streptophyta > Pinopsida > Pinales > Pinaceae > Pinus > Pinus tabuliformis. The sequence goes on along the minus strand of CM062809.1, from coordinate 1,133,737,727 downwards.
CTCCTTTAAAAAAGTGTTGTCCTCAACACTTGAGTAGTTCTGGATGCTTCTGTATAAAATTCTCATCCTCCCATGTGGAATCTTCAGCGGATAAGTTCTTCCACTTGATGAGATACTCTGAAATGGATCGATTTCGTAGGTCGAGTTCTTGTTTCTATGACTGCTTCCGGTTCCAATATAATTTTTCCTTCCTCGTCAAGTTCTGGTAATATTGTTTGAACTGGGAGCTTGTCACGTATAACCTTCCTTAAACATGAAACATGGAAAACTAGGTGCACTCTAGAAGCTGCAGGAAGCTCCAATTTGTATGCCATAGTACCAATATTTTGCAACACCTTGTACGGACCATAATACTTTGGTGACAATTTTTTATCCTTATTAGCTTGCTTGAGGGACATTTTTTTATATGGTTGTAGTCGTAGGAATACCCAATCACCTACATCAAAACTTCTTTCACTGAGATGTTGATCTGCCTATTGTTTCATTCTATTCTGCACCACCACGAGGTTATCCTTTAAGAGTTGGAGAACTTGTTGTTGATGCTCGATGTGATGTTCCATTGCTTGAACCTTAGAATTTTCTCTTAAATATGATGTGATGGATGGTGGCTGATATCCATAAAGTGCCATAAATGGGGTCATTTTTGTTGCAGTATGGAAGGAAGTGTTATACCACCATTCAGCTAGAGGCAACCATTTGACCCATTGTGTCTGTTTACCAGGTACAAAGAAACGCAGATATCCTTCCAAACATTTGTTTACTATCTCCGTTTGCCCATAAGATTGCGGATGATAAGATGAGCTATGATCTAACTGATTACCAAGACAAGAAAATAATTCTGTCCAAAAATTTCCTGTAAAAATGGGATCTCTGTCACTTACAATAATCTTTGGGTTTACATGTAGCCTTTGGATTGTTTCCATAAATGCCATAGAAACTGTATTGGCGTTAAATGGATGTGATAATGCACAAAAGTGTGCATACTTGGTAAGTCTGTCAACTACCACCATGGTGACACTCTTTCCCTCAGACTTGTGTAAACCTGTGATAAAATCCATTGAAACCTCCTCCCAACATTGGCTTGGAATGGATAAAGTTTTTAATAGACCTGGTGTCTTAATTGTTTCAGCTTTATTTTGTTGGCATACCAAACATTCCGCCACAAACTTTTGAATATCCAATTTAAGGCCATCCCAAAAAATTCCTTCTTAACCCTGTGGTAAGTTTTTAAAAATCCTGAGTGCCCTCCCAAGGAAGAAGCATGCAATTCTAGAAGAATCTTTTGTTTGAGTTGGGAATTCTTATAGAGGTATAAGTGATCTTTCTACCATAACGAATCAATTTTCCAGCTAAATGTATCAGATGTACTAGAATCTTGTTGTAACTTTCGAATAAGTTCCCACACTTCTTCTTCATTCTTCCATTCCTACCTTGCTTTGTTTATCCAATCTGGTTGGATAATAGATATGGCGCACAACAATGCTTCCACATCCTCATCCTTTCTTGAGAGTGCATCTGCCACAACATTTTGCTTCCCTTTTTTGTATATGATTTCAAAGTCATAACCCAACATCTTTGTGACCCATTTTTATTGTTCTTCAAAGGATAATCTTTGTTCTAAAAAGTATATAAGGCTATCATGATCTGTTTTTACCTTGAAGTGTCTTCCCATTAGGTAGGGTTTCCATTTCTTAAGTGCATATAGTATTGCCAACATTTCCTTCTCATAAATAGCTTTTTGTAAATACCTTCCCTTGATTGTATGACTTTTGAAAGCAATGGGTCTTTCATCTTGCATTAAAACAACACCAATTCCATTTCCGGAAGCATCACATTCCACAATAAAGGTTTTTGTGAAGTCTGGTGTAGCTAAGACTGGTGCTTGGAACATTGCCTCTTTAAGATATTCGAAGGCCTTTTTTGCTTCTAGAGTCCATGAAAATGCATCTTTCTTCAACAATGTTGTTAGAGGCGCTGCTATTTTCCCATAATTCTTAACAAACATGTGATAATACCCTGTCAACCCGAGAAATCCTCGCAAATGCTTTATGGATGTGTGGATTTCCCATTCCTTAATGGCTTTAATTTTGCTATGGTCTACCTTAACTCCTTCATGAGATACAATATGACCCAGATATTCCACCTCTTGTACTCCAAAGAAACATTTGGATCTTTTTTCATATAATTGTTTCTCCTCCAATAGTTGTAGCACCCTATCAACATGTTCAACATGATCCTTCCAAGACTTGCTGTATATTAGTATATCATCAAAAAATACTAACACAAATTTTCTAAGGAAGGGTTTGAAAATGGAATTCGTTAAACCTTGAAATGTAGAAGGTGCATTGGTAAGGCCAAAAGGCATGACCAAAAGCTCATAGTGACCCTCATGAGTTCTAAATGCTGTTTTCAGAATGTCTTGAGTCTTCATTCTGATTTGATGATATCCTGAACGAAGATCTAACTTGGTGAAGTAAATTGATCCATGCAATTCATCAAATAATTCATCAATGACAGGAATGGGAAACTTATATTTAATAGTGAGCTTGTTGAACTCCCTATAATCCGGACACATGCACCATGATCCATCCTTCTTGTGCACCAATACTACTGGAGCAGAGAAAGAACTTTGGCTAGGTTGAATTATACTAGCCTCAAGCATTTCTGCAACCATACGTTCAATTTCACTCTTTTGGGCATAGGGATATCTGTACGGCCTGATGTTTGGAGGAACACTTCCTGGAATCAAATGAATAGCATGATCATGATCACAAATAGGTGGGATACCTTTGGGAATCTCAAATACCTTGGAATGATTGTCCAAGACTTTTTGGAGATCTGGAGAAATAGATGATTTCGATGTGGAAACATCTAGCGAAAATAATTGTGCAATTACACCTCGTTGTTTCTTTTTTAGAAGCTTTGTCATACCGTTAGAGCTTATTATCTTTCCCGGTTTCCCTGAAATAACCCTTAATTCAACTTCCTTTCCTTCTGCATAAAATTTCATGAAAAGTTCTTGAAAGTTAAAAGCTATTGTATCCATTGGACTCCTAGTACAACATCAACACCTCCCATTGGAATAGAAAGCGTTGGGATTTTCAATACATATTCTCCCATGGATAGCTTGATATTATGGCACTTTCCAAAGAAATTTATGGTTCCTCAATTTGCAACCATCACTTGAAACTCTAGTGCTGGATATCGGAAGCAATTCAATTATTTTGCTATCTTACAATGAATAAAATTGTGGGTACTTCCTGAATCAGTCAACACTATTACCTTTTTCTTCTTGATTTGTCCTTCTATCTTGATGGTTTGAGGAGTGGTAATTCTAGCCAATGCATTACAAGATATGGTTGGATTCATTTATTCTCTATCTAGGCTTTGTTCCTGGAGTATATCCTCTTCTTTTGACCTTTCTTGCTCCTTTCCTTCTTCCTCTTCACAATCTATGTAGAATACTTTCTTCTCAGCACACTTATGAACTTTAGTGTATTTTCTATCACAACTGTAACAAAGCCCTTTTGCTCTTTTTTCTTCCAATTGTTGTGGTGTCAACCTTATAGGTTGTGGAAGGCTAGGGGAAACAACACTTCCATCTTTATAGTTGTGAGTGGTATGCTTCCTGGTTGCCATAATTTTGCTTTCCATTTTTCTTGCTAATCGGAATGCCTTCTCTAATGAACTAGGTTCCCAAAGGCAAAAATCATGTTGGATATTATCCTTTAAAGTCCCTATGAACACATCAATCCTATGCTCCTCTGGAATATTTTTTACCCTTATGTTCAATTTTTTTAACTCCTCAATGTGCTCCATTATTGAACCCTTTTGTTTGAGACTTATCAATTGGCTAAAAAAAGTGCTGCTTTTTGTATCCTCATAATGTGCTATCAATTCTTCCATAAAAATTACCCAAGTGATAATTTGTTTACAAGAGAAAAGCCACTAATACCATACAAACTAATTTGGTTCCAAATATAAAGTTGCAATACATACCTTTTGTGTGTTTTGCACATTATTGAGATCGAAAAATTGCTCCATTTGTAATATCCATGTTGCGGGATCCTTGCCATCAAACTTCCTCATATCGATTTTTGGAATATGGTGGGTCTTCAATCCAACATTAGAGTCTATGGAATCATGATTAACATTTCTTTTGTTCTCATCATGAGTTTCCTTTACTACCCTTTCACCATTAGTGACCATTTCTTGTAGCAACTTATTCAATTTTATCTTAAATTCTTCCATCTTATCATCCATGCCATCCATTTTAGTTTCAATTCCATTCATCTTAGCTTCCATGCCTTTCTTTAAACCATCCATCTTAGCTTCTACACCTTTTTGTGCAACTGACACTTGTTGCACTTGGTCTCATAATTTTGATATATCATGTTGCATTTCTTCCTCTTCTTCATGAGTCATGCTAAAGCTTTTAGGTTGCTTACTAGGTGTTTTCATTTTCTTTCCTCAGGGCATCAATTAACGATAATAATTCTTTACTATTCCCTTTGAATTCCTTCAAACTAATTTTTCAAACCAAGCTTATGCAAAAATTAAAAAAAAACTACACACCTTTTTTCACTTTGTGGGAGCTTGATATTGAATCTGATGTATCTCTGTAATTTCAGATCATCGAGTTTTGAAATTGAGATCTCTAGTAGCCCTCTGCATCCTCTTTCCAATGCCACCATTCTTATCCTAATTGGATTCTCCAAGGAAGAGTTATGCACAATCTCCCAAGATGACCTGATTATAGACCTTTCCAGAAGAGCGAACTTGTATGAAGTGCCACGTGTCACTGTTTCGACCTTTGGCTTTGAAAAATATATACTAGAAACTACAATCTATCCTCTTTCTGTACCTTCTTACAAAATTTCAATCCGATGCTCAGAGAGAAAGTTATGACGATTCTCCCCAGGTCACCTGTTTGGAATGTCAGGAGTCTACAAAAAGACCAACCTCCTCAGATCATATCTCCGCAAATATAGTGTGAAAAGCTTTGAAATTTGGATCGAAGGTTCAATGCAATTTCGTATCAAATGGGTTTTTTTTTACGCTTATGAAACACCGCAGAAAAAAATTTATAGCAAAAATTCCATGATGACCTATTTGGAGCAGCGAAACCCTAGAATCCAAAGCTCTGATACCAAATGTTATGAACCTAGCTCACAAAAAGATAGAAAAGATAGTTGAACACCTTAGAATTTAGCCTCTTCGAGGGGGCAAACTCCTTTACATTACACAAATGAATAATTCTTGGATGATTCAAATGACAAAACCTGCTTTCTATATAGGAGACTAAGGGGTCACAATATAACCAAGCCGACCTAACAATAATAATATAAAGGCACAAAAATAATAATAGAGAGATTCTATGGGGCACAGGAATAACAATATGGGGACAATAGGGGCACAAAAATATTAATAAGGGATACAACTACAATATTAATGGGGGCATCACTAGTATTATGGGGACCTAACAAATTTGGTGCATGAGTACATGAAATATCTTATGTCTAGGGGAATGTTGAAGACCAAAATTGTTCCTTTTTGACACCTTCCTTAAACTCCATTCTCTTCCTTTTTGACCATAATAACTCTAATTAAGTGTCATCTTGCAAGGTTATTGGAAAAAATAGGCATTTAATCATATTTTATTCATAGTTTCATAGTTTATTTATTATTTTATTTAATATTTGTACACGCACTGAATTGCATCAATTCTACAACTAATAATCGATTCTGCAGCTTACTCGAAGAATCTATAGGTTCTAAAACATTAGTTGAGGAACACATCATATGGACAAGTAGATGGAAACTAGCACAGTGATATCCACATATTCCTCTGATCTGGAAAGATGATAAAAATTCCCATATGAGAAAGTCAACGTGGAAGTCAACCCAGTGGAAAATACTAAAGACAAATCAGGTGAGCGAGAAGATCGTTCATTGAAGCTGATATTTTTTCCCATGATTTTCTTCTTCAATAGAAAATAATGAATAATCATTATCTTATTTAAGAAATGTTATTTCAATATGTTTTGTTGAGAAGGATAGGCATATAAATCTCCAAACAATTTAAGAATGAAGGTTATAAAACCTACCTCTCGGCATGATTATACACATGACTGTCTATTGTTTTAAAAAATACTTGGAATCAATTAATTAAGCAACTGATTCCACTTTTTTGTGCATATATATGTGTGGTTAAGCTTCGTTGATATCTGCATACCTACACTCAAGCAAGCCCCCCGTGGGAGTTGTAAGGTTTTGTTTTTATTTCTAGTTAAACTTTTTGTTTCATAGGATTAAGCTATCAAAAGTGATTACAACTTTGATTTATAGTAAAGTGTTAGTAACAATTAAAATAGTATTTGTTAGGGATTTTGTAATAGAATTTTCATATAATTTATTTCATAAATATAATCTCGTTGCGTGAAGGATGAAGAAAATAATCAAACTGTTTTATTATGCACATGTAAATTCTGATTTATAGATAGAAAGTAGAGTCATTTGATTTGCAGTTTGCAATTCGTTCATGGTTTGATTTCTATTAGTGTGAATAAGGTTTTGATTTTTTTAGTGTGATCTTTATTTCCACACTTTAATATTAGCTTTCTTTTCTTTCAGTGTGAAGGAGATTTAGATTTGATTTTGCTATTTATTTCTACACTTTAGATTAGTTTTATTCTAATCAGTGCGATACATTCCTTTCCTGCAAGAGTGATAATATTTTTACTTTGAGTGATTCTTAGATAAAACATGTGCATGAAAACATCCTAATTCAATTTGAAAGTTACTCACATAATAAAGAATCCCATCACAAATGGTGCACGTACACTTCATCAATTTATAAGTCATGGTCAATAATTTATGAAGTAATTTAAGGTCAACTAAATTACCAGCACGAACCTTACCTACAAGCTTGAAACTTCACTCCAAGTTATGGGTTTTGCATTTTCTCTACAATCACCTAAAAAATCTGGAAGAGTTTTGCTAAGACCAATTCGATGTTTCCCAAAATCTAAGCATTCAACATCCAAAGTAGTCACAAAAAGAGTGAATTTTTTTTATCTATAATACATTCCTTGATTAGGTTTTTCAGTACAATAGATGGTAAGTTACCTTGAGCTACGTCTCAAAATATTTTGAATCTTGTTTCTTGCTAAGTTATGCACTAGAACTTGCTTAAAAAATAAGAACCAAATGGGTTTTGGTTACTTTCTTTATTCCATTAACAATTCCAACAAATGATCTCTGATAGATATATTTTACCATAGAGGTGGTCCTTAAAGGGACCCTCCAGGCATGTGTTCATTGATAAGCATAAGTTCTCTGGATTCCTTACAGTATCCCAGTAAAGATACCAAGTTCCTATGGTTGACTCTAGAAAGAAGATCAACCTGTTTATCAAAGTGATTATGTTAGTGTTATATATGAAGAAGTATAACAGTGTCATATATAATGAAGTGGGCTTACATTAAATTCAAATTAAATGATTTGAAAATCTTAAAATTACCTCGTTTAAAATCCCTTGAGCTCCTTGCTTGGAGAACAATGAAAGCACTTTAACTGCTATATCCTTTCTTTCAGGTAATTTACCTAAGAATACTGATCCAAATCCCCTTCTCCAATCTTCTCACCAAAGTTTTCTGTGGCTACCTTCAGCACATCTAGAGTGAATGCACGAGACTTTGATACTTTTAGCACCATTCTCATCAAGTAGTCTGCAATCCAATCATTTCATCGTAATAAACCCACAATCTCAAGAAGAAGATAAAATTTAGAAATGATAATAACATCATTCACAGAATAGGCATTATATAATAGACAATACTTATCTATTCTCTAAATCAATGGATAATAATATTTGGTAATTAACAATGGATGAGAGTCTCTTAGTAATTAATAAAAAATATATAGTAATTTGTGTGCAGATTCATTCTCTATAATACATCTATCATTGATGCCACTCACATTTTCTATCAATTATGTCAAATATATTTCAAAAGTTCATTTTATTTAGTGAGCTTAGTCCACTAGATGTTTTGGTTTGTTTTCATACCACTACTTTTGGCTACCACATCCATTTCTGAATTTTTTTGGATAGATCCCTAGTGTTATTAGATTCCATTCAATGATTTTTTTGTTTTTGTTTTTTAGGTTAGGAGATAGACCATCCACAGGAATTTGAACCAATAACAATAACAATAACCAAACTGAGTTACTTACACCATTAGCTCCCAACCTAAATAATTAAACTATAAAATATTAGAATAATGAAATTTAAGGGTTTTGAATTTAATTCTACATTAAAAAAAATATTGTCCCTCATGAGTATATTTATGATTTCTCCAGGAGTATAGTCTCTCATGTAGTACAACCAAACTATTCATGTGAATACATTTATCTCTTCAAATTTTTAGTTAATTATAATTTTCAAATTAAGTTTCAATTTATTTTTTTTAAACTAATTTTCATATATAAATTTGTGCAGATTAAAATTGGTCATGGCATAGACTTATCCTTTTTTTTTCCACTCATTCCCCATTCCAATGGAAGAAAGTTCATCAATGTCACAATGTATACCAGCCCTTTCCCAACAAAGTTTTTCCATAATGGCATACAAATAATCCAAAGAAAACAATATCAAGAAGCAAAAAAAACCTTTGAAGCTTACACATCTATTTGGACACATCATTCCCATCATTTAGATTAGTACTATTAGGGCTCATCAAGCCTTAATCCAATTGCTACATGCCCTAGACAAGTCATCACTTTGAATGTCTCCTTCCCTGAAAGTTTCCTGGCCTGAAGCCCTTTAGAAATGCCTCCTTGAGGGACCAGCGCAGCCTTGGTCAGGGGTACATGCACTTCAGTACAAGTAGGCCCATGTAAGGGTTCATTTCAGTGCAATTAAGTCCACTTTGACCTACGTTGGGTGAGATTGAGTGAATTATTCATAGGGTTTTGGGAATATTCTTATCTTCTAGAGCATTCTAGAAGATTCCCACACTTATCATCTCCTATGAGCTCAAAATTGGATAGTGAATGAGTTAAGTAACCACCTATCCTCTCATCCCTTCCTCCATGGAAACTAACTCTATTTGGAAGGCCATTCAATACCATCATTTATGACCAAACCACCTCCATTTTCCTATAAATTGAGCACTCATCCAAGTGATCAAGGGCTGGAATTTGAGAATTTGTAAGGAGATACTATTGGTGTGAGGTTTGAGATTGTAAGCAAGTATTTTTATGCTGCCGGAGTGTTGTGCTTTTGATGTGATGTTGCATGGAACTCAAGTTAGAGGAGTGACATTGGATCAGACTTTATGGTTGTAACTCTTCCTTCTACTTAATAAAGTTGTTTATACCTTTTCCAATATTATTGTCTTTATGTATGATGATTATATGTGTAAATGCTTTCGATTCCATTTCCTTATAGTAGATAGATCTCTTGCTTTGGTTGGTTTCTGTCCTTTGTTTATGATTGTAGGTACTTGTCGAGAGGATTAAGTTCGAGAAGGAGCAATGGAGGCCATACAAAGGAGACAAAGGGAAAGTGAAATATAAAAAGTAGGTCCCTCGTCTTATTTATCTTCTATAGAAAAATGTTAAGTGCTTTAATTTTGTTGTTCTAGGTGTAGTTACTCACCTAGGGAAATTGTGTTTAGCCGTAGATGCAAAATTCCACATAACAAATTGGCGATTCTGCTAAGGAATGATCATCATTTCGGGTAGTTTACATTCATCCTAGTACACTGTTGGGCATGGAATCTCCCCCAAGGAATGTTTTAGGGTTCAGAGCCCAAGTTTTGACCCATTTTGTTGTAAAGATCCACGAATTGCAGGCACGGAGCACGAAATGTATGATAGAGTCACAGGGTTGTCTGCCCTAGTTTTGTAATGTAATATCGACTGGATAGGCCTACCCATGGTCCGTGGACCGTGGGATTGCATAAATAGAGTGAGCCTCTAAGTGTAAAAAGAGAGAGAGCAAGTAGAGAAATAGGAAGAGTTTAAGTGACGAAGTGTGTCTTTGGGTCGTTGGTTGAAGGGAAAGTACCCCTAGAATCCTTTGGGCTGAGACTCTACCAGACTGAAAATTGCTTATACAAAGAAACACACACACACAGCCATCTTTTTTACTTTTAAGCAAATTCTAATGTTTAGGGTACATACCTAAGGTCCTACGTTCGAGAAGACCGTTAGGGTGCAAACCCTTCTTGGAGTTCCCTTCTTCTTTCTCTGACCTGCAAGACAAACAAATCAAAGAACACAACAGTACATGTATAGAAGTTTATGTATAAATCATCTTCATGCTATAAAGTTAGTTATAAAAAATCTTTAAGTAACCACTTTCATAAGAATTCAACACAAGAATCTCATAAGCATAAAGAAAGATTATTCGGGAACAAAGACGTGTTTCTTTATATATAAAGGCAAATAAAGTACATATATCGGAAAGATATCACCTGAACACCTTCAGCAGGCTCCAAGCAAGCTTCCTCCCGGATTCGTTCCAGCCTCCAGCCTCCAACAAGAGCTCCTTCCAAGTCTTACTCAATGATGATGTCAAGGATGAATGATCACCAATACACATGGAAACAAGGGTTTCCTATGCAAAATGGGGGAAGTGCAGGATGCACCAAGGACTTCAGACCTGGTCTAAGGGAAAAATCTCAGCATAATAATCTTGCTCTCCTTTCTCTCCCCCTTGGCCTTCCCTTTGATGTCTTTTTATACCCTCTCCAAAGTAGTTTTTTAGTTAGGAGTTGGTTGGGAACAGTTGGGCCACGGGCACTAACAGGTGATCCAGCAGGTAAACCCGCGATCACCGCCCGAAAAAGAGGAAATTATATTTTTTTAAGTGTTTTAATAGATACACGCGGGTTGGGTATGACAGACCCGCGTGTACACGCGTTTAACACAGGGCAAAGTCGCGTATAGGGAATAAAACACTGTTTTTTAAATTTTTGGACCAGGTCTGGAAGGAGGGGTTGCCCTAGGCCATAAGTGCAGCATCACAAACCATAAGAGTGAGATTTGGAGCTATAACAGATGCCCCCTAATGTATGAGGTCAGAAGGGGAACATGATGGCCGAAATACATTAAGTAAGTACAAGGAAAGGAACTCTGCCGAAAAACCGAGGAGGACTTCACCAGAATTCAGCCTGCCAAGCCACCGAAAGGAGATCAGAAAGAAACACTGTCTGAGGCGGGCATACCCATGCTCAGGAAAAGTAAAGCATGTCCGCATATCAAGTACAAGCGGATCCACTAAGTATACAAGTATAAATGACTGTAAAAATACATAATGGATCATCTGATCATAATGAGTAAGTACATGTCTGAATATCACATATAAAACTGTCAATGATGCTGAAAGATGCAACGGATCACTGAAATCAAAGACTGATCCCATAAGGTACCAACTGAACATGATGGAATAGGATGGCACTACACTGCAAACTCAGGTGCCAGCATATAGAATGTCGCCATGACTGACTGCAACATATAAGGTGGAGTGGTATCAACTAGCAGCAACAGGAGCAACTGTCAAGTGAACCAATGAATGCTGATACAACCTGAGGTCTTCACCGACCGCCGTGGTACATTTCTACACCATGGGAATAAATGATCTGAAGTCGACCATGTGAGAAATCGTTTGATTACCGGTCATTGTTGTATACCGTTAACAAACGCGAGACTACTCACCGATAATGATAATGAGCGTCAAGGTACCCAGTACAATCTAACAAGTGTGAATAGATGAGCTGAAGTCGAACACCTGTAAGAATCTATCAATCAGGAGACAATGATGGTTTCCCACTGTCGATAGCGAGGAATCTGCCACTAATGACTGCAAACCCCAAGGTACTGCCAAATGGACTCTAGATCTTTGCCCCAGAGCAATGAGTCGGAGTCGATAGGGAAAGATCCGCTAGAAGGAAGGCATTAAGGCATCCTCCATCAATCTAGCGCGAGTGTAACCCGTAGGCCAATAATGTGGAAGGAATCAGACGAAAAAGATGTAGTAACCCAACCGAAGTACGTTTCCGGCGTACACAAGATGTGGCTAGCGCACGGCAGAAACCCTCTGAACCAACCAATAATGAAAGCTGACACAGAGGCGAGGTATCCACCAATAGGGTCAAATGGAAACCAAGGTACTGCACGAATCCCAATGTGTGATAATGTATGCTGATGTCGAACACAAGGGAAACCACTCAGTCAAAGACCCATGATACTGATCGATGCTGAGCACAAGGTGACCTATCAATAATGAAAATAGGGCCAGGGTGCGGTCTCTAGGTCTGCCCTCAGAGCAATGTGTCGTCGTCGATAAGGACAAGACCCGCCAGCAAGAAGTCAATGGGGACCTTCTCAAACCGGCACGAGTGAAGGACCAATATAACTGATGTGATGATAGACATGACACTGACAACCAGGGATGGCCGACTGAAAAATGAGTCAAGAGACACCGCAGAAAGGCCGACTCAGGCTAACTTCCCTTGAACAAAAGCACGACTCAATGTGACTATGTGACAACATATAATGAATCTGTATAAGTTCGTCATGCAGGAGGCACGAACGAACCCTCCATATGATTGGAAGAGATAACCAATCGGGGGAGGACTGACTCGATAACAAGGTTATGGCTTACCTAAGTCAAACTAAATCCCACCCATACGGAGGAGACTTTGTTTTGAGTGCTTTGTTCAAGGGCGACACGACTGACTCTAGCTGCCAACAATAAATGGAAATAATGTCCCTGTTCCCGCTCTTTTTGGAATACTTAATTTTTTTGTCTTTTTCTGATAAGCCGGAAAAAGAATAAAAGAATGCTATGGTACAGTGGAAAGAACGAGTGTCGGTGAAACAGATGATCTAGTTCCTGGGAAAGGAACGTTCCTATGCTCAATGCAGGGAGGTGAAAAACTGGTCAGTGACACTCAGAGGTATGTCCCTTCCACGGATCTGGGTATGTCAAGCTGCAGAGGTCAAGGGTATGCAAAGTTGATTTTTGCAGACGTCATGGTCAAAAGTGGGCTTAAACACGAGTCCAAGTGAAGCCGGCTATAGGCCAAAAGGTGCAAATGGTCAACATGCAATGCAGAAGTACAACTCAACACACATAGGAGCCTCTAGGGTATAAGGCCAGAACGAGGCGAGGAAGCAAAGAGGAATGAGTCTTCAACGCACAAGTCATGGCGGGACTACAGAGGACTCCCGAGCCTAGTGACAAAAAATCAGCATGAGTGCCAAGTGACAATCAGGTACTAACTAGGGCACCCATGATAAGGTAGGCTCTACCACACAAGTCATGATACTTCTAAGCAATGAGAAGGTTCCGCATCATAACTTGGTGGGGTCGATCCTAAGGCCAAAATGGAAAAGGAAACTGATAAATGCACAATGCAGGCGGAAAAACCTAACCTATATGCCAAGTTCGAGAACCAATACCTGTCAGAACGGACCAACCATAAACTTCCAGAGGAGAAATCTTCCAAGTTCTGTAAACATAAATAGGAACACTAGACACGAAGTTAATACATCCCACATATAAACTTCATATAAAATATTTGTGTTATAAGATACAAAACTTGAAGATGCGTACCTCATATATACAATATGGTACAGGGAACCACGCAGCCTTGCGGCTTACGCATAATAGTTCTGCTGAACAAACCCCTTGCAGGGCTCAGGCCAAGGGCTCCTTTGGTAGTCATAACGCATGGCTTCAAAGAGTTCCTCCTGTGAAGGCAAAACAAGTTCTAAGAAATCATGAGAACTACAAGGATCAAAAGAGGGAATTAAAGGGTCCCATGTCCTTATAGGAAGAATCTCTCGGTCAACTACCGGGACCAAGTCCCAAGAAGGAAAATAATAAGTCAAAGGATCCTTCTTAGAAGCGATTGAACATTGAGGACTCAATGCCACATAATTCACCTGTGGCGGGGTAGAGTCTACTTGAACACTTGGAACAAACCAAGGGGCATTTTGCAGTAAAGTCGAATTAGGGTGGTGATTGTCAGATGCAAGCTGATCAACAGTGACAATATTCCCATTATGAGGAAAGCACATTACTCGAAAGAGTGAAGACACCACAGCATTCATAGCATAGACATAATCACGCCCAAGTAGCATATTAAAGTCTAAAGGGCTATCAACCACCATCATATCGATTAAGACAGTCTTCCCACCTAAAGTGATAGGCACTTGAGGAAGAACACCCATAGATTCACCAGGCCTTCTATCATAGGCTAACAACTGACTCTGAGCTGTCAACAACTTTGGGGAACCCAAAGCTTTCCAAGTCAAAGAGGATATAATACTTGTAGAGGATCCTTCATCCACCATACATCGATAGACATTTGTGGAATTAACTCTGACCTTTATTTGAAAAGGTACATCGGAAGGAAGACGAGGCTCAACAAGACTATCCCAATCAAAGGAAACACTCTTAGAACTTGGAGGGGGAACATTCGAAGAAACTGGAATGCCCCCTATACTAGAAGACTCTGTACTAGAGATCAAACAGACTCTTTTGTTAGGCACTTCACCCCCCAAAAGAGGAGTGTAATCGGCCAGCGATTGCACTGACTCTACCACATTTTCAACCGATGGTTGATGGGATTGATGAGAAACCATATCAGATCTAGGAGTAGAAGTACTTTCAGACTCGGACCATATCCTTTGAACCTCTGGAATACCAGGGCATAAATGAGTAAGATGGTCTCCCTTGCATATCTTACAAGGGAACTTAGGTTTAAAACTTCTACGTCCAGGTTTCTTATCAACCTCCATTCCGCCAACATGACTAGCAGTGGTTTGCGGAGAGTCCTGAACATGACTTGCAGAGGTCGGTGACTCTTTGCTAGTATGACTCGCATTGACTAGACTCGTGCCCCCAGCATGACTCGCAGCGGCTGAAGACTCATCTCCAACATGACTCGCAGAGGTTGAAGATGAAGTGCTAGTATGACTTGCAGTGACTAGACTCGTGCCCCCAGCATGACTAGCAGCGGCTGAAGACTCATCTCCAACATGACTCGCAGAGGTTGAAGATGAAGTGCTAGTATGACTTGCAGTGACTAGACTCGTGCCCCCAGCATGACTAGCAGCGGCTGAAGACTCATCTCCAACATGACTCGCAGAGGTTGAAGATGAAAGGATAGAATTATTCTTCTTCTTTGACTTCCTTTTTCTCCTCTTTTTAGATTTCTTGTTACAAGAAGGAGGAGAAGAAGGAATCCCAGATTTCTTTTTGAGAGAAGATGAACAATTAGCACCCATATGATGCCCCTGAAATAAAGCATTCAACTGAGAAGCTTCAAGAGCATTCGGAATATTCGGAGTGGACCACAGCCAAACGGGTAGTCCAACATTCAACCCAGGAATATTCAAAGTGGCGATCAAGGGAGTACCAACATTTCCAAAGAAAGGAAAAGCACAAGGATCCCCTTTTGGGAGGGTACCTTGGTTGGTTTCCACAGGAATATTAGCCATATTTAACTGACCCAAAGACCCTTTCCCTTGCGGGAATATAGAAATAACTCTTCAAAGAATATGGATAAGCAATCAAAACCTTTGCCCTTGAGGAGGCAACTCCACAACTTCTGAAAGAACAACCAAAAGCCTTTCAAGATCGGTAGAGTGGCAAGCCAGTCACTCAGAACACAAAGTCCAAATGTGACTAGACAAAAATACCTAAAGCCAACTATATACAAGGAGCAAAGAGCACTCACTATAAAGTCCCTAAAGAAACAGCCAGTCAAACAACTTCCAAGTATTTTCGCTCCGGGTGGTGAGGACCAGACACCAAAATACAAGAAAGTGGAGTCAAAGGGCCTTCCGAAGATAGTCTGGGATGATGAGGGCCCAGTCCTATCAGCGAAGGTATCAGAGGAAGTTACGCTGACCTCCTAACAACAGCCTGCGCCGGTGCAAGCCCCCAAGCTTCGCAAGGGTGCCCTCCAGTAGTACTATCGAGAGTGATACAACGTCGACCTCAGGTGCCACGGGATTCCCCTCCGCAGCCACCTATGCAGATCCCTAGGAGAGGCAACTATGGGTACCAACTCGTCGCAGAAGCCAGGCGGAACAGTCGTGAGGTAAGTTCGGACAAGTAGGAGAGGGGGTATCTCTCTTCCCTGTCTTCACAGACCCTCGTGCTTAACTCCCAGATCCGGAGCTTTCCTGGTCTTCCTAACGCTATTGGATTTACTCTCTTTAATCAGACTCTTATGTTTGACGTTTTGTGTGGCCTTGGAGAGTTAACTCTCCACTCGCCTAATCCAAGGCCCTAAAATCCTAAACTTGTTGGTGTAATAACTAAAACAAAAAGTTCTAGTGGATTTTAATTAAGCGCTTGATTTTATTAGGCTGTTTTTTAAGTCAAAGGTAACGAAAGTGAAACTTGTGGTGTTTTTAGGACGCAAAAAGAAACTACCCTAACTACATGCACATGCACTTTTTCGTTTCGATGAAGAGCAATTTCTATGAGGTTCAGATGTACTTCAAATTAAACAAAGTTTTTTGCTTTCTTTTCAAACTCCACACTCACAAAAGCTAACAAAACTATGCATGCCTAAAAGAGGATGCAAAGCTATGCTAATGCAAGAACTATATGTGAATGCAAGATTTTAAGACTACTCTGCAAACAAAGAAGGAAAGTTGCTGCTTTACCAAATTTTGTCTTGCCACTGAAATGCTTAGATAGAAGATGATTTGTTACTAATCATTTCGTCCAAACAATAAAAACAAGTTTTAAGATAAAAAACAAAGCACTTTCACTTCGCAAAAAAGGAAATCAGATGAGAAGCAAGTTTAAGAAAGCGAAACTCAAAAACTTTCAAAAGATTTTCTTTCAATCAAACCAAAAAGTCTTTTTCAAAGGAAAACTCTAAAAAAAAACTGACACTAATGATTGATAAACAAGCCACCAAACACTTTTGTGAATTGACACCTTCCAAATGATGAAAACTCAACAAAAATAAAATGTGTTCGAAAACGCTTTTGACAATCAAAAGCAGCAATGAAAGTCCAAAATATCAAAAGACAAGTTTCAAGAAACTGGTAACAAGCAAATTTCCCGAAACAAAGGAGTAAATGGTCATAAAAACGATTTCGTTAAGCAAACATAAATGTCATGAAAACAAAATGGACACAAAGATTTGAAGACAATCTTCCCACTCTGCCGAAACAGAGCAATCAAGATTCTTAAACAGAAACCTTGTGTGTCAAAAATCAATGACGCTTGCAATCAACGAAAAACAAGACTAGCACTCCTTATAACTAGAGAGAGTTCGAAACAAGATGCCCCCTGTTAAACAGAGAACTGTCACTGGGAATTGACTGTTTTAAACTGACCCAAACCACCAGACAGACATTCAGCAAAAGAAAAATTATAAATCTTGAAAATTATGTGATATACGCGCCTGCAATTATTTGCAGAATGCGTGTACACGCGACTGTAACTAAGGAAACCTGCGTATACGCGGGTTTACTTAGTGCAACTTGCGTATATACGCTTCTGTAATCCAGAAAAAGTGCGTATATGAAGTGTTTCAAGAAAAATAAAAAACACAAACTGAAAAACTGGAAAAGCTTGGAGTTCAAGAAAATATCAGACAGTCAGAACCAACAAACAGAGGGGCTGAGCCTTGATTGGCTTGAGGACTACCCAAACTAGGAACAACAAGAGTGTTGTCCCCAGTGGAGTCGCCAATTCTGGTTGAAGGGAAAGTACCCCTAGAATCCTTTGGGCTGAGACTCTACCAGACTGAAAATTGCTTATACAAAGAAACACACACACACAGCCATCTTTTTTACTTTTAAGCAAATTCTAATGTTTAGGGTACATACCTAAGGTCCTACGTTCGAGAAGACCGTTAGGGTGCAAACCCTTCTTGGAGTTCCCTTCTTCTTTCTCTGACCTGCAAGACAAACAAATCAAAGAACACAACAGTACATGTATAGAAGTTTATGTATAAATCATCTTCATGCTATAAAGTTAGTTATAAAAAATCTTTAAGTAACCACTTTCATAAGAATTCAACACAAGAATCTCATAAGCATAAAGAAAGATTATTCGGGAACAAAGACGTGTTTCTTTATATATAAAGGCAAATAAAGTACATATATCGGAAAGATATCACCTGAACACCTTCAGCAGGCTCCAAGCAAGCTTCCTCCCGGATTCGTTCCAGCCTCCAGCCTCCAACAAGAGCTCCTTCCAAGTCTTACTCAATGATGATGTCAAGGATGAATGATCACCAATACACATGGAAACAAGGGTTTCCTATGCAAAATGGGGGAAGTGCAGGATGCACCAAGGACTTCAGACCTGGTCTAAGGGAAAAATCTCAGCATAATAATCTTGCTCTCCTTTCTCTCCCCCCTTGGCCTTCCCTTTGATGTCTTTTTATACCCTCTCCAAAGTAGTTTTTTAGTTAGGAGTTGGTTGGGAACAGTTGGGCCACGGGCACTAACAGGTGATCCAGCAGGTAAACCCGCGATCACCGCCCGAAAAAGAGGAAATTATATTTTTTTAAGTGTTTTAATAGATACACGCGGGTTGGGTATGACAGACCCGCGTGTACACACGTTTAACACAGGGCAAAGTCGCGTATAGGGAATAAAACACTGTTTTTTAAATTTTTGGACCAGGTCTGGAAGGAGGGGTTGCCCTAGGCCATAAGTGCAGCATCACAAACCATAAGAGTGAGATTTGGAGCTATAACAGTCGTAGAGTAGGAGAAGGCTCTGCAGCAGAGTGCGTAGAGGCCTAGTAGTCTGCAGCAGAGTGCATGGACCCCTGCAGCTGAGTTCGCAGGGTGGCGTCGAGTCTGTAGCCAAGGAAGGAATTAATAAAAAGAATTTTTATCATAATTCTGTGTATCTGTTCTTGAGATAATGCATGGTTGATATAAATTGCAAATATATTATTTATTTATTGTGCACACCTGTGTGAATGGTTTATGTTGTTAAGTATAATTTGAAGCACACAAATAGGATAAAATAATCAACTAACATTGGAATAACAGTAAGGACTTGAGTAGTAACATGGAAGTGCAGCATTCAACCCCCAAGTAGGGCTGCATAAAGGCAATATATCAAGCTGCGAGGTATAGGAAAGTGTTCGAAGTGACATGCACGCAGGGTTGAACCGCAGACCACTTGAACTCATCAGACATCTCAAGGGTGCGGAAACCTTGTTCTAGTACCATCCCATACTACTTTAGGTGAGACCTCAGTCCGCGCTCCGTGGACTGTTGCTGAAAGGGTCAATAGTACCAGGATTTGTTTTTCTAACTTAACTTTGAACCTGGGTTAGGCCCCAATAAGCCAACAAATGGTTCCATTACCAGGATCGAGATCTGTGTAAGAGATGTCTGATGTCGTGTCACTGGAATCCGACAAAGAAAGAAATTGAAGAGTGGTAGGACATAAAGGTTCACGAGTTTGCGGTGCAGGAAAACATGAATCCATGGTTATCAAAGGAAGAGTGGTTAGGTTGCTACTTATATATGGAAATCCATGAAATTTTCTTTGCATCCTTCCCCTCTGAGTTGTACGAGTGGATCACAAAGTTAGTAGATAGTCAAGGAAGGTGTAGGATCGACAAACCTATTGTGTGGACTCCAAAATTGGTGTGCAGATTGGAAGCATCAAAAGATAATATTGCACACATTGTGGACCATTGGCTTGATCGAATTATAGGATGGTTTATCACTGAGTTCACGGTAGATACTTCAGTCAGCTATAGTGAGGCGAATGACGCTTCCTCAAAGGACCGCGAGGTAAGTATGTTAAATCTTTGAGCAATTGGATTAAAATGTTACCGTGTGAAAAGCAGGTTATGCAAATAAATTGATGTTTGGGGCTACGTGGAGTGGGAATATCTATAGAAATGAAGGTAGCACAAAACTATAGTCTAGCCCCTTGATTTCACCTCCGTGGGAAAGTGAGGAAGAGCTTGCGAAAGTCTCACCAAGAAGCGCGATCAGTTTGATAAAGCAGTGAATTCCGTGCATACCAGCCCCATCTACACCACCACCAGTTTCACCATCTTCACCCCCGTCTTCATCCACACCACCTCCGCCACTGCCACAGTTCAATATGGAGAGTGTGATAAAGTTGCTGGTGTTCAAAGGAGTAGGGAACGAATATCCGAACTAGTTTTGGTTCATGGTAAAGGCTGTATGGGAAGCGCAGGGAGTCACGAATGACAATATAAATAAGGCAACGCTGGTAAGCTCTTTGTAGGATCATGCACTGACGTGGTACATTAAGCATTCCAAAGACAATCCAAACACAGGGATCGCAATATCCAAGATGCTCTAAACAAGGAATTTAGCAGAGACACAGTCGATTATTGGGTTTAAGGAAATCGTGATGCTTTTAGGAGAGACCCCTTGGGAGCTAGGTTAGAGAATGAAGTGTATGATTTGGGAAGCCAACATGACCTTGATGGATGGGCAACACCGCGCATGGTTTGTAGCTTCACTAACGCCGCATCTAAGGAATGCACTATCACAACAAAAGTTATCCACTCAGGCCAAGGCCTTCGAAATCACAATGAGATTGCATGAGGCCCCAATACAGGAAACTAACCTGGGAGTCCAACAGATCCACGTGCAGTTGAAAAACTTATGCCTTGAGATGCAAAGTTTGAAACAAGACAGGATGGATCACCTAGAAGCACGTGAGGATGTATGGTGCGTAAAGTGCAAAGGCCAGGGACATAACAAGGACCATTGTCCAGTATTCGCGAACTACTTGGAGGCAGGAGGACCAATGCCATTGAGACCAGAGGCACAAGCAGGACCGAGCGAGGCACCTACATTATGGTGCGTGATTTTTCAGATAAGAGGAAAGCATGCTACAGATAACAACCATCTATTACAGAAGTATATGCAGACTTCCCAGTAGTTGTCCTGTAATTTCTGCAGGTTAGTAGGCCATGATGAGTGTACCTGTAGGAGTTATGAACTGATGATGAATCAGACTCCTACCTATAGAGTTCAGACCAAAACACCGGCCCTTGATCAAAATGCAGGGGTGGCGCACACTAGATTTTAGGGGTTCGGACGAGGACGAGGTGGAATGGGACCAGAAAGGGGTCACGAATAGCTGATCTGTTACAATTGCGGAGGGCCAGGGCATTATGCCTATGATTGTACAAATCCAACAAGACCATCATGCTCATATTGTACCCACTTTGATCATGAGATGGAGAACTGTCCCGCGCTGATAGAAAGGTTTCACAATAAAGGAGCACTCAAAACTCCCCTGACTTAGAACCTACAAATGATGAGGTATGAGCCGCGCGAGGAAGACCCGAATGTAAACATCGTGCTCCGAAGTGGTATTACGACAGGAGATGACAAAGGCAAGTAGCCTGAGGAGAGTGACTAGGTTTTCAAGGCTCCAACAAAGGAACCGTAATTTGATTTAGAGCGTGCTAAGGAAACATTCATGGAAGCTAAGAAGAGCTTCATGGAGGCCTCCACTTTAGGAAGTAAAGACAAACTGGAACCAGAAATGGACCCATCAATGCTCACTACCTTTTTGGAGACATGCATGAAGCTGCTGCATGACAACAAAGCTGTTAAGGGACTGCAAGAACTCATCACTAGATGTGCTGGAAACGCGCCAGGAGAACCACACATAGTCTGGAAGCTCGGGAAGCACACGATGCAAACATGAAGAGAAATGAGATTGACAACGCAGATCGGGGAATGTGAAATGGATCAAGTGATTTTGGATCTAGGTTCAGATGCAAAAATCCTGCCAAAGCAGACATGGGAGTGCATGGGCAGGCTTGTGTTGCAATGGTCTCCTATTCAATTGCAAATGGCGAACCAGCAAAAGATCCTACCCATGTGAAGATTGAAAGGAATAATAGTGGATATCGAAGGTGCGAGCATGCTTGCAAATCTCGAAGTGATAGAGATTGTTGATGAAAACAATCACTATCCTGCGCTACTTGGAATAGATTGGGCCACTGACATAAATGGAGTGATAAATCTAAAGAAGTGCAAGATGATTTTCAAGAAAAATTCACTACGCATAGTGGTACCTTTAGACCCTACGAAAGGATTGCAAAACATAGAGTCAATGCGCGACTATGACACTGATGACAATCTAGACTGTATCTACAAGATAACCACTCGGGAGCAGGACTAGGTGAATCCAACAACGAATGTCAGGATTTTGTGGCAGTGCAAAATATCCAGCACCTCAGATTCAGATGAGGAGATAGAACGATGGCAGAACTAGTTACACGAGGTAACCACACTCAACTGTAACATGATGACAAGGTCAATGCGCTGCATGGCAACAAAGGTAAGAGATCTGCCTATATATGACGGGTTGACCGAGGTGGATGATTTCCTAAACAAATTTGAAAAATAAGTACCGGAACAATAGCGTTTCGACACTTTGAAATGGGCACTATGCACTATGCCCTCAAGATGGTGGGGTACGCATCAAAGAAGTTTTGAGGAATTGCATGAATGCAGAAGGATGATGCGCATGTAGTTTGGGAAGCCTCAGATATGGCTAACAAACAAGTATGACGGATGGGATGATCCACGTGCACACCTTGCGAAATGGACCAAGGTTTACGGGGAGGAGCCATAACCTGAGTGGGTGCACTTGTTTTGTCATACCTTGGATATCATACCCATGAATTGGTATATTGAGACGGAGCTCCACCATGGCACAAGCGAATGGGACATCTTACGTGAAGGACTCCTGTTAACCTTCATGTTTGAGGATCGTTGGTGGGATACTGTTGATGATGTGCTGCAAGCCGTAAAAGCAGCTATCTTCAAAATAACCCAGGATCCAATGGAAGTGCTACAGCCGGAATGGGTGACCCAGCTGAGCTGCACATTGGAGTGTTACAATGTAAACATTGAGGAGGATGATGAAGATCCACGAAAAATCAACATTCCAGAAACAAAAGGATATCATGAGACTCAAGGACCATTTATTGAAGACCTTGACATCACCGTGCCAGTAAAAACAAAGCAGGTAAACATTGGGACGTAGGCTGAACCGAAGTATGCAACGCTCGGTGACTATTGGGATGATGCCACAGTCGATAAGGTCATTGAGTTACTCCGTGAGTACCAAGACTTATTCCTGACTAAGATTACAGACTTAAAGGGGATCGTTGGCGACTTAGGGATGATGAAGATCAGCCTAAAACCTGACGCCAAGCTAGTTAAGCAGAGGCCTTACCACTTGAATCCTAAGTACAAGGAAAATGTCCATGTAGAACTAGACAAAATTCTCGAAGTCGGAATTATTGAGCTGTTGGAAGAATCTGAATGGGTAAGCCCTATGGTAGTATAGGAGAACAAGAAGAAGCATGAGATAAGAATATGCATGGACCTCAGGAAGTTGAATGATGCCTACGTACATGAACCATTCCCAACCCCATTCACAGATGAAGTATTGGAAAATGTTGGCCGGCAAGAAACCTATTATTTTCACCGATGGGTTCTTAGGGTACCACCAGATCAAAATCGTGCTGGAAGACAGGAAAAAGACCACCTTCACAACTAAATGGGGCTGCTTTCAATACACTGTTATGCCATTTGGATTGAAGAATGTGCCAACCATATTTTCACGCATAGTTGTTGCTGCATTCAAAGAATACATCCACAAGTTCCTGGAGGTCAATCTGGATGATTGTACTGTCTTTGGATTGGTTAAGCACCACGTAGCAAGCTTGCACTTGATGTTGGATACTTGCTGATGGCACTAGATTGCATTGAACCTTAATAAGTGTACATTCCTCATTCCCTTTGGGAACCTATTGGGACATGTGGTCTGTAGAAAAGGACTGATGGTAGACCTCGCGAAGATTACAATGATTCTGAATTTGGAAGCACCATGAAGTGTTAAACAACTGCGTGCTACGCTGGGACATACGGGGTACTATAGGAAATTCATCAAAATCTATGCTCAGATCACCATGCCATTGGAGAAACTATTGAAAAAGGATGTCACATTCTGCTTGAATGATGATTGCATGAAGACCCTGGACGTACTAAAAGATAAATTGGCCTCTGCGCTAATCCTGGTCTTCCCAAAATGGGATGTAGAGTTTCATGTCCATGTTGATGCATCATGCATAGCACTGGGAGTGGTGCTAACACAAGAGGGTGGAGAGGTTCTGGATCACCCTATCACATTCACAAGTCGCAGGTTGTCCAAAGCTAAAAAAACTATTCCACAACTGAACGTGACGGGTTGGCTATGGTTTACGCGCTAAAAAATACAGGCACTATTTACTAGGAGGACATTTCAATATGTATACAGACCATTCCACGCTAAAATACTTGGTCAATAAGCCTGTGTTGGGGGGGCACATTTGTAGTTGGCTCTTATTGTTCCAAGAATATGACTTTGAGGTCGGCATGGATGATTGATTGCAGGACCAGATCACTTGTCACGTATTGAGACAGGAGAGGAACCTACTAGTTTGGAGGAATTATTACCTGATGCATAGCTCTTTGTTGTGCGTGTCGCAAACAGACACTTCGAAGATATAATCCACTTTTTTACAAGAGGGACTGTGCTGAAGGAATACTCCATTCAACAGAAGAAGGAATTGGTGATACACACAGCAGATTAATCTGTCATTGCGAGGCACCTATACAAAATGGGAAATGATGAGATATTGCGAAGGTACGTACTTGAATTTGAACGAAGTCACATCCTTATGGAAGCACATGGGGGCGCTGCAAGAGGACACTATGCAGGACGAGAAACAACATAAAAAATTCTTTGCGCAAGATTGTGGTGGTCAACCCTTCATCAGGATTCAAAAGCACACTGTAAGGCATGCGATATATGTCAAAGGACTAGTAAACCACCATGAAGGCACGAGATGCCTTTAAATCCACAAATGACGTTGCAGCCCTTCGAAAAGTGGGAAATTGACTTTGTGGGACCTATCAAACCCCATGGAAAAACAAGCACGCGATACATCATCATCGTGACGGAGTAACTGACGTGCTGGGTGAAAGCGCAACCGATCAAAGACTGCACGACTGCTACAACTGCGAAGTTTTTGTTTGAACACATGTTGACCTAATTTGATTGTTCGAAAATCTTAATGAGTGATCATGGTACACATTTCCTGAATGAAACCATCAACGCGCTCACAGAAGAGTTCCAGGTATATCATCAAAAAAGCACACTGTCTCACCCACAAGCCAATGGGACAGTAGAAGCATTAAACAAAATACTGGAGACTGTGCTAACCAAAGTATGCAAATTACGCGAAGTGATTGGGATCTGCACATACTTGTAATACTATGGGCTTATAGGACAACGTGTAAGAAATTGACGGAACAAACACCTTTCCAGTTATTTTATGGCATAGAAGTTGTCATGCCGATGGAGTATATTGTACCTAGTCTACGAATAGCAGCGCTCACAGGTATGAAAGATTGCGAAAATTTGGAAGAAAAGTTTGCGCAATTAGAAGAACTTGAGGAGGAACGGTTCTTGGCTAGTTTTTAGCAGCAGGTACAAAATCAGTGTGAAAAGGCCTGGCACGATCGCCATATTAAGTTGTACACCTTCAAGGTAAATGACTTAGTGTTGCTGTATGGCAGTAAGTTTGAAAAATTCCCAAGAAAGTTCAGAATGCATTGGCTGGGACCATATGTGGTTAAGGAAGTCACAGACGGAGGCGTACTACAACTAGTCAAATTAAATGGAGAACCTTTCCCAGGCAAGGTGAATGGTAGCCACTTGAAGCCCTACACGGGAGGCCCGACTATCTGACTAACTGGAAGAAGCACAACCTTCGCACTCCAAGGATTCAAACAAAGGTGCGGGACTATAAAAATATGTATCAGACACCGATACAAATGTACTGAAGCAGTTCAGACACAGAGGTCTCAGAATGGTGCATGCAATAGATCCAGCAAGCAACAGCTCAATGTGTTGCTGACCTCCACGTAGTTCAAAGACAGTTGGAAGGACTCCGTGTAAATATCACCGCACCGACAGAGTGACTTGAGGGTGAGTCACAATGTTTGTGTTCGGGGCCTATTGGGCATGGAATCCCTCCCAAGGCATGTTTTGGGGCTCAGAGCCCAAGTTTTGACCCATTCTGTTGTAAATATTCGCGAATTACGAGCGCGGAGTGCAAAATGTATGATAGAGTCACAGGGTTGTCCACCCTAGTTTTGTAATGTAATGTTCGCTAGATAGACCTACCCATGGTCCATGGACCATGGGATTGTATAAGTAGAGTGAGGATCTAAGTGTAAAAAGAGAGAGAGCAAGTAGAGAGATAGGAAGAGTCTAAGTGACTAAGTGTGTCTTTGGGTTGTAGAGTAGGAGAAGGATCTGCAGCTGAGTGCGCAAAGGCCTAGTAGTTTGTAGCTGAGTGCGTGGACCCCTGTAGCTGAGTGCATAGGGTGGAGTCGAGTCTGTAACCAAGGAAGGAATTAATAAAGAGAAGTTTCATCATAATTCTATGTATCTGTTCTTGAGCTAATGCATGGTTGATAGAAATTGCAAATATTCTATTTATTTACTGCACGCACCTGTATGAATGGTTTATGTTGTTAAGTATAATTTGAAGCACACAAGTAGGATAAAATAATCAACTAACATTGGTATAACAGTAAGGCCTTGAGTAATAATGCGAAATCATAGCATTCAACCCTCGAGTAGGGTTGTGCAAAGGCAGTATATCAGGCTGCAAGGTACGGGAAAGTGCACGAAGTGACTTGCGCACAGGGTCGAACCATGGACCACTTGAACTCATCATGCATCTCCAGGGTGTGGAAACCTGGTTCTAGCACCCTCCCATACTACTTCCGGTGAGACCTTAGTCCACGCTCTCCGGATTGTTGCCGAAAGGGCCAGTAGTAGCGGGATTTGTTTGGCTAACTTAGCTCTAAACCTTAGTCAGGCCCAATAAGCCAACATATACCCTAGTAGACTTTACTTGCTTCCATTGATATTATTTCATCCTTTTTGAAGAGTTTTTTGTAAAAATTGTGCTTGAAAGCCCCTAGGATGGCCTCTCTGGCACCAACCCGGGCTTGGTTGGGACATCGAGCACTAAAGAGCACCCTTGACTTGAGTACAATGCTTTGAATCACATTGTCTCCCATTCAAGGCTGCGCTGATCCTCCTTAGGTAAAAAAATCCCACCTTTGACTTGATTTTTCCCAATTTTCCTTTTGTTTTTGCTTGCTAAAAGATCAATGATTATTGTGTCTCTCAAATCAATTTGTGTTTCCTCTTCTAGCCCTACTTTGGCCTTGATTATTTAGTGTTTCTTAAATGATTTCTTTATCACTATCAATTCATTGTCAAAGTTAGTTTATAGTTGATTAATCTTTGTCCAAAAGAAAATGTGGTAAAAGTCTTCATTTCTTTTGAAAAGGAACCTTTGTAAAGTCTTCATTCTTGTAAAAAGATTGTTTGATTGTATGTGCATTAGTTTCCTTTTGTTCATTTCAACATTAAGGGAATTGAAGAGAAAAACTTGCATCGTGCATATTGTAGTTTGTGAATGCTTGAAAGGAATAGCTAGGGAAATTGCATTAGGTGTGCTCTTTTCTCTTTGTCAAAGATCTGATTGTTGTATCCCTTACTAGCTACAATTTTCATTTTTAATTGAATGAAAGAATGATTATCATATTAGTTGCATTCTAGGAATTTCAAAGGCATCATGTGGTGAACCTTGAAAGACAAATTCGTAATCAAGATCAACTTAAAATTAATCTCAATTAACCTAATGGAGCATTGTAACTTAATGCATAACATTTGGAGGTTCTAGGCTAGAGACATCTCCCAGCATCATAAACATAGCATCTATCGTTAATTGTATGCGATACATTCTGAGTGCGATACCTCATTCCACGTACGTGAGTATATCATAGCTCGTCCACGTACCTTCGGGTATATAGGATGGTGTTATAGTATGTAAAGTATGAAGGAATGCTCTCACTGTGCGGTTTGACATTAGACAATGCTAACACGGATTGGGCCTCCACATACTTTCGGGTATATATGGGAGGACTACATTAGGTTTCCATCCATCCATAGGTAACCGAGTCGGTTGCCTTGTACACTGTGATACACCGAACACAACATTCAGGGAGATTGCCCGCCCGTACTTCTCGGTTCGCCGGGAGGTATTCTGCAGTTCATAGTTACTTGGTAATCCTTTTGCCTAGATTATCCCTCTTTTGTTTTGCTATGTTATTTTGATTAAAATAAAATTAACTCACCATGGATAACATCCTCCACACTCACTCCTTAGTTGATCTTAGGTTGAGACATATGACAACAACTCCGAAGTCCACCAACCAAGGAATTCCTTTTGATGGGAATCCTAGTCCTTTTCCTCCTTTCAGAAATATTGGTGCTCGATATATGGATATATTATCCCTGCCAGGATTTACCATTGGCTTGCCAGTATGGTTGTTTTCAACCTCCTTGATTCAAAATGTCATGATTTCTCCGCAATCGAGTACTCCTCCACCCGGACAAAATCAAGCTCCAGTTGATCCTAAAGTTGACCCTTTACCTTCTTCGTCGGTTGTTTCTTCCTCCCCTTCTTTCTCTTCTCCTCGTGAAAGTATTGACACTAGTAACTAGGTGGTTGAGAAGAAGAAGAAGAAGAAAATTCAGCACAGGGCCAACCAAGCAGCCATTGCTTCCAATAAAACTTCTGATGAGAAACAGTCCAATAAGCCTCACAAACTTCGATATCCTTGCAAACTTTCTGTGGGAGACCATCTTCTTCGAAATTGTTTTGGTATTCCTCAAATCTTAGAAGAATGGTATTCTCATTCACATCATCCTCTGTCATCAACTTCTAGAGATCATGTTAGTGACACACCATCAACTAGTGGTAGTAAATTTCACGGAAAGAAGGGTAAAGTTAAGTTTCCTTGTAGGTTATGTGAAGGGAATCACCCCATTCACCTTTGTCCCTATCTGGATAAATCAAAAGAAGTGTTAGATAACGATCCTGCTTCTCCGCAACGAATTCCATTTGGTTATAGGAGACTCTCCCTTAATTATTCACTAGTTGATGAATTGACTGACCCAAATCAACCGTCAGTCAAACCCACTCTCTATGAATGTGAATCCCATGAGTCTATATGTTATATACCTGGGGGGATAACATGGGGTACAAAGGGAGGTACCCAAGGGAATAATATAATAATGGGATGGGCCATAGTAATAAATAAGGTGGTTAACCCATATCATGTAAGGGACCATAAGTAGTTAGTAATAATGTAATGGGCCCATGGTATTAGATAGATGGTATTGAGGGAACCATGGTAATGAACCATGGTATTATATGTATGAGGCCTATAAAGAGGCTAGAGACTCCACATTGAGGGATGTCAAGGATTATTGTATGAATAAACATATGGCTTGTGGAGTGTTCTCCTTCCTTAAGGAGTGAATATATGGTGTTGCCCTACCTTAAGGGTTTGATCAATAAAGTGAACCATTTCTATCTATATCCAGATCTTGTTATTTCTTGGGTCTATTTGCATTGTCTTATATTTTCATATCAGATCTATAACTGCTTGCAACTAGGATTTATAGATACAATGATTTTCTCCTTCTAAATCAATCCATGAACCTGCAATAAGGAGACACCCGTAGAAAATAACTCCTTACGTGTCTCATTCTCCTTTTTTCTAGTCCGAGACCATTTGTCTAAAAGGACTCTTTCAAATTCTGCATCTGAAAGTTTGGACAACTGCTTGTCGTCAAGTGAGAAATACCATTTATGAGCCTCATCTCTGAAATTAAGCCACACTGAATCCTTCCAATTTTTTGCCCATACCGACTTAGTTTTCTCTATGTATTCTTCAATAGTAGGACCATTATCTTTTCCTGTAAAACATAGAACCGCCATGAAGAGGGTTTTGAAAAAAATTCACTTACTTGGCGAAAATTTGAAATGACCACAATTCCGTCAATATTGCTTAGAATCCCTATTATGACCTATTTTCCGAAATGGAACAACCATTCTGCATCTTCCCATGTGGTAGAAATCCCGATCTAGGCACTAGAATTGCCGATCCACGCTGCAACTGTCCCACCGTCACAAAAAATTGCTGAAAAATAGTTGATTTTAAATCAGCGATATCTCCCTTATCCGGACTCCGATTCGACTGATTTTTTTTTTGAAATCGGGTATTTTTTCACAAAGAATCCAGATCTAGAATTATATTTTGCAGATCTTGTACCAAAACGTCTAGATCTGCGCCGCAAACTCGCTTCCCCGAAAAATTGTCTACAACACCACTGATTTTTAGATCAGCGATATCTCCTTCATCCGGACTCCGATTCGGCCGATTTTTTTTTTGAAATCGGGTATTTTTTCACAAATAATCTAGATATGCAATTAGATTTTGCAAATTTTTCACCAGAACATCCACATCTGTGCCGCAAACTCGCTGCCCCAAGAAATTGTCTGCAACACCACTGATTTTTAGATCAGCGATATCTCCCTCATTCGGACTCCGATTCGACTGATTTTTTTTTTGGATTTGGGTATTTTTTCACAAAGAATCTAGATCTACAATTAGATTTTTCAGATCATGCACCAGGACGTCTAGATCTGTGCCGCAAACTCGCTACCCTGAAAAATTGTCTGGAACCCCACTGATTTTTAGATCAGCGATATCTCCTTCATCCGGAATCCTATTCAACCGATTTGGTTTTTGAAATCGGCTATTCTTTCACAAAGAATATAGATCTGCAATTAAATTTTGCAGATCTTGCACCAAAACATACAGATCTGATCTGCAAACTCGCCGCCCCCGAAATCCTGCAAAAAATTAAAAAAAAAAATCTCCACTTTTGTGCCCAAGAAAGTGCTCTGATACCACTTGTTATAGATCTGATATGAAAATATAAGACAATGCAAATAGACCCAATAAATAACAAGATCAGGATATAGATAGAAATGGTTCACTTTATTGATCAAACCCTTAAGGTAGGGCAACACCATATATTCACTCCTTAAGGAAGGAGAACACTCCACAAGCCATATGCTTATTCATACAATAATCCTTGACATCCCTCAATGTGGAGTCTCTAGCCTCTTTATAGGCCTCATACATATAATACCATGGGTCATTACCATGGTTCCCTCAATACCATCTATCTAATACCATGGGCCCATTACATTATTACTAACTACTTGTGGTCCCTTACATGATATGGGTTAACCACCTTATTTATTACTATGGCCCATCCCATTATTATATTATTCCCTTTGGTACCTCCCTTTGTACCCCATGTTATCCCCCCAGGTATATAACACTATACCTGACCAATCACAGGTCGAGGAAACAATTGACCTGATTTCACCTTCAGTTAATCGTACCTTTCTTGTAGAGAGTGAGTATGATACCACTCATGTTCTTTTTGTTTCTTCAGATTCCAATGAGCTTGGAGGCAACCCTCCTGTTCCATCAAGACAAGGGGAAAATCCTCCCACTCTTGTAACTCAAGGGGTTAAATCTTCCATTTCTATGGTACCCCCTACAAGTATTCTAGTCACTTACTTTGATTGGAATCGACTAGTAGGATGTCATCTTCCTTCTTATGTGCCTTTCTAGATCATAATACAGGTTTGTAATATGATTGTACCTGAAACTATTATAGATGAAGGTGCATCTATGAGTATCCTTTCCTCCACTGCTTTGCAAGCACTCGGTTCGCTGCCACTTGTGCCTGTTACCCAAAATCTGGTGGCTTTTAATAGAAGAACTAGTCAACCATTAGGGATCCTTCCTCAATTATCTATTACTTTGGGATGAAAAATTGCTTATCTCAATGTGATGGTAGTCCGAGGCCCTTTATATTACAATCTACTTCTTGGTTGTGACTATGTTTATGACATAGGATCTATTGTTTCAACACTCTTTTGAGTGATTTGTTTCCTGCATGAAGGCAGAATTGTCACCGTTGACCAGCTTTCATATCCCGGTCCAAATATGGCTTCCAGTCAACCATCTTCCTTAAATGGTCCTTTTGCCCCAATGGTATCTTCCCTGCCATGGGTCAATTATGTGGCAAATTGTTCCATGCCTACATAAACTGACGATCAATTTTGTGATGTTGTACATTATGTATTGGGGGCATTCGAACCAGATCTCAAATTCCTTCTTATTAATCCCTTCCAGAGCATTGTTCTCCCATATGATGAGAACCTCTTTGAAGTCATGACCTCTTATGAGACGTGATCAAGGAATATGAAGGGAGTTCCTTGTCTTGTGTCAACCTCATTAAAAAACGAAACGGAGGGTATGAGGATAGTTCCTTGTCTTGTGTCAACCTTATTAAAAAATGAAACAAAGTGTATGAGCATAGTTCCTTGTCTTATGTCAAGCTTGTTAAAAATTCAAACAAGGAATATGAGGATAGTTCCTGGTCTTGTATCAACCTCGTTAGAAAATGAAACAAGGAATATGAGGGTAGTTCCTTTTATTGTGTCAACCTCGTTAAAAATGAAACAAGGAATATGAGAATAATTCCTTGTCTTGTGTCAAGCTCGTTAAAAAATGAAACAAGGAATATGAGGATAGTTCTTTTACTGTGAAAACCTCATTAAAAAATGAAACAAGTCCACGAGCATAGTTCCTTGTCTTATGTCAAGCTCATTAAAAAATGAAACAAGGAATATAAGCAGAGTTCCTTGTCTTGTGTCAAGCTCGTTAAAAAATGAAACAAGGTCCCGTGGAGCAAAGTTCCAATTCAAATCGTTGATTAGATCTCGTAAAATCCTAGTCAAGTCTTTTACTTGATCTCATAAATGAACCTTCATTCCATCCACCTCACAGCCACAAGTAGACTACTTAGGTGAATGTTGAAGCTTGGGGAGCATGCACCTAGAATCAAGTCATCATGCTGGGGGCATGTAAACTAATCTCAAGAATAGTTTTTTCTTAGTTCAAGCCTGTGTAAAAATGAAACTGAATTCAAGCATAGTTTTTCGTTTCAAGCTTGTATAAACATGAAACTGAATCCAAGCATAGTTCCCTATGGTTCAATCTTGTGTAAAAATCAACCCATTTCCATTTTGACCCCCGTGATTTCCATTCTATCAACCTCTTTCATCAGATGAGCCTTGGCTTTTCTCCTTCCATCGTCAAGTCTATCTGCTTGGCTGATCATAAGCTTTCACTTGGTTGTTTTACCCTTTTTGAGGAACAGAAGGAATGAGTGGTCTTATTAGCCAGATTCTTCACATAAATCAACATGCTTTTAGAAGTTCCAACATCACTGGAACCATTTTCTATCCTAGACACTAGTCGTTCCTCTAAGTGGAGTCCTCTTTAAGCTCTTTTCAGACTCTCTAAATATGAAAAGATTGTCGAGTGCTTGTCCTTTTCAGCTCGTTAACAGATTGGAAACAAAATCTACTCAGTATAAGTTTAGCCCTTTTCCAGACTGAGATAGATTATTTATGAAAAAAGAATACGTTGATCTAACATGGTCAATAGGTTCTCTCTTGTATTATTTTATGCTTTTTGAGACTTGAGAGACAAACTTACGTAAAAGAACTTATGGAGTTTTATTTTTTTTTCCTTTTCAAACTCTCTAAACATGAAAATGACTGAGTTATCATTGTCGTTAAACTCGTTAAAACATCAAATTGTGAGAAACTTATCCATCATGACAAGACTGAGTTTCAGCTTCACTCGAATTTTTAAAACATCACATAGCGATGGATTCACCCAAAGGGTGGAATTATACAACAAGCATATGTTATCCTCCTCAAGCTTGATAAAAAATAAAGAGGTACTGGTCAATAATGGCCGGGGAAAATTGGAAAAGGGGTAAACCACTTTATGGTAGCAGGTCGCTCTTGAACATGACACTTTCAATTCATCACTCTGACTATTTGGGTTGGGTTATCTGCTTGATGGTTATCATACCTATGGTCTATCACACCATCCATCACTTTTGTTTTGGGTCAATGCTGGAAATTCATTCGACTATTTGGTTTGGGTTATGTGCTTGATGGTTATCATACCTATGGTCTAGCACACCATCCATCACTTTTGTTTTGGGTCAATACTGCCAATTCATTCAGACTATTTGGGTTGGGTTATCTGCTTGATGGTTATCATACCAATGGTCTATCATACCATCCATTACTTTGGTTTTGGGTCAATGCTACCACTTCATTCAGTGTCACCGATATGTTCAAGAGAAGTCACTCAATTAAAATTCATCCTTTGCAATACTCATAAACCTTCATTTTCATGACCACCATTCCTGAACCTTGTGTCATCAATCACCTTCTGTCTCCAAAAATCATTACACTCATTTCATGTTGTTGATGTGGGATACATCAAGGCCCTCATGAAATGAATCACGTCTTGTCGACGTCAGCACAATATCCAAGAAGTTGACTTAGAAACACCCTTCCAATACCTTGAGGCTTGCATACATCAATGGCAAGTTTCTCGCTTCTGATGACAGGTTGACATCATTGGCCTTCAACCGAAAGACTTTGTATGGTGTTCAACATCAAAACATCTATTCACACCATGTAGAATGTACTGCAGTACCTTGATAATCATTATCATTATCGGTGATTTCTCTCGCATCTGTTAACAATTTACATCATTGGCTGGTAATCAGAAGGTGTCTTCCCATGTTCGACTTCAAAACACATATTCACATGGTTAGACTCGTACTTAAGTGAACGATTGGATGAGATAGAAGACCCCAGATCTAGTTTCATCCATCCGAGCTGTGATTGCAAGAGAGTACTAAATCATCTGTACAATGGCTTTACATTGATGGTCCTCCTATCATGGGTCTATATCTGTAGATGACAATCTGACTTATGTACATGTAATGAAAAGTTTATATGCTATGGGTATGCCTTCCCCCAAAAATTCATGAAAAAATCCAAAATATCATGATGCTATGTATTGTAATCGATGCAGGTCACCATCCGCTTCAGTTCCTCTCCATCACATCGTAAAGCATATCACTTGACATTATCATTTTCGACTTCATGCTTTAGGGGGAAACTGTTACATGTCTATTTGGGCACATCACTCCCATCATTCAAACTAGTATTATTAGGGCTCATCAAACCCTAATCCAGTTGCTACATGCGTTAGACAAGTCATCACTTTGAATGCCTCCTTCCTTGAAAGTTTCCTGGCCTGAAGCCCTCTAGAAATGTCGCCTTTGAGGGACCAGTGTAGCCTTGGTCAGGGGTCAATGTGCTTCAGTGTAGGTAGGCCCATGTAATGGTGCAGTTTAGTGCACTTAGGCCCACTTTGACCTGTGCTGGGTGAGATTGAGCGAATTCTTCATAGGGTTTGGGAATATTCTTATCTTCTGGAGCATCTAGAAGCTTCCCACACTTACCATCTCCTATGAGATTGAAATTGGATAGGGAATGAGTTAAGTAACCTCCTGTCCTCTCATCCCTTCCTCCATGGAAACTAACTCTAAGTTTGGAAGGCCATTCAATACCCTCATTTATGACCAAACCACCTCCATTTTCCTATTAATTGAGCACTCATCTAAGTGATCAAGGGCTGGAATTTGAGAATCTGTAAGGAGATATTGTTGTTGTGAGGTTTGAGATTGTAAGCAAGTATTTTTATGCTGCCGGAGTGCTGTTCTTTTGATGTGATGTTGGATGGAACCCAAGTTGGAGGAGTAACATTGGATCAGACTTTATGGTTGAAACTATTCCTTCTACTATATAAAGTTGTTTATACCTTTTCCCATATTCTTGTCTTTATGTATGATGATAATATGTGTAAATTATTTTGATTCCATTTGCTTATAGTAGATAGATCTCTTGCTTTGATTGGTTTTTGTCCTGTGTTTATGATTGTAGGTACTTGTCGAGCGGATTAAGTTCGAGAAGGAGCGATGGAGGCCATACAAAGGAGACAAAGGGAAAGCGAAAGATAACAAGTAGATCCCTTTTATTATTTATCTTCTATAGAAAAAGGGTAAGTGCTTTAATTCTGTTGTTCTAGGTGTAGCTACCACCTAGGGAATTTGTGCATGTCTATAGATGCAAAATTACACATAACAAGCAAGGCTATGGGAAGTTGTGAAATGCACTAAATCTTATAGTGGAGTAGCAAGTGGAACAACTGGTTTAAAGGTTTGGTTGTGTCCTTACTATAAAAAAAAGAAACAAGGTATGTAGGAAGAGTTTGATGGCATTTACTTGGAATGGAGAAAAAATAACAAACAACTTTATGTTAGAGTCTACCTAAAACATAGAAAGATTCTCTAATTAAGAAATTTAATGAACTTAAAAATTTGAGACATATTGCTAAAGGTTTCTATTGGCGGTCCACACTCTCATTCTCAACATCAAGTTTTTGTTTCCCAGCTTGAAAACTTATGGGTTGTACAAGGGAGGGGAAATTTGGATGCATCCATTAGATGATTTTTTTGCAAATGGCATAGATTTCAATGTTTGTAGGTATCCTTATTAGAAGGAAATGGTAAGGGTTATGGTTAACAATGCTCCTGAAGGTTACAAACCTCCTAGTTATGAAAATATGAGGACACCGGTTTTATTTGAAGAGAGGTCTCAGGTTGAAGCTAGACTTCATGACATTAAATTTAGTTGGAAGGAATTTGGGATCTCCATTGTCTCAGATGGTTGGACAAATGTCAACCATCATCCCCTTATCAATATTTTGGTTTCTAGCCCAAAAGGAGTTATGTTCTTAAAATCCCATGATACCACAGGAAAGAAAAAAGATGGTCCATATCTAATGGGTCTCCTCAAAGAGGTAATAGAGGAGGTTGGAAGAGAAAATGTGTTCCACATTATTACAGATAATGCCTAAAAAATGTCCTTGTTGGTGGGTTGATTGAGGATGAATATCCAACAATTTTTTGGATTCCTCGTTCTGTGCACTGCATGAATTTTCTCTTGAATGATATTAATAAAATTTCATGGGTTAATAAACCTATAATTGAAGGAAAGGTGCTACAAAAATTTATTTTTAATCATGGAACATCCATAGCAATTTATAAGAAATATGCAAAACTTCAGCTTCTTTGATGTGCCGATACTACATTTGCATCTACACTCATATGCTTCAACGCCTTATTAAAATAAATCAATATTTGAGAGAGATGGTGGTATCAATGGATTGGCATAGGTGGAAGGGTTCTCATATTGGGCATGGCCCAAAACAATGAGGACATTATTATTGGTCCTTCTTTAGAGGATGTTTGGAGGAGAGTGTAATATATTGTCACCCTTATTACACCTATTGTTTCCACCCTTTGTATATTTGATAGTGACAAACCATGCTTAGGGGATGTGTTTGAGAATATGGATCAAATGAGATAGAAGCTTCATAACATAATATAAGATGAAAATTCTAGGATCGAAAAACACACCCGAAATGAAGTGTGGGAACTTAATTTGACAAGCTAGAAAATGCTTCATAGACCTCTTCATTCAATTGCATTCCTACTCAATCCTAAACGGTTTCATAAGAAACCATCTTCAGATGTAGAGGTGATGTAGAACTAGAACACTTTTATAAGTAGGCGTTACAATCTTTAGATCACACTACTTTACAAATTGATTTAGGAAAGTACTTGAGATCAGAAGATCACTTTGCAAATGAAGATTGTTCATACAACAAATAACAACTTGGACCCATAGACTTCTGGATGAAATATGGTACATGAACCCCCTTACTTCATTGGTTGGCTATATGTTTGTTTTCACATGCATGCTCAATAAAAAATACCTTTAATGTATTGATTTATTGTTTAAACAATTAAGTCTAATGTTCATTTTGTATTATTTTCCTTTTAGGATTTCAAATGACTATGGATAACATAATGTTATTGTTATTTCATCGATGACTAGTTCCTCTGCATGTGAAAGAAACTTGAGTGAATATGCTTTTATCCATTCAACAAAGAGGAATCACCTAGGGAAAAAAATGGCACAAGATTGGGTGTTTGTACACTCAAATCTATGTGACAACAACTAGAATACAAAACCAAACCCACAAGAATGTGGGATTATGGTGGTTCACAAGATGATGGAGATGATGAGCTTCCACTTGAGCTGCTACAAGGAAATGTTGAAGACATGCTTGATGACACCATAAAGTCTAATGACCAAAATAATGCTTTTAGAATTGGCTCAAGCTCAACAACCATTGAAGAAAATGAGCTTGAAAATATAGATTATTAGGTTTACTTTCATTTTGCATATGAATTGTTGAAAGTGGCTTTAGAGATACATATATATTCAAAAGTATACATTTAATTATTTATATTTCAAATATCTTATTCTTATAAATGTTTGCTATTTTATTTGAATTAATGATTGGCTAAATGTTTTGGTCTACAAAATTATCACTTCTTTCTTAAAACTAAATCACTATTTATGAATGTTTCTTTACAATTTCACAAGCGGAAACATTGGATGTTTACGATTAATGATTTGTTTTATATTGTTCACCTTTAATCATGTTTTTCTCTCTCTCCTCATTTCTTATATGTGAAACCTCCAAACTCCATTTCTCATACCGTTCTCATTTCTCATTTTGTTTCCCATTTCTCATTTCTAGTAACATATATTAAATTATGATAAGGATGACAGTGACCAATGCAATGCTCTACCAAAGTGATTTTAGGAGAAAATGGAAAAACAATCTCTAATAGTTATGTGGTTTCCAAAATTACTAGTTTTATCTTTTACTTCCATTGGGAATTTCTTCACCCAAGGGTGGGGGGCGACAGGGGTAATTCAACAATAAAGAGCCTAAGCTTAGGGGTTCCCATGTCGTTTTTCTATAAGTTTTATCCCATACTTCTATTGGTGATTTCTTCACCAAAAGGCAAGATGGGGTGGGGTGGGGTGGCGTGGGGTGGGGTGGGTGAGGCAAGGGGGAGGAATTCAACAGCAAAGAGTTGAATTTAGGGGTTCCCATGTTGGTTTTTTTGCATGTAATTGATTGATACACCCATAAAATGTGTGTTCTTAACCAATGGAAGATTGGATTGAAGTTAGACATGTGTAGGGATGATGGAGTAATATAAGAAGAATATATTGCAAGAGATTCAAAACTTATGTTGGGAAGAAAAGGGGGAAGCGATTTAGATGAACAGTAAAGAAATGCGTTAAACTACATGGAAAGCAACAAGTTAAGGAGGATCCTCTCATAATTAACTTCAATGTTTTGTCCATGATATCATATTCACAAGTGATCAATGACTTGTATCATAGATATGACTAGTGTCAAGTCCAAAAGAAGTTGGAATACTATAACAACTTTTCAAAATCATTCAATGTGCTTCTAAAAAGAATTATTTGTATGTCTTGAAAATCTATTTCTATGTGGATTATTGAATTTTATGATTTTGTAGAAACTAGAAAGCAAACAAAAACAAAATGTGCAAAATATTCTGGTTATTATGTATTTATTATTTAACAAATAAGGAAACTGGTTTGAATTTCAACTAGAAATGTTGAATGAGGATGTGTGTTCCCATTGCATGGTGCAATACCTTTTGAGAGAATTGGTGACATCACATCAACTTAAATATTTATTCAAGAATGTAATGTATATGTGATAGAGTTCCATGATTTTATATTACATTTTATTTACTTTATTTTTTCAATTTTTAATCTTTCATTTTAATTTTATGAAAAAAATTAAATATTGATTTGCTTATTTAAAAAGGTAGGCTGCCATCATAATCAATCCTCATCATGTAGTTTCAAGTTAAAATATAGCCATAAAATAATAATCAACATAATAGAAAATGGTTAATATATGAGATAATAAGTTATCTAGGGATGTAAAAAAAAATAAGAGGGTGTTGGTTGTGATAATTAATGGCCTTGTCTCTATGATAAAAGAAAGAGGGCACAATTGAATACTCAATTACAATTTCCAACTTTATAAAGAAATATAAAAAACCACATAAAGTAGCAATAAAATTTATAGTATGCAAAAACAAATATTTCAATAAAAGTACAATACTTCAACAAGCTATAGGAAAGTGGCCACAACTATAGGGGCATTGTTGCAATTGTACCACCAAAATAGGGTGCTACCACCACTATAATAGGGAGTTGCTGCCACAGAAGAGGGGAGTTGTCACAATGTAGTTTCAACAACGATCAACTACAATTGAGTCGTGGAAACTGACAACTTCAATGAACAAAACACTCTATAAAGCTACTATGTCTATGCATCTATAGTTATATAACACTTCAAATCAGTTACATGGATTTAGAAATTGATTTTTCCCCTTCAGAGTTCAATGAGTTGTGGTAGTGGAAACTCCTATTGTGGTAGTGACAACCCCTTCATATTGTGCCGAGGGGGTGCGGCGGTTCCATTTCATGAAATAATTATATCTCCAAAATTAGTCATTGGTGGATTTATTTAAATTGATGTTGGGTTCCGTGTATAACTAAGTGACATTCTAGAGCCTGGATTCTTATAAGATAATAAGAGAAAGGGTCGAGATTTTTTTTTCATGGTGTGAGGAACATATAGAGTGTGTGCATCCT
Source organism: Pinus tabuliformis (assembly GCA_031772625.1). Taxonomy (NCBI): domain Eukaryota; kingdom Viridiplantae; phylum Streptophyta; class Pinopsida; order Pinales; family Pinaceae; genus Pinus; species Pinus tabuliformis. The sequence continues at coordinate 1,133,697,118 of CM062809.1, read as the reverse complement.
CTTGTAACCCTTAAACCTATTGGCCTACCTTTTAACTTGGCCTGATGTTAAGTTGAATAGGGTTGTTGTGGTTGAACCTAGTATAGTGAAGTGAGAACAAAGTGCAATTCATTCTTGGTAGGACAAGTGGACCCAAATATTAAGAGATACTCTACTCATTATCACACGGAATGAGTCGATCTTGGGGACAAGATAGACCTTCCTAGAATCTAAAGAAGACCTAATTACAAGCAAACCAATCACAAACTATCTTTCTCTAAATATGCATTTATAAACAAAGGTAAACAAGTGTTTTAGGCCTACCTTGGGTCCAACGCAAGTTTGTGGAAGCCTTGCTCCTTCCATCCAAATGAGCTCCCTTGTCGCGAATCTGCAAACACAAACAAGCAAACAAATTAAATAGCACCCGAAAAGCCAATATCATAAAACATATTTAACATGAAAGTCAAGGAATTCATGAAACAAATGACATGAGACAATTTGTTGAGAAAAATGAATCTGATTGTATTAATTCAAATCAAAGAAGAACTTTACAACCTGTGCCTTGACGCTGTACAAGCTCCTCCTAGGGTCCAGCAAGAAGTCTCCTCTACTTTGACAAGTTTCACTCTCTTCCCAATGAAGCCAAAAAGGTATGTGATCTCTCCTCTCAAGCTCAACTAGGAAGTCTTAATTTCACCAACATTTACCCTAAAAAATGTTCAGCTTCTAGCCTCCCTACCAACCAGCCCAATGCCTGAATTTATAGTGCAATGGAGGGAAGTTACTAGGTCCTCCTTCAAAGGGATAAAGCCCTCCTTCAAAGGGATAGCTCCTCTCATCAAGGGATTAGCTCCTTCTCTTTTGGGATGCATGAACCACCTAAGAGCGGCCAATCCAAGTCAAAATTCCTTCTAGAATCATCTAGAATTAACCCAAAGTGAGTTTTTTCGAATAAACTTGCGCCTTTTTGACTTTCACAGGGGTCCACACCCACACCTTTAGGGACAGAGTGGGTGGGTCCGCAGTTTTTGTAAACAGGAGGTGCAGGACCGCAGGCAATAGTGAGAGAAAGTGCGGAACCAGAGCTTTGTTGATTTTCAGTGTCTTTCTCTCATTTTCAAAGCTTGACTTGAAGAGCTGAGGTCTGAGACTTGCTTAGGAGGATAGTAAAAGTGATGATAGACCCATACTGACTGCAAATAATCATGGTGATGATATTTTTGTGTAACAGATTGCCCCCTAAAGTGCGAAGTCTGTAGTAGATGAGGATTTCATTTATCATTTAGGAAGAGTGAAGTACTTTATCATTTCGAGGATCATCTTGTGGAGAGCCCGGTTGGAACCTGTAAAAAAATTCAACGTAAGATATATATATGAGATCATATCATCGCTGAGGTAGGCATTCTCATACTCAGATCAAAACTGACTTAGAAAACTAACTACTACTCTGATACAGGAATGATCTTGTAATACATCACAAGTATAGACTCATGTGGACACAGTATGGATGCAACCATCTGTTTATGAATAGTCCATTATATAATGAATACAAAATTCCTTGCATCCTGGATTGCAGAAACTAGATCCAGGGTCTTCATCTCTACTTCCTGAAACAGTACGATTATATCCATGCGAATGAATGTGTTGATGTCGAACATGGTAGAAACCACTTGATTACCAGTCGATGATGTAAACTGTTAAAAAGTGTGAGAGAAACCACCAGTGATGTCAATGGCTCTCAAAGTACCTAGTACAATCCATGAGATGTGAATAAATGTGTTGATGTCGAACATGTCACGGAATCATTTGATCGAAGGTCAATGATGCAACCTATCGTCAAAGGCGAGAAACCTGCCATTGAGGCATGCAGATCCCAAGGTACTGACGATTTCTAGATCATCTTTCTAGATAATGAGCTGAAGTCGATAGAAAGCGATCCGTCGTAGGCAAGCCCACAACATGAAATCATAGATCAAGTTGAAGAAATTTAGTTGGAAGGACTGACTCAGGGATGGTCAAGATGGATGACAGATATTTTGTAGATGAATGGCTTATTGGTAATGACCTCTTGAACACATAACGACACAACAAATGGCTTGGTGACAATTGACCCAAAGTTAATACCCAGAAACCGGTTGAAGACTTTCAATGTGGTTTGATCAACTATTAGGCAAAGGATTTCCCAACCCAGGTGAATAAAAGTGTAGTGTTCAAGAGTGGTTACAAAGTATGACAAACAGGTTCATTTTTCTCTCTTTCCCCCCACCATTTCTGGCAAGTACCTCTTTATTTTTGACAAGCTTGAGGAGGATAACATTTTCTTGATTATAAGCTCATCCTTTGGATGAGTCCAACGTAGTTTAAATTCGAACCCTAAGAAGGAGTGGTTCGTTCCTGTTTGTAATTGAACAGGTCCTTTACTGTGAAATTTTAATGAGTCCAGTATAGGAAAAACTCGACGTTTTTCAATTTTAGAGAGTCTGAAAAAACTTAAGAAGACTCCAGGGTTGACCTTTTTCGTAAATTTGTGTCTCCCAAGCTCGAAAAAGTATAAAATAATACTTGAGAGAACCGATTGATCTTTACGACCAAGGAGTACTTTTCGTAATTAGTGCCCTTGATCCGAAAAAGTAAAAAAGTGATCATCGACACGTCATTTTATAACCAATATCGAATTTGAAACGACAAAAATCCGGCAATCTTTTCATGTTTTTATGGTCAGAAAAGAGCTGTAAGTGGACCGTCTTTTAGTTCCATTTTAATGAGTTTAAAAGAAAAACGCGGCAACCTTTTCATGTTTTAGGAGTCAGAAAAGAGCTTAAAGGTGACTCTAAATGTTTTTTCGTCGAAAATGATAGATTTCACCTGAATAATCCGTTATCCTGAACAAAAATGCAAACATTACTCATACCTGTTTGAAATGGATAAAAATGTTGCAAAAATACCTTTCCAAAGTGAAACATAAACAAATTTGCAATTTATTTACTCAAAAAACTTATAAAAAGGGCTTTCGTCAATTCATTTTTACCGTTTGAGTTTTGGGTGAGAAAATAGTGCTTTTGTTCAGAAAACTTCCCGTGAAGATTGTGGAAAATCCAACCGTTGGAATCGAACGCCGTCTTCTCCAGGTAATCCACATCATCCTACTCTTCATTTTTAACCATTTCATTTCTTGTTTTAGGCTTTTATTTCATTTTTTGGAGGGTTTTTAGGCTTAAAACCCGCGCGCGGGGGCCCGCAGGCATAACACTGGCAGCCCGCGGAGCCCGACTTTGGGAAAAATTCAGGGGTCCGCACCTTCCATGTAGGCAAGGTGCGGACCCATGCACTGTCTCTAACACAGAGGGTGCGGTCCCCGCAGCAAGGGTTTTTAACCCAAAATTTCTCAAAATTGACCCAAACAAATTAATTTCTAGCATTCTAATTTTTATTTTTACTGGATGCAGAGAGTACATCATGCTAGATTGGCATGAACGAGAGCATGAGGACGTGGATCTAGCCGTGTTGAATAACCAATCTTCGATCGATGCATTGAAGGCATGCGGCTTGTACAAATTCTGGGCCATACCTGGCATGAGGGCCCAGGTGGATTTCTTACAGTGGCTGGTTGACAGATGGAGCATACAGGGCCAGTGCTTCTTCATTGGTGGCTGTTATCACTCAGGTTGTCAATAAAGCTCCTTAAAGGATACGGCCGAGGTAACCACAAACCAATCTTTGGACTGCAGGTCCTAGCCTACCTGCAATCAGAGAGGGCTCTCTCTTTATAATTTAGCTTTGTTTTTGGGTTGATTTTCGGCTAGTTATGATTTTCTTGGGTTTTGTTTTGATTTTGGTTGGATGGAGGGTTCTTTCAAATAGAGTTGGGATGCATAGTGTGAGAGGTTCAAACCATTGGGCATGGAGTCGTGGATTAGGCTCGCTGTTGCGTTTTCTTGGTCACAAGAGGAATACAGAGCAGGATAGCTACACATAAAACAATATCAAACTGGAATAAGGATGGAATGAAGGTCAGTGAATGAAAGGCAACTAAGTAGCTCTCATTATGCTAACAGAGGGAAGGTGAATGAACATTATATAGGAGCAATCATGGATTCCTAAACAATATTCATATATGAAAGAACTAGTGTAAATATGAGCAAATCAGTATTCATATTTAGGACTAATTCAGAGGAAAAACATAGATAAATCACAGAAATTGAGAACAGAATACAACTAAGTGAGCTCTGAACTATTCTTTCTTTATGCTATTTAGATAGTGAAACAATGATGGCATAAACACATATAAACTGTAAACAGAGATAAGAAACACTTATTGGGCTATGTAGAAGCGTTAGGATTCCATAGTCACTCTTCAGACATTAAAACACAACAGTCAGTTCATCTCCCAAACATTCCAGCGATCTTTGATTATAGAGACTCTCAGAAAATACAATGCAAGTCTAGAGGAAGTTATCGACCAACCAACCCTTAAAACAGTGCAGAGGGTGGTTTAAATAGAAAATATTTACAAGCATCCCTTGAACAGGTGTCAAGGGAGAAAATATCTCAAAATATCTATCAAAATAGATTCAAAAGAGATCTGTGCAATAATTTCTTCTAATGCTAAGTTGTGCTGGAAATAAATGCAATAAAATATCTAAAACAACTGCACATGAGGGAGCAGCGTCATCAAAATGGCTCTTTAGGGCTGCACAGGGTCCTGCAGCTTCAAAAATGGACTGAAAGAGTGCCTTAAGCCACGCGCTGTCCTCTGTGTGATAACTGTGCAATTAAGGAAGCAGCGCTGCTCCAAAAATATGACTGGGAACAATGTCTCTGCAATAACTCTGCCTTGAAAGCCTTCATCTATGCCTTTAGGTGGCTTTAAGGCAACAAAAGAAGTGTTGGTGAGCCTTAATGGCTGAATGATGCTTTGTTGACTTTGCTGGGCTTGCTTTGCTTTCATCTACTTTGAAAAACTGGACTGATACTCTTTGCCGCATCCTGATACACTTTGGCACTGAATCTGGGCCTTTTCTCACCGCTGATACTTTTTAAACTGTCCCATCGCCCCCTTCTACCTTTCAATGCAAAAATAACTGCTGCTAATGTCCTCCATGGCCATTGGAATGCTATCGGCGCTCTGGCCGATCAAAACTAGCTTTAAACTTTAAAAAATGGTGCAAACAGGAGGAAAAAGTGTTGCTGACTGTGCCGAGGCCGAAACTGGCTATCTGAAGCAAAACTGGGCCTTCGAGCAATCTCAAAAAACTTAGGGATGCATGAATTCCCTTATCGGGAGTCGGGCACGGGCATATATGTGAAAATATGAACAAATGCCGCCTTTTCTTTTACACAGAAAAAGACCAATTTCTATGTAAAATTCGTGAAAAACATTGGCGGGAGCGGCACTGTAGCAGAGATTAAATCCTGGCCATTGGATCGCGCGAAGGTAGATCCAAGGGCTGGCGCTAACTCGCATCAGGGTGGACCATTGGTCCCAACACATAAAACCTCTGAAATGCCATGGACCAGAAATGTTTATATGTCGCGCTTTATTACTTTTCGGCTCCGCTGGTCGGAGCCATATAGGAGTGATGCGATTAAATATGGGCCGTTGATCTCTGGGCCTGAATGGGCGGCTGAGATTAACTCGGCAATTCGCTATTGGCGGGGTCATGGGGTTGCCACATAAAAACACTGAAACCCATCGGACCCGATAAGTTATACCGGCCCTCTTTATTTTATTTTGGGTCCGTCCCATCGGCGGGACCCAAATCGGCGGTTTTAACAGTGGAATGGGTCTGCGGACCCGAAAACCCTTAACACTGCATTTGATAACTCATCGGCTCCGCCAAATCAGAGCAGTATATGGGGCGATGCGAAGTGGGGGGCCGCGCGACAAGATCTAGACCGTCAGATCTGGGGCCCAAAAATGGATGGCTGCGATTATTTCGGGACTTCACCAATCGCCGGGGCAGAGGGTTGACATATATGTGATCGCCGAACTGTGCGGACCCGATACTATTACCGGTCCACTTTATATGTTTTCGGGTTCGGCCCATCGGCGCTATGCCCCATGCCTTGAGACTTAGCCATTTTCGCTTATATATGCCACTGTCCCCTCCCGATAGCGATATTGCATCGGAGGGGGATCAAACAGATCTTTATCTCATCGGAGCATGCTTTTTATGAAAAGGCAAGGCAAATGAATTCAGAGGGGTTATATATGATGTTTTAAACATATGATTGCCCCCTCCCGATAGCGATATCGCATCGGAGGGGGTCCAAATGAAACTTTATTATATCGGACCCATGTTTTTGTGAACTGCCAAGCCTTTTGGGAAATCGGAAGGGTTCCTTTATAGTTTGGCATGGATTCTAATGCATTGGAAGGGGTCCAATAGCCAAAAAAGGGAGGATTTTATCCTTTTTTGAAGGTTTTTCATGGTTTTTGCATAGTTTTTGTATTCTTATGCCTTGGAAGGAGTCTAAAGGCACTTAGGGGGAAAGTGATGTGATTTTGAGAGGGGTTTAGTGGCCAAAGAGTGTTTCATGCCTTATAAAGGCAAACCAAGGTCAAAGAGATGATTTTTATACATATCAAGGGAAACTATGCAAAGGAATGAGTCCTTATGCATTTGGAAGATGGTCAGAGGGGTTAATGAGGGTTCTTGCTAAGTTTCAGATAAACTTAGCAATTCCCAAGGATGTATATGGTTATTTTTCAACCAAGGGGAGGGGATAAGTATATAGGGGAGTTATAGAGATAGTTTTAGTAGGGGAAGGGAAAAGAGATAGGGAGTTACATAATAAAGTTAGTAGTTAATATGATAATGATGAGAAAAAGTGCTAAGAATGAAGTCTTAGGCTATCAATGGGGGAAAATGACTGATAGAAGAAGTGTGAACATTCCTTTAGTGAAGCAGATCTTCACCAAGGCAGATGATATGGAGAATGATGAATCTAAGAGGTATCAAGCAGATCTTGACCTCTTTAGGGGAAGTTAGTGAGTGATTTGGGAAAGAGGGAGAAGGGGAAGTTATACATGCATTTCTTGAAGTCCTCCAACTGAAAAATCACATTCAACTTGTGATATGATAGATATAACACTTGACAATATGAAATGGATCACAAGCCATGATTCTGCAACCACAAAGCTACCTACTCGGCCTATTCACCTAGCTTTTTCTCTTCTTTTTGGTTTGGGTGCACTTGAACTAGCATACCCAGCTTTTTGTTCTTTTCTTCTTGCTGTCCTCCTATCTACAACTACACTTATTGCATCCAGGGGCTCAGATTAAGCTATTGAGCACCCTTGTTTCTCTACCTATTTACAGATCTGCCAAGATTAAACAGTTTGGATAGATGTTCATTCTCTATATTCTACAACAGGAAATTGAAACCTAGGGAAGCCAAGATTAAGCTGTTTGGACCTCCCTCAGCTGAAAACTCATCAAAAATGGATCAACCCATCAAAAATGGAACACATCAGTGGCATTTAGACTAGCACACTCTCATGGATACTTCTCTGGCCATCTGTAGCAAATATGGAGCATTGCAGCAAGCAAAGTATGACATATTTGGCATGTAAAAATGTCGATCATGAAAGATGATTAACCTGCTGCAGCAGGAGGCTAATAGTGGCTCCACTTGGGGATGGCTTTTCCTTGTAACAAGCCAAGAACAGTAGGTCAGAATGCTTTGATCCTCTGTAGTTGTTGTTAATTGAAAATCTCTTCTGTGCTAACTGCTGAATGACTAAAACTTAATCTTCTGAATGCAACACTCCTCCTTAACTAAAACACTATGAAAAATAAAGCATCGCCTGCTTTCTTCTGAGTTCTTGATATTGCATACACTTTTGCTTGAGCACTGCCTTGTGAAATTAACACAAAAAAGGGAATAAAACTGGAGCTCTTCTTTTCTTGTCTTTGAAAGGGTGCTGAAGTAAACTGAAAATCCTCCTTTCTTTTTGATATTGTTGACTTGAAGACTACAAGCTGCAAACAGTTTCTCTTTAACCTAAATCACTGTGACATGACAGCGCTGCTCTTGCTATTTTGCTAAGATTACTGCAGAGACAGAGCTTAAAAATAGAGGACTTGCATCGGTTGTGTCTTCACAAACTTTGTTGCTGCTCCTCTAACAATCGGACTGTTTATACAACATAAAAACAAAAGTGTTGATATATACAAATATCACTGTACAAAGAGATATATACAAAGCTGCGTTATGTTCAACAAAAGGGATCATGATAATGGTTCAGCATACGGCCATTTACAGGGCCTTCTTCAGCAGTGCTGCCCTCTACATATTTGAGGAAATATGTGTTATTTCCCTGAACGGCAGAAATAACAAATGGCCCTCTCCAAAGGAAATCAAATTTTGCATGTTTTCCCTTGTCTTCTCTTCGTGAGTCCCACATTAGAACTTTGTTGCCAACACAGAAATTCTCAACCTTAGTCCTCTTATCAAATATCCTTTTGAGCTTCTCTTGCATAATTTGAGCTCTGTCATAGACCTGCTCTCTTGTCTACTGCAAATGGATTGTTTGGTTTATCCTCCTTTGTATATCATTTGGCTCAGCTTGAATCTCTTGCAGCAGCTTGATAATAGGAATGCCCAGTGATGAAGGAAATCTGGCCTCCATGCCATATGCTAGCTCATAAGGGCTCATCCCAATGGATTTCTTGGTTGACAATCTGTCTGCCCATAGGGCATTTGTGAGCTTTCTATGCCAGTTCTTCTTGTTTTCTTCTAAGATCTTCTTGATAATACTGATCAGGCTCTTGTTATATGACTCGACTAAGCCATTACCTTGAGGGTAATAGGCTGTGGAATGGCCTAAAGTGATATGGAATTTATGGCAAAAATTGATCATCTTTTTGGATTTGAAAGCAGCGGCATTGTCAGTGATGATCTTCTCAAGGCAGCGAAATCTAGACAGGATATTGCACTCAAGGAATTGGATAATGGTGGTGTCATTGGCCTGCCTACATTGAATGGCTTCAATCCACTTGGTGAAATAGTTGGTGGCAGTTAGAATCCACTTATGCTGGCCTGAGGAAGAGGGATGGATTTCTCTAATGAAGTCAAGACCCCATTGTTGAAAAGGTTTTTTGGTTGAGATGGGCTTAAGAGGCAAGGGCAACAGCTTTCTTTTGCCCTCAAAGATTTGGCATTTGTGACATGAGATAGAAAACTTCTTTACATCTGCAAACAAAGAGGGCCAATAGAAACCAGCCCTTAAAATTTTATCAGCAGTGGGCTTCCAATATAGATGTCCTCCACAGTCCCCTGCATGGAATTCTTTCATGACATTATTAGTTTCCTTCATGGTCAAACAATTAAGCAATATGCCTTCATGATTTTTCCAAAATAATGCACCATCTAAGCCACAAAATTTCAAAGCCTTCATTCTTAAAAATCTCTTCTTGGTCCTGGACAATCCTGGGGGAGCAAATAGGTTTAACAATACAAAGCATATATCAGCATACCATGGGGATTGCAGAAAGGTGTCACTGATCTGTGGAGTCGCCAGCTCCTGTTAATTGTCTAGTTGGTTGATGTCTAAGGCTTGGAAGTTTGTTTCAGACATCAGTTTGGCTAAACCTTGTCCCTTTATTAGCTTGGTTGGTTTTATTTCTATGTCATACTCAAGAATGTTAGCAATCCACTTGCCTCTTTTGCCTTCTAACCCTTCTTGAGTTAATATGTCTTTTACAACAACATTTGGGACATAGGCAATCACGTGTGAATATAAAATGTAAATTCTGAAGTCTTTGATTGCTTTAACAAGGGAATAGGCCCGCTTCTCCATGATTTGGTACTTCAGGGGTGCAGCTCTTAAGGCTCGGCTGACAAAAGCAATTGGCTTTTCATTTCCTTGGTCATCCTTTTGCAATAGGACAACAGCTATGGTATTATCAGATGCAAATGAAAATATGATAAAGTCCCTATCAAATTGAGGACTTGTGAGGACTGGGGCTTGAGTTAAGGCAACTTTGATACTCTCAAATGCTTGCTTGGTTTCAAGAGACCATTTTACCTTGGCATCCTTCTTTAACATGTTGCTCAACAATCTTATCAGCTCAGCTAGATTTGGGATAAATCTCCTTAGGAAATTGATCTTTCCTAGGAATGCTTGCAGCTCTTTTATGTTTCTTGGATATGGGATTTGGAGAATGGCTTGGATCCTTTCCGGATCAATTCTAATCCCGTCTTTTGAAATGATATGTCCAAGTAATTTGCCTTCTTCAAGTCCAAATAAAGACTTCTTGGGGTTCAAGGAAATGCCATATTTCCTACATGTCAGGAACACTTGTCTCAAATGTCTTAGGTGCTCTTGATCAGATTTAGAGAAAGGGGTAAGATCATCAAGATAGACAACCAAGAAATCATGGATTTCCTTGGCAAATGCAATTTCCATGGCCCTTTGAAAGGTGGCACCTGCGTTCTTTAGGCCGAAAGGCATTTTCACATATTTGAATGTTCCCCACGGTGTGGTAAAGGCTGTCTTGTCTTGATCATCTGGGTGAACCAGTATTTGATTAAAACCTGAAAATCCATCTAGCAAAGAGATTCTAGATGACCCCACTACTCTTTGTAGGATGTGGTCCATTTTGGGCAATGGGTAGTGGTCTTTAAGGGAGACTTGGTTTAGGTTTCTCAAATCTACACAAAGCCTAATCTCACCTGTTTTCTTTCTTGTGGGAACAAGATTGGATACCCATTCAGAAAATCTAATGGGTGCTATGATACCTGCTTCAAACATTCTTTTCACTTCTTTCTCAATTAAAGGGAGAAGCACAAGATTGATTCTCCTCATTTTCTGTTTGAAGGGCTTTTGATTTGGCTCTAAGGGAATGGTATGTTGAATAATTGAGGTGTCATAGGACTTCAAGTCCTCATAACTCCAAGCAGATACATCTTGGAATTCTTTGAACAAATCCACATACTTTGGTTTTTGATCAGGCGGCAAAGATTGAGATAGTTTGATCATTTTGGGCTTCTCTGTTGTCCCAATGTTGTATTCTTCTATGGCAGTGTTTATAGGCTGCATTTTTGGCTTTTTGGGCACATCATTTGCATCAAACATGTCTTCTAGTGGAGTGAGGCCAACCGGGAGAAAATTGTCCTTTAGATCAATGATTTCGTCCTCTGTTTTGGCTATTTCCTCCAAATGCATCTGTTTCAGCTCTTCTATGTTTTCTTCATCAAAGATGGTTGGCTGTAGCAATTTTCTAGATGTTTCAGCTGTTACAGTTTGCTGGATTTGGTTTATTGCTTGCAGTGGATCATCCATAGCATCCATATCAATGTTTAGGCCTGAAAACTCATGCTGTAAGGTAAGAAAATTGTTGATTTGAGCATCATCCTCAAACACTTGCCAATCTTTAATATTGTTAGGGACAGCAGGCTTGTGCTTTATCTCAGCAGTAAAGTGGTGATTGGGCTCAAAAGGAAGCTTGCATGTACTAGCGAAAGTGGCTAGGCTGTGAGCATGAATGTTATGATTTCTTGAAATCTTGGCAAGCTTGGATTCAATGAATGTATCAAGTATTGCAGTGGCAGCAGTCCTATAAGCTCTTAGCCTTCTATCATTGGTAACAAAGTTGCCTTTCATTTGTTGGATTACTAGGTCTGAGTCACCTAGAATGGAAACTTTGGCAGCTCCTAAAGCTTTGAGCAGCTTAAGGACTAAGAGGAGTGCCTCATACTCAGCCATGTTGTTGGTGCATTTGAAATTCAATCTATAAGCATGACCCTCTGCATGGTTGTTATGTGTATTGTGAATCCATATTCCTGCCCCTGCTCCTAACTTGTTAACAGAGCCATCAAACTCTAAATACCATGTGATTTCTTGCTTGTTGTTAGTATTAAGAGTTTCAGTCATTTTAGGATTGGGTAGACCCGAGTCTTGTGTTTCGGGAGGTTTTTCTTGTGTGCTGGTTGCATTGGCTGTTGTAACAGTCTCATGGGTATGTGCAACCAATTCTTCATTGATGTGCACTTGTTGTACTAAAGCCATAGGCTTATCATCAGTTGGAGGACTTGTTTCATCATTAAACAAAATAAAAGAATCCATATCAGAATGGATTGAATAGATAGGGAAATTCTGGGGCTTTTCCTCACTACTTACCACATACTTCATCAGTGTTTCTCTATACAGTCTCTTTGGTTGCCCAAAGATTGAAATAGTGGCATAGGAGAGGTCTAATATGAGAGATCCTTGGAGTTTTGCCCCCCAAGATCTTGACAACAACATGCCATACTTTGGTGGAATGTCAGCAACCACCACATCCATGAGGATTGTCTTGTTTGGGTATTGGACTAAGGAGACACACAAGTCTTTGATGAGGCCTAAACATTTGACTTGACTTGAGTCAAAGGAGAATAGATGTTTGTAGGGTCTTGTTACATCAAGGTTTAGCTTCTCCATTACAGCTTTGGGCATAAGGTTGTGTGAGGCACCTGAGTCAAACATTGCATTATGTAAAACTTTATCATGTATGTGCAGACTGACATAAAAGGGTAGAACAGCTCCATGTGCTAATTTGCCATCAACTTCTGGACCAAAAAGCAACTCAGGTGTATCATCTAAAACATTCACATCATCCCTATTCTCTGGCATTTGCAGTGATCTTTGGATTTGTTGCCTATACACATCATGCTTTGCAAGTTCACATAAGGGGATGGAAATCTTAAGTTTTCTTATTTCTGCTTCTAAGTTGAATGGTTTCTCCAATGGAGTCTTTGTGTTGGCAATAGCAGATTTCCCCTTTTCAAGTGTATTTTCTGCGTTTTCCTCTCGATTATCAGTGTTATGGTGAGTGATACCTTGCGGTATTTCTATTTTGGGAAGGCTTTTAGGAGTGTTGTTCAAGTTCTCTTTCGAGGGAGAAGGTCGTAGAGGCTGATCAACAGAAAGCTGTATGTCTGTTATGTCCTCTACAGTCACTTGTTGCGGGTTTGGGACAGTTATATCAGCTGTTTCTGTTATAATAGCCTTGCCTCTAATCTGGTTGGGCTGTTTTCCCTCCTTTGGTTTAACTTTTTCGGGCACATCTATGGTTCTTGTCCTCAGCTTATACTTTTTGTGGACTTCATAAATAGCTGAATCATAACCTTGTTTAAAGTCAAAAGACTCACTAGAGTTAGTCTGAAATTGACTTATCTCATGGTCATCTTGGTCTTCTTGAGTTAGGAAATTTTTTTTCTCACCCTTCAAATCCACCAAGTTCATGTGAGTGTCCTCTATGGCATCACTGGATGCGGGATGCTTCTGTATAATTTTCTTGGAAAGGAAGCCTTATATCACGGTCTGGGCTAGATCTACCAGCGTTTGAGTTCTGAGTGTTCCTGAAATTTGGGTTCCTTATGGTATTGGGCTGTTGTCCTTCCCATGATGATTTCCTCTCAACACTCTCTACTCTGTCTCCCAGCCTGTGCATGCCATTGATAATAGCATCTAGCTTTTGATCCAAGGCCGAGGGCTCTTCCTTGAAGGTGGTTCTTCTCTCAGTTCTAGCTCTGTTCCTTTTGGCAATTAAATTTTCCTCCATAGTGACAGCCACATTTTGCATGTCTACAAGGCTGTTAGGGGCTCTTTCTTTAATTGGTAGGCCATATCTGGGTCGAATCCAGCAGGGAATTTATATAAGGCAAGGTCAGGTGGGGGCCTTAAGTTTTGTGGGATAGCATTATAAACGCTATTGAACCTTGCACAATAGTCCAAGACTGTTTCTTGTGGACCTCTTTTGATTGTATCATATTCATCTAGTATGTGCAAAGGGTCTTTCTTTTTCTCCCATCTGTTGATAAATGACTGGTATAAGGCTTCTGGGTCTGCTATGGAATTAGCTGGGAGTGCTCTAAACCAAGTCCTGACATCGCCTGTCAAACTTTGGACAAAAATCTTCATTCTCACACCATCATCGTCAATCTCATAGCTTTCAAAGTAATCCTGCATTTTCTTTGTATGCTGAAGGGCTGTGCAGGCACTTGTGCCATCAAAATATGTGATTTTAGTTTGGTAATCCTGAGGCATAGCCCCGGGATTTGCAGGAAACTGTAAAGGTGCATATCTATTCGCCATGTTGGCAGGGATAAATGGAACAACAGGGATAAACGGGACAGTTAGAACAACTGGGATAATAGGAGTAGTAGTGGTAGTATGTGTAGTAAATGGAGGTGTGGAAGGAGTGCTTTGAGAGGTGGATGAAGAACAAGGGGAACTAGGGGTTGAACGAAATAAAACTTTGACAGGGGTTGGGCCACAGCGTGGGTGAACTGCTTCAGGACTATTATCAGCAAAATCCTCTCTTCGCTCTAGCTTCCTGAGGTTCCTTGGGATTATATTGGGATTTTCAAAAGCTGCTGGGGGATTTGGGTCTAGATTTGACCTTGTATAACGTGAATTCTTTTTGGGAGCCAGCTTCTAGCTTGTTTTTTGGGGATTTTTCTAAGAATATAAGGGTTAGAAAGAAACTTTTGAAGGTCTGGTTCCTTCCCAGTGGAGCTTTCCAACTTGATTTGTGAAATTAACTGAGGATGGTCCCTAGTGGAATCGCCATTATGTTATCACTCAGGTTGTCCTTAAAGCTCCTTAAAGGATACGGCCGAGGTAACCACAAACCAATCTTTGGACTGCAGGTCGTAGCCTACCTGCAATCAGAGAAGGCTCTCTCTTTATAATTTAGCTTTGTTTTGGGTTGATTTTAGGCTAGTTATGATTTTCTTGGGTTTTGTTTTGATTTTGGTGGGATGGAGGGTTCTTTCAAACAGATTTGGGATGCATAGTGTGAGAGGTTCAAACCATTGGGCATGGAGTCGTGGATTAGGCTTGCTGTTGCGTTTTCTTGGTCACAAGAGGAATACAGAGCAGGATAGCTACACATAAAACAATATCAAACTGGAATAAGGATGGAATGAAGGTCAGTGAATGAAAGGCAACTAAGTAGCTCTCATTATGCTAACAGAGGGAAGGTGAATGAACATTATATAGGAGCAATCAAGGATTCCTAAACAACATTCATATATGAAAGAACTAGTGTAAATATGAGAAAATTAGTATTCATATTTAGGACTAATTCAGAGGAAAAACATAGATAAATCACAGAAATTGAGAACAGAATAAAACTAAGTGAGCTCTGAACTATTCTTTCTTTCTGCTATTTAGATAGTGAAACAATGATGGCATAAACACATATAAATTGTAAACAGAGATAAGAAACACTTATTGGGCTATGTAGAAGCGTTAGGATTCCATAGTCACTCTTCAGACATTAAAACACAACAGTTAGTTCATCTCCCAAACATTCCAGCGATCTTTGATTATAGAGACTCTCAGAAAATACAATGCAAGTCCAGAGGAAGTTATCGACCAACCAACCCTTAAAACAGTGCAGAGGGTGGTTTAAATAGAAAATATTTACACACATCCCTTGAACAGGTGTCAAGAGAGAAAATATCTCAAAATATCTATCAAAAGAAATTCAAAAGAGATCTGTGCAATAATTGCTTCTAATGCTAAGTTGTGCTGGAAATAAATGCAATAAAATATCTAAAACAGCTGCACATGAGGGAGCAGCCTCATCAAAATGGCTCTTTAGGGCTGCATAGGGTCCTGCAGCTTCAAAAATGGACTGAAAGAGTGCCTTGAGCCACGCGCTGTCCTCTGTGTGATAACTGCGCAATTAAGGAAGCAGCGCTGCTCCAAAAATATGACTGGGAACAATGTCTCTGCAATAAATCTGCCTTGAAAGCCTTCATCTATGCCTTTAGGTGGCTTTAAGGCAACAAAAGAAGTGTTTGTGAGCCTTAATGGCTGAATGATGCTTTGTTGACTTTGCTGGGCTTGCTTTGCTTTCATCTACTTTGAAAAACTGGACTGATACTCTTTGCCGCATCCTGATACACTTTGGCACTGAATTTGGGCCTTTTCTCACTGCTGATACTTTTTAAACTGTCCCATCGCCCCCTTTTGCCTTTTAATGCAAAAATAACTGCTGCTAATGTCCTCCATGGCCATTGGAATTCTATCAGCGCTTTGGCCGATCAAAACTAGCTTTAAACTTTAAAAAATGGTGCAAACAGGAGGAAAAAGTGTTGCCGACTGTGCCGAGGCCAAAACTGGCTATCTGAAGCAAAACTGGGCCTTCGAGCGATCTCAGAAAACTTAGGGATGCATGAATTCCCTTATCGGGAGCCGGGCGTGGGCATATATGTGAAAATATGAACAAATGTCGCCTTTTCTTTTACACAGAAAAAGACCAATTTCTATGTAAAATTCGTGAAAAACATAGGCGGGAGCGGCACTGTAGCGAAGATTAAATCCTGGGCGTTGGATCGCGCGAAGGCAGATCCAAGGGCTGGCGCTAACTCGCATCGGGGCATACCATTGGTCCCAACACATAAAACCTCTGAAATGCCACGGACCTGAAATGCTTATATGCCGTGCTTTATTACTTTTCGGCTCCACTGGTCGGAGCCATATAGGAATGATGCGATTAAATATGGGCCGTTGATCTCTGGGCCTGAATGGGCGGCTGAGATTAACTCGGCAATTTGCTATCGGCGGGGTCATGGGGTTGCCACATAAAAACGCCGAAACCCATCCGACCCGATAAGTTATACAGGTCCTCTTTATTTTATTTCGGGTTCGTCCCATCGGCGGGACCCAAATCGGCAGTTTTAACAGTGGAATGGGTTTGCGGACCTGAATACCCTTAACACTGCATTTGATAACTCATCGGCTCTGCCAAATTGGAGCAGTATATGGGTCGATGCGAAGTGGGGGGCCGTGCAACAAGATCTGGACCGTCAGATCTGGGGCCCAAAAATGGATGGCTGCGATTATATCGGGACTTCGGCAATCGGCGGGGCAGAGGGTTGACATATATGTGATCGCTGAACTACGCAGACCCGATATACTATTACCGGTCCACTTTATATGTTTTCAGGTCTGGCCCATCGGCGCTATGCCCCATGCCTTGAGACTTAGCCATTTTCGCTTATATATGCCACTTCCCCCTCCCGATAGAGATATCGCATCGGAGGGGGATCAAACAGATCTTTATCTCATCGGAGCACGCTTTTTATGAAAAGGCAAGGCAAATGAATTCGGAGGGGTTATATATGATGTTTTAAACATATGATTGCCCCCTCCCGATAGCGATATCGCATCGGAGGGGGTCCAAATGAAACTTTATTATATCCGACCCATGTTTTTGTGAACTGCCAAGCCTTTTGGGAAATCGGAAGGGTTCCATAGTTTGGCATGGATTCTAATGCATCGGAAGGGGTCCGATAGAAAAAAAAGGGAGGACTTTATCCTTTTTTGAAGGTTTTCCATGGTTTTTGCATGGTTTTTGTATTCTTATGCCTTGGAAGGAGTCCAAAAGCACTTAGGGGGAAAGTGATGTGATTTTGAGAGGGGTTTAGTGGCCAAAGAGGGTTTCATGCCTTATAAAGGCAAACCAAGGCCAAAGAGATGATTTCTATACATATGAAGGGAAACTATGCAAAGGAATGAGTCCTTATGCATTTGGAAGATGGTCAGAGGGGTCAATGAGGGTTCTTGCTGAGTTTCAGATAAACTTAGCAATTCCCAAGGATGTATATGGTTATTTTTCAACCAAGGGGAGGGGATAAGTATATAGGGGAGTTATAGAGATAGTTTTAGTAGGGGAAGGGAAAAGAGATAGGGAGTTACATAATAAAGTTAGTAGTTAATATGATAATGATGAGAAAAAGCACTAAGAATGAAGTCTTAAGCTATCAATGGGGGAAAATGACTGATAGAAGAAGTGTGAACATTCCTTTAGTGAAGCAGATCTTCACCAAGGCAGATGATATGGAGAATGATGAATCTAAGAGGTATCAAGCAGATCTTGACCTCTTTAGGGGAAGTTAGTGAGTGATTTGGGAAAGAGGGAGAAGGGGAAGTTAGACATGCATTTCTTGAAGTCCTCCAACTGAAAAATCACCTTCAACTTGTGATATGATAGATATAACACTTGACAATATGAAATGGATCACAAGCCATGATTCTGCAACCACAAAGCTACCTACCCGGCCTATTCACCTAGATTTTTCTCTTCTTTTTGGTTTGGGTGCACTTGAACTAGCATACCCAGCTTTTTGTTCTTTTCTTCTTGCTGTCCTCCTATCTACAACTACACTTATTGCATCTAGGGGCTCAGATTAAGCTGTTGAGCACCCTTGTTTCTCTACCTATTTACAGATCTGCCAAGATTAAACAGTTTGGACAGATGTTCATTCTCTATATTCTACAACAGGAAATTGAAACCTAGGGAAGCCAAGATTAAGCTGTTTGGACCTCCCTGTTGGGTTGTGTTATATTCTTTCCACGACTAACCCTATATTAGGTTGGGCGAACCTACCTATGGTTTTGTGCATGATTTTCGCACATGGTATTGGACGCGATGGTTTTTCGGTCCATGGTATTGGATGCTTCGGTATGTATAAATATGTATTGTAACATTGAAAGGAACATAATGAAAAATCAAGCTGGAAGTCCTGGTTTTGGGATCCAGGGAAAAATCTCTGTGCATATGTGTTTTATGGGTTATGCTCTCGCATTGTTTATTTTCTTTGTTTAAGAATTCGTATGCAGGTAATTTCTGTACAGGGTTAAAACATACATTTGGTATCAGAGCTGTTTTGGCTTCAAGGGGACGCCTTTGTTGCTGAGGGGTTTCGCTCGGGCCTGTGGTAGACCCTGTTCAGTGGGAGATCTGCGAGATCGATTCTGGTGGTGAAAGAAGATGGCGAGCAGTGGAAAGATCGAGATTGAGAAGTTCAATGGTCAGAGTTTTGAGTTGTGGAAACTCAAGATGGAGGATCTGTTGGTCGATAAAGATCAGTGGATCGCGGTAGATCAGGGTACTAAACCATCGAGAGTGACCGATGAAGAATGGAAGAAATTGGATCGGAAGGCAAAGAGCACAATACGATTGTGTGTCTCAGATTCAGTATTGCTGAATGTATCAGGGGAAGCTACGGCAAAGGCTTTGTGGGTCAAGTTAGGGACTTTGTACCAATCTAAGTCTCAGGTGAATAAACTGTTCCTGCGGAAAAAGCTGTATAACCTGAGGATGAAAGATGGAGACTCGGTGACAGAGCATCTGAATGCGTTTAATACTGTGGTAAGTCAATTATTATCTGTTGATATTAAAATTTCAGATGAATATAAGTGCATCAGTCTATTGTGTTCTCTACCAGATTCGTGGGATAGTCTGGTTATTGCAATAGGTAGCAATGCAACTGCTTTGCAGTTTGATGAAATAGTCTCAGCCTTGCTGAAGGAGGAGATGAGACGGAAGAATATGGACAACCAGAATGGTGATGCCTTGTCTGTACGAGGACGGTCCCAGAACAGAAACAAAAATAAGTCATCGAGTGGGAGATCTAAATCTAGAGGGAGATCTAAATCTAGAGGGAGATCTAAATCTCCAGGAAAACCTACAAAGGTGGTGTGCTGGAAATGCAGAAAGGAAGGGCACTTCAGAAGGGATTGTAAATCTAAAGCTCTTGACAAAGGAAAGAGATCTGATGATGCTCCTTCTGCAGAGGCGAAAACCACCTCAGATGAAGGTGGGGATGTGTACTTGGCTTCTTCAAGTACACATGTAGATCATGAGGCATGGTTGATTGACTCAGGTGCATCCTTTCACTTCACCCCCCATAGAGATTGGTTCTGCGAGTATGAGAAATACGATGGTGGTGACGTCTTCTTAGGAGATGATAGGAAGGCTAGAATCATTGGTCGGGGAAAAGTAAAGTTGAAGTTGCAAGGTGGAAGGGTTAGAACACTTCCGGGTGTTCTATATATTCCTGCATTGGCCAGAAATCTGATTTCTGTAAGCAAGTTGGATGATGCAGGTGTAAAGACGGTGTTCGAGAAAGATACCTGCAAGATGGTTCGAGGAGCACTGATATTGATGCGGGGAGTTCGGACTGGAACTCTGTACAAGCTGCAAGGTAGCACTGTTGTTGATGGGTGCAATAGTTCTATGGTTCCTGAAAATGGAGTAGAAAATCTAGTGGTCTCTGGAGAGAAGACCATGTTGTGGCATCAAAGGCTTGGACATATTGGAGAGAAGGGCCTTCGAATACTTCATGGTAAAGGTATGGTAGAAGGTATGAATGATAGCTCTCTGGATTTTGATTTCTGTGAAAATTGTGTGTATGGGAAGCAGAATCGAGTGAGTTTCCCCTCTGGTGGTAAGAGGACGAAACAGATATTAGAGCTTGTGCACAGTGATGTGTTTGGACCTGTGAAGGTTCCATCACTGGGTAAGTCTGTGTACTATGTATCATTCATAGATGACTTCTCAAGGAATACATGGATATATTTCCTTAAGAAGAAATCTGAAGTCTTTGACAGGTTTAAAGAATTTAAGGCTCTGGTGGAAAATCAGACAGAGAAGAAGATAAAGGTGCTGAGGACAGATAATGGTGGAGAATTTTGCAGCAAGGAATTTGAATAATTTTGTATGAAGTGTGGTATAGCACGGCAGAAGACTACTCCATATACACCTCAGCAAAATGGAGTCGCAGAAAGAATGAACAAGACGTTGATGGAAAGGGCAAGAAGCATGCTCAGTGGTGCCGGGTTAGGACAGGAATTCTGGGCAGAGGCGGTGGACACTACATGTTACCTGATCAACAGATCACTCTCATCAGCGTTGGAGGATAAGACTCCACAAGAAGTATGGACTGGTAAGAAACCATCTCTTTCACATCTGAGGGTATTTGGATGTGATGCATATGTACATGTTCCAAAGGAGAAACGAACCAAGTTGGATAGTAAATCTGAAAAGTGCATCTTTATTGGGTATAAGGATGGTTTAAAGGGTTATAAGCTTTGGAACCCAGTCACACGGAAGGTTGTGTACAGCCGAGATGTGGTGTTCAGAGAGGTAAAAGATGTTATTCAATCTGAAGTCCAACCAAAGGAACCTGAGAAGATAGAGTTTGAGCCAAAGGAGGAAGAATCAGACTCTGCAGCAGAGGAGGAATCAGAAGATGAAGAGCCACAAACTCTGGCTGTGAGAAGATCAGGTCGAGAAAGAAGGCAGCCAGAAAGGTATAGTCCATCTGCTCTCAGTTCAAATTTTTCTTTGTCTGTCACTGATGATGAGCCCAGAACTGTGAAGGAAGCAGTGGATTCAGAGGATGGAAAACTCTGGAAAGAGGCCATGGTTGATGAAATGGCATCTTTGCACAAAAATGAGGCTTGGGATCTGGTACAGTTGCCGGCTGGAAGGAAACCCATTGGCAGCAAATGGGTGTTCAAGAAGAAGACTAATGCAGAAGGAAAGGTGGAGAAATACAAAGCTCGGTTGGTAGCAAAAGGTTATTCCCAGGTGCCGGGAATTTATTTTGGTGATATTTTTTCTCCTGTTGCCAAGGTAGTTTCTATTAGATTACTTTTATCTGTTGCTGCTGCTTTTGATTTTGAGGTAGAACAGATGGATGTGAAGACAGCATTTCTTCACGGGGATTTGGAAGAGGAAATCTACATGAGGCAACCTGAAGGCTTTGCGGTGAAGGGTAAGAAAGAACTGGTATGCAAGTTAAAGAAGTCTCTGTATGGGTTAAAACAGTCACCAAGGATGTGGTATCAAAAATTTGATACATTTATACGGGGACATGGCTTCACCAGAAGCAAAGCAGATCATTGTGTGTATTTTAAATTAATTGGTGACCGTGTTATTTATCTGGTCTTGTATGTGGATGATATGTTGCTGGTTGGAAATGACAAAGAAATTATCCAGGATTTGAAGACCCAATTGTCCTCCAAATTTGACATGAAAGATCTTGGTGCTGCAAACTATATTTTGGGCATGGAAATTAAAAGAGATCGGGCAAAGAGGAAGCTCTGGTTAAACCAGAGGAAGTATGTCGAGACAATACTGCAGAGGTTTAATATGCAGGATAGTAAACCGGTGAAGGTTCCTATTCCTGTAGGTGTGAGGTTATCTGCTGAACAGTGTCCCAAGACACAAGAAGAGGAAGAGGACATGTCCCGTGTTCCATATGCAAGTGCAGTCGGTAGCCTGATGTATGCAATGGTCTGTACTAGACCAGACATTGCACATGCAGTGGGAGTATTGAGCAGGTTTATGTCAAAACCTGGGAAGGAGCACTGGACAGCAGTGAAGCGGGTTTTCAGGTATTTGCGTGGCACTAGTGATTATGGTTTGTGCTACCAAGGAAGACCAGGATTGGACAGAGTGTTGGATATTAATGGTTTTGTTGATGCAGACTGGGCTGGAGATCTGGATCAGAGAAGATCTACAAGTGGGTATGTGTTTAACCTATTTGGAGGTGCAGTCAGTTGGATGAGTAAGAAACAATCTGTAGTGGCACTATCAACTACAGAGGCAGAATACATGGCAGCCACTCATGCAAGCAAGGAAGCAGTTTGGTTGCAGAGATTGTGTTCAAGTATGGGGTTAGTACAGGGAGCTATAAGAATAGACTGTGACAGCCAAAGTGCAATTTTCTTGGCAAAGAACCCTGCTTATCATTCAAAGACAAAGCACATTGATGTTCAGTATCACTTTGTGAGGGATATGATAGAAGACAAAAAGGTGTTGCTGGTAAAGGTGGACACTTTGAAGAATACTGCAGATGCATTGACAAAATCTGTGAGCTTTGAGAAGTTCTCTTGGTGTAGAGAAACAATGGGTGTTTTAGGGCTGGAAAAATGACTAAGCTCTCCTGTGGCCCCCTGTGGAAAGAAAACAACAAGTGGGAGATTGTTGGGTTGTGTTATATTCTTTTTTTGGACCCTATATTAGGTTGGGCGAACCTACCTATGGTTTTGTGCATGATTTTCGCACATGGTATTGGACGCGATGGTTTTCCGGTCCATGGTATTGGATGCTTCGGCATGTATAAATATGTATTGTAACATTGAAAGGAACATAATGAAAAATCAAGCTGGTAGTCCCGGTTTTGGGATCCAGGGAAAAATCTCTGTGCATATGTGTTTTATGGGTTATGCTCTCGCA
Organism: Pinus tabuliformis; assembly: GCA_031772625.1. NCBI lineage: Eukaryota > Viridiplantae > Streptophyta > Pinopsida > Pinales > Pinaceae > Pinus > Pinus tabuliformis. Next base: position 1,133,674,103 of record CM062809.1, on the reverse strand, counting down.
TTGTTTATTTTCTTTGTTTAAGAATTCGTATGCAGGTAATTTCTGTACAGGGTTAAAACCTACACTCCCTTAGCTGAAAACTCATCAAAAATGGATCAACCCATAAAAAATGGAACACAGCAGTGGCATTTAGACTAGCACACTCTCATGGATACTTCTCTGGCCATCTGTAGCAAATATGGATCATTGCAGCAAGCAAAGTATGACATATTTGGCATGTAAAAATGTCGATCATGAAAGATGATTAACCTGCTGCAGCAGGAGGCTAACAATGGCCACCAGCTCGAAATCGAGCCGACAGACATATGTTTCTTGACCGGTTTGCCTAAGAGAAGCGAAGACTTGACTCTATTCAAGACTAGGCCAGGTGGCCAGTCTGTCGATAGCCTCCGGCTAGAGTTCTGCAACAACCAGGCTAGAGACAAAGGGATAGACATCAAAACCATATCCCTTCCTGAACTCATGGTGATCGCATTTACTGTCACCAGACTTTGCAGGAGTGCCGCATTACATATTGCCACTGGATCCCAGATGCGGATGGCAGTTGACTGCTTTCGAGGCACCATCTTCAACTGGTGCGATGCTATGTTGGCCAATGTAAAAGGCCAACTGACCAGAGCCAAAAACGGACAACTGAAGACCTTTGGTTATGGGGCTTTGGTTGTGAGTTTTTGTCTGGAGAGGGTTCCCATGTTGATCCCACAGCACCTTACTGTTAGAGCTGGGCTTCCTCGAGAGCCCAAACTGATGCGATGGGTCGCAGTTATGGCCCGTCATCTGGACGAGGGGACAGAGGTCGTTCGATTCAAACCTGAGTATTTCCAATGGTTGGAAAACTAGGTTTTTTCTATTCAGGACTTCCCTTACACTGGGTTAGATTTTCGTGGTGATCCAGACATGGCTCTTCCACCAGGAGAGCAATGGGATGACTCAGGTAAAATCATTTTCAACATTTTTCCTATTTTAATTTTTTTATTATTTTCCTATCATCCCAAAACTGATAGTAAAAGTTTCAAATGTAGATGTGGGTCCACAGCGACCAGCCACTCTCCGGCCTTACGAGAGGAAACAACCAATTGCAACTGCGCCATCCCCATAGGACAAATCAATAGAGGTTTTGGCCGAGTTAGAGAGTCATCTAGAGCACTTGACAGGAGATATTCCGGAGACCACCATAGATGACATTCCTCGTCAACTTCAGCGCTATGTAATTGGGGTCCCAGGACCTTTTAGGAGGTTCCTTTGCAAGGTGGCCCGTGTAGTGGTTTCTTATCGAGATCATCACCAGTGATAGGATGATCGCCTATTGTGGGCACATATGACATTTTTTCTTTTTGTACTTATCATTTTTGCCGATCATAAGGTGTTTTTCAACCTATGATCGAGGACGATGTATTTTTTGACACACTCCTCTATATATATATCACTATTACCGGCTTATCTTGTAAATCACATTATGGAATGGTTTTAAATTTACATGTATGATTATTGCAAATGTCTACTTAACATTCGAGAAGCAATTGCATCTGCTAATGTATTTAAAGCTCTTGGAATATGCTGATATTCAATATAATCAAATTCACGTTCCAAAAGACGCACTCTCAAAAATAATCTCAATAACACTGGATTTCTAATGGCATACACTCTATTAAGCTGTAATACAACGAGTTCAGAATCTAACCTCACTATCAAACTCCAAATCCCAAATGAAATAGATTCAGGTAATAACTCAATCACTGCACTATACTCGACAATGTTGTTCGTTTTTTGACCGAGGCTTACCCCATGCATAGATACCAACTCGTCAGAGGGCGAATAGATAACCCAAGCCGCGAAAGAAATGTTCCGTGTATTACGACAAGCACCATCAGCGAAACCAGTGTATGTTTGGAGAGGCATCGACATCTGCAATATCAAGAGTAAAACCAAGATAAGCAGGAATAATGACGAAAAACACTCTCTAAGCTAAGCACATTTTTTTAAACTAAAACACATCAGCTAGAAAGAAAAACTATCCTAACTAAAAATCTCCATACCCATTCTTTAAGAATAATACCTCTTCAGGTAAAGACCATTTCTGGGTTTACCCAAAGTGTCCCCGTCAAAGTCTACCAATTCATAGGCCCCTTTTGCCAGCTTTCGCTTGACAACATAGGGACCATGCCACATAGGAACGAATTTTCCAGCGCCTAATTTATCATTAGCTTGATCGTAAACTAAGACTAGATCTCCTTGCGAAAAATTTCGAGGGGTCACATTTCGATCATATTGAGCTTTCATACGTTTTGCGTGAGTCTCGATCGCCAATGCAGCATCACGTCGATTCTCATATAATTGGGCCAAGTATAACAAACGTTTTTCCTCTTCGAATGTGGCTGGAAGTAACTCGATGGCCATTTGCAATGACGAGATTTCGCATTCAATGGGTAACACAGCTTCCAGACCATAAACTAGTTGGAAAGGAGTGAACCCTGTTGATGTTTTTACTGAGGTACGATCTACTCAAAGTGCTGAATCCCAATGATTCGTCAGATCATGATGACTAAAACTTTGTTGATGGATTCAACCAGACCATTAGCTTGTGGATAATAAGGAGTTGAACTATCGTGACGCAAACCAAGATGGCTTGTAAGTTCGGTCATTATAACGTTTCGAAAATGACGCCCATGATCAGTGACAATCGCTTGTGGGACACCAAACCTAGCAATTATATGATTAAACACAAAAATTGCAACTGTCTTGCCGTCTGCCTCAAATGTAGGCATCGCCTCAGCCCACTTGGTAAAATAATCTACCGCAAGGATGATATACGCATGCCCCCTAGCCGAGTGAGGGTTACATGTAATAAAATCGATACCCCATTTGGCAAAAGGACCAACGACAATTATAGGGTAGAGAGGAGCAGGTGGAGCGCGCATCTTTCGATCAAATATTTTGGCAATTGTGGCATTTTCGGACTGCGTTAATACAATCTTTAAACAAAGACGGCCAGAAGTAGCCAGCGCGCAATATCTTTTGGGCTGTGGCATACCCAGACATATGACCGCCACACACTCCAGAGTGACAGTCATTGAGAACCCTTTCAGCTTCCTCGTGAGTTAAACAACGTCGAAAAACAGAGTCTGCCCCACGGCGATAAAGAGTATCTCAAATAATCCTAAATTGTTGGGACTGGAATCATATTTTCCGACGTTCTCACCTTGAAATTTCTGGCCGAAAGGATTGGGTCTGGAGATAAACGATGATATCCCCATACCACGGATCTAAAGTGCTGATTAGAAACAAGGATTTGTCCGCAATGGGCTATTCCGCCACAGTTTCCGTGTCAGCACGCGGGAAGTCACACATTAACTCCGCAAAAAGTAAAGATTTCTTAGACTTAGATTTTTCAAATTCCAAGTCGAACTCCTGCAGGATAACAATCCATTTAGAGTACTTGCCTCCTAGCAATTGCTTGGTCAAAATGTAGATCATAGGGTTGCAATCAGAAATTACTGTAGTTTTACGTAGTAAAATGTAGTGACAAAAACGTTGGACAACTTGAACAACTGCCAATGCCAATTTCTCCACATGTGAGTATTTTAGCTCAGTTGGATTTAAAGTGCGACTAAGGTAATATATCACATGTTCAGTTCCGAATTCATCTTTCTGAACTAAGACCATTCCAATGGTGGAATGAGAGGCGGCGAGATACAAGAAGTAATCCTGGTTGTAGTTGGGAGGATGCAATAACGGTGCATGGGTCAATGCGTGTTTTAGTGCATCAAAAGATTTCTAAGCTATCTCATCCCAATAGAATGGAGTATTCTGTTTCAACAACCGGGTAAAACCCTTTGTAACCTCGGCGTAGTTAGGAATGAATCATCGTAAAAAGTTTGCTTTCCCTTGCAAACTTTGGAGTTGGCGAAGACTCGAAGGAGGAGGCAATTTGACAATAGCTTTGACCTTCGAGAGATCGAAGCGAATGCCGGCTTTCGAAACAACAAACCCCAGCAATCGACCCGTTTCTATACAGAAAACACATTTGTGTGGATTCAATCGAATCTGATAATGCCTACACCTCATAAAGATTGCTCGTAAATGGATTAGGTGATCAACTTGATGTAATGAATGAGCAGGCAAATCATCGAGATAGGGTTGCACAATGTGCTTGATGTCATGAAACGCATAAGACATGGCCCTTTGAAAAGTTGCTCCGGCATTCTTGAGCCCAAAAGGTAGTTTGCAATAAGCAGATGTCCCTCATGGAAAAATGAAAGCCGTTTTTGGTTGATCGGCAGGTAGAATATTGATTTGATTATATCCGAAAAAACAATCCATGAAGGAGAATATTTCGCTGTCGGCACAATCATCAATGATTTGATTGAGATATGGAGTTGGGTAATTGTCCTTTGGACAGGTTCGATTAATTTCCATATAATCGATACATATTCTTATTGTCCCTTGCTTTTTTTTAACCGGAACAATATTCGATACCCAATCCGTTAACGGGATCGGATAAATGAAACCTGCTTTGAGTAATTTTTCAACTTCTGCTTTAATAGCAACAGCTTTTCTCGGGTGAATTTGACGCAAATGTTGCCGGACGGGTTAAGCGTCCGAGTAAGTCCTGATTTCATGAACAACAATTGCGGGATCAATTCCTGGCATTTCCTCATAGGACCAGGAAAACACGTCATGGAATTCTTGAAATAGGACCTTATATATTTGAATTTCATTTTCTGTACATGAGGCACCTATATGATTGTTCTCAACAATTCCAGGCTTAACCGAAATGTCAATAGGAATAGTTCAAGAGATGGTTCCCAAATTTAACTCTGAATCAGGATGTTTCATTGGATTTTGAGGTTCCTTGACATATTCAGTCGTAAAAATTGATGAAAAATAATTTTCAAGACGATCATTCTCGGGTAAAAACGAAGATCTATGATGGAGATCTTCCCATGGTAAATCATCTACACATAGGATTTCACGAATTTGCTCATCAGAGTGAACAAGTTCAGAAAACGTGACTGAATCTGAGCTTGATGTGAAAACTGATTCTTCATGGACCATATTCATTAAGTCAATTTTGGTTGAAGATGGGTCGGTAAACGATTGCATGGCCTCATACACAATTTCATATGGACTCAAAGGCATGACATCACCAAATGAGTCTATCTCAGATTCAGAAGGAATGATCCAAGGATCATCATAAACAATGGTGTCTGACGTAATCATATGAATGGTTGCAAATGAATACGATGCGTTGATCAGAGAAAAAAGGAAAAGTTCTCAGTAAACCGGCATCTTTAACTAGTCCTACTCCAACAACCTTATACGGGATAGTCGTTTTACCGACATGCTGAATACTTTCAGAAGAGGTCGGGTCGGATGAAAAGTAAGCCAGATGGTCTATTGTTACGATCTTTCCATTATGAGGAAACTTTATAACTTGAAAGACCGATGAAACGATAGCTGTCATAGCGTAAGACCAACTACGACCCAAGAGAAGGTTGTAATCTAGAGGGGCATCAACCACCTCCACATCTAGATTAACGGTTTTTCCTTCAACCCCTATAGGCAAATCCTATAGAATCCCAAAAGGATGAAACCCACGGCCATCAAAGACCTTTAGAATCATCGAGGATTGATTTAGCGAAGGAGAACCAAGTGATCTCCAACACTGTATCGACATAACACACGTTGAGGCTCCCTCATCAATCACAATCTGATGAATAGGCCTGTTTCTGACTATCACTGGAATCTGGAAAGCCATTTGATGAGGTAAGCGCGGTGTACTATTTTCTAGATTGAAAATTATTAGGTTCGAGTCCTGAACGTCAACAGCTCCTATAGCCGACAAAAGTAATTTACGATGTGCTAGGCATGATTGCAGCACTTCCAAAGCCGACATTGCTGAGGGTGAAACAGCTAAATCCTCAACAATGTTATAGTTCTGAGCCGCTCTCGCATGTGGATTGAAAGCTGACTTTCGAAGTATACCCTTGGCGGGCGGTTTGATTAACAAGTCTGGATTAGGTTTCTCGATCTGTAGTGGATCGGAGCCGGGAGCTGAGGTTGATGGATTAGAATGAGAAGATTCTGCTTCTTTACCATCAACAGGACTTTTACTACCATAATCATGTGATCGAGTCGCAATCCTAACATGGGACATCATCAGTATGGGTTCTTCATTGGAAGTCGAGGAAGAACCTATCATCTTACTGTCTTGACTTGGAAAAGGATCCTTCAAAACAACAGGCGTTTGGGAACCTTTGACAATCTTCGCAACCTCTGCACGATGAGGGCAGTCTCTTGTAAAATGTTCGTCGTCAAAAATGAGACAAGGATAACGAGGTTTTCATTTTTCATCATTGGATTCTGATTTTTCAGGTTTCTCCTTTGAATTTTTGTCCGTTTTATTCTTCTTCTTCCCTTTCTTCTTCCCACCAGATTTTTATTTGGCTGTAGATGACTCTACAACGTGAATATCGGCGGAAATCTCTGTGGAAGAATCTCCTTTCGGGGAATCAGGTAAGGTTATGATAGGAGAATAATTCTTGGAAGACTTCTTCTTACTCTTAGTGTTAACCGTACCAATCATACCATCGGCGGCATGAGATCCCGAAGGAGCTGCAGCGATTTGATTTTTCATGGGAAGATCAGGGATTTTCTCGTGTAACGTACCTGACTGAGTATAGACCAAGTCAAGGTACTGTGCTTGAGCAATTACTTGCTCATCAGTAACAACTCTGGCTTTAGCTACATCTTCAGTGATCTTGGGCAACAAAGACTTTACAAACCATTCAGCCAAGATCTGATCCGGAACAAAAACCTTCACTAAACGCCATCGACGTTTCCATTCATGAATATGATCTGAAATGTAAGTGGATGTCGATTGCTTTAATGAAGTTAGTAATTCCGTGCCATTGTCATATCTGAATGGCAACTGAAAATGAGTTAAAAACGAGGTAGCTAACTGACTAAAATTATAAAAAGTGCCTCGCGGTAACTCAATGTACCACTTGGCCACAAGACCAATTAGAGTGCACTGGAAAAGCCTTAGATGGATTGAATCATCTGAAATGGAGTTAGACGCACACTAGAGGTGATAAGTCATCACATGGTTCGATGGGTCCTCTCCTAATTTGCCTTCGAACTTAGGAATATCACTAGGCAACTTATTCGGAATTGGCGGCCAAAACGGAAGATAATTAATGGGATCGTTCGTTAGGCGCGACAAGTCAGGCAAGTCCAAAGTTGCAATAAACGGTAACTGACGATTAGGGTCCCTAAAACTCTGGGTCATGAGACCAGCCCCAGGAGGAGGATATCCAGGATAACTAGGAATAGGAATTGCATTTGGGATATTGTATCCTCCCGGAAAACCAGGATTAACTGAACCGTACTGGGGTTGTTGAGGTTGTTGATATGTGTACCCATGGTACGGTTGATACTGATAGACTGGCTGCTGCACAGCAGGACCGAATTGGTACTGTCCCTGGTACGGTTGATAAGTAAATTGTGGTTGACTTGTGACAACCGTAGTTGAACGAGGTTGTCCTACAGGCATCTGAACCGAAGTTTGAATGGTGGATCCAGACGGAGGTAAAGATGTCTGAGGAGTAGATACAGGAACAGTAGAAACCGGAGCTGTCAATACTTCGGAAGTAGGTGGGGTAGATTGAACAGATGTTGCGGCAGTTGCAGCAGTCGTTTGAGGCGGAGTACGAGGCATACTAGGCCCAGGCTGAGAAACTACCGAAGGTACAGGAGTTTGAATAGAAGACTGGACAGGTTGCTGGGGTGTACTAGAAACTAAGGGTTGTCCAGTTTGAGATGACAACTGTACATTCAGTTGCAAGACATGTTGAGTTTGCGATGGATCCCACACTAAATTCATTCCGGGGTACAGACCCATAACAGGTTGAGAATATTGAGGACCATAACCGGGTTGAGGGTAGGATTGATAATTCAAAGGTACATTTCCCGTTCCTTGAACATATGATTGACCGGAGGGTGGTTGGAAACCTTGGTTCGAGTACTGCTTGGGGTTGATACCCTTGAGGCACGTACTGATACTGGGGTTGACCTTGAGGTATAAATTGATACTGGGGTTGACCTTGGCGTACATATTGAGTCTGGGGTTGACCTTGAGGAACGTACTGTCCCGTAGGTATGTACTGTCCTTGAGGTTGCCCCCCAGGCGCAGATTGGGTACCTTGAGGTTGCCCCCCAGGAGATAATTAAGGATTTTGAGGCTGCCCCCCAGGCGGTAACTGGCCACCTTGAGGTTGAGGATTGGGAATAGAACCTGACATCATGAGAATATCTTCTACGCTCAACGGCTTAGTACCATTGCTTCCAGTTAATAACCCGTGTTCAATGGGTTGAGGAGATGCTCCCGAAAAAGTACCAGAAAGTGACTGATACCCAGAGGGAACAGAAGGACCGCCGTACAAAAAGGATTCGGGCGATTGAGTAAACATGGACGACTGTCTTGACATATTTAACGGAGGATAATAACCTCTAGGTGTTGGGTGATAAGGAACACGAGGTGGTGAAAAACTTAACCCTGGGTTTTCTAAGAAATTAGTCAAAGAAAGATACCAAGCACTGCTCCTAGGTGGACTGTAAAAAAATGATTCATGCTCCCTTAGCTCAATAGCAGGTTGATTTTCAGGGATAGGGATGCCTACCTCTTCTTCCGGAGTAGCAAGTTCTTCGATAGTTATAAGTCCAGAAGGAAGATTTTGGGTAATTATTATTTCTACCCTAGGTGAACCAGGACCACTAGAAGCTGGAGAAGCAAACCCCAATGTCGGAGTAGCAGCAAATTCACTTTCAGGTTCGGATATTTCAGGCTCCTCACCTATATCACTAGTAGATGAAAAGCTACCAGTAACTTCAGAAACAGACACTGATTGCGGATTATAATCTGCTACTAAAGCTTGAAAATCAGGATGTACCACCAAAGAAGACTCTCCTTCTTCAAGTGACCCAACTCTAATGTCTCTAGGAGTTACGAGGACTTTCAACCCTTCAGGCTAGCTTGGTGAAAACTCAGGAGGTTGGCCCCGAAGTCTACGGGACTCCCTCGGTAATTCAGCCACGGCTAAAAAAATTTAACTACTTCACACGCAAACAAAGTAAAATCTCAATGAAAACCACCTAAAGCCTCTAAAGAACCAAACAAATTTGAATCACACGCCTAAAGAATCTAGGAGATCAAACACACACAAACAATAACTTTCCGTACTAAAAACACTAGTTGGTGATGAAATCCAACGTCACAGAGTTCAATACAGAAATGGCGGTTGGAACAGTTACCCCGACAACCTGCTTAATGCATAGACTGGCACAAGTTCCTCCACTTAACCATCTCGAGTGAAGAGAACCCCCCAGAAAATCCAAGTGAGTCTAGCCGACGTCTGCTCCAGGTACAGTGGGATCTTCCCACCACTGTCACCTTAGGAAAAATCCTAAAGAATCTGGTCACTAAGGCTACTAACTGAAACAAATATACCTGGGGGAACAGTCTACAATCCGATACGCATGCAAGGGCAGAGTAGCAAGCTCAATCCCCTTGAAGGCTCCTTGACATAGTCCAAGGTTTACCAACAAGTGACCCTAGGCTCCTCGACAATGGTTAATCCGAGGTTTACTGTTTTTAATACGTGAATATCTGGCGTCGTTCCCAATGAGGAAGGATTGATTCCCACACTGGTTCGGACACGATCTCATGCTTCTCCTTTAAGAGGAGCTTTCCCAGAGCATAAATGCAACAATTGGATTTATTCCCTACCACAAGATACAGCTACTTGTTTGTTTTTACTGTCTTGGAGAGTTAATTACTCTCCTACTCCAAGGAACTAGCCTAAGCTATGTTAGTGTATCAGAGCCCTAGAAATAAAAATGTTACTAGATGAATTTTACTTTAAGCGTTATTTTTATTGGTTTTTGTTTAAGTCAAAAGGTGCAGAGATGAAACTCATGGTATGAAGACTCGACTCAAAATCACTAAAAATACACTTAAGATGATTAAACAATCTTTTCCCTTCGATGAACTTCTAGCTAGGAAAGAGTTTGAGAATGCAAATACTTTGTAAACACAAATATTTCTTAACAAACAAATTAAAAGAAGAGCTTTTGTCCTTTCCAATGCACTCAAAACGAGACAACTAGTTATTTTCACAAAAAATTCCCTTTTCTTTTTCAAAGCACTCAACCACTACAAAAACAAACTTTTTCCAAAAGAGATTTTTATTTTTATTTTTATAAAACACTCAAAACTATGCAAATGACTAACTTTGAGATCTATAAATTATAAAAACCTATTTGAAGTCAAATCTCACAAGATGTCTTTTTTAAGGATGTTTTAATTAGCTAGATGTAAACTAAGGACCAATTTATGCAGAATCGCAAATCAGTGAAAAACAATCAATTTTGTTTTCTTTCTAAAAATAAAAATCCAAACTTTTAAACACAAGCTTTTTGAAGTTTTGTAAAGAGAAAACACAAAGCGGATTCCTCAACAAAGGTAGATTTCATAAATGGTCAGACTCATAAGAAGGCTGGCAGAAACCAAGGTGATCTGAGGTCTCTACAGCTTCTAAGCTCAGAGCTACTACAAGACCAAAATGAAAAACAAACCCAACAAGCAAAACTCCTAGGAATTTCACCTAAAACCCTAACACCAATGAAATCAACCTAAGGAAAGCTAAGCTAACTAATAGATGAAATCTTAGGTTTTTCAAAATTTTGACAAGGTCCGCAGGTCCACAGTTAACACAGGTGCGGTACCGATCTGTGCTAAAAGCAAAAGTGCAGATAAGTACACACTGTGTCAAAAGACTAGGGTGCGGTCCTCTCCCAAAGTTATGAAAAACGAAAAATAACCCTGGATCTACAATTTCTACCCAATTCCACACACAACAAGACAAAAACAAAAACAAAAACACAGTTTCTCAGGTCAAAGTAAAAACAAGGAAAAAATCAAGTCCCCAGTGGAGTCGCTAGTTTGTCACACGGAATGAGTCGATCTTGTGGACAAGATAGACCTTCCCAGAATCTAAAGAAGACCTAATGACAAGCAAACCAATCACAAACTATCTTTATCTAAATATGCATTTATAAACAAAGGCAAACAAGTGTTTTAGGCCTACCTTGGGTCCAACGCAAGTTTGTGGAAGCCTCGCTCCTTCGATCCAAATGAGCTCCCTTGTCACGAATCTGCAAACACAAACAAGCAAAAAAATTAAATAGCACCTGAAAAGCCAATATCATAAAACATATTTAACATGAAAGTCAAGGAATTCATGAAACAAATGACATGAGACAATTTGTTGAGAAAAATGAATCTGATTGTATTAATTCAAATGAAAGAAGAACTTTACAACGTGTGCCTCGACGTTGTACAAGCTCCTCCCAAGGTCCAACAAGAAGTCTCCTCTACTTTGACAAGTTTCACTCTCTTCCCAATGAAGCCAAAAAGGTATGTGATCTCTCCTCTCAAGCTCAACTAGGAAGTCTTAATTTCACCAGCATTTACCCTAAAAAATGTTCAGCTTCTAACCTCCCTAGCAACCAGCCCAATGCCTGAATTTATAGTGCAATGGAGGGAAGTTACTAGGTCCTCCTTCAAAGGGATAAAGCCCTCCTTCAAAGGGATAGCTCCTCTCATCAAGGGATTAGTTCCTTCTCTTTTGGGATGCATGAACTACCTAAGAGCGGCCAATCCACGTCAAAATTCCTTCTAGAATCATCTAGAATTAACCCAAAGTGAGTTTTTTAGAATAAACTTGCACCTTTTTGACTTTCACAGGGGTCCGCACCCACACCTTTAGGGACAGAGCGGGCAAGTCCGCAGTTTTTGTAAACAGGAGGTGCGGGACCGCAGGCAGTAGTGAGAGAAAGTGTGGAACTAGAGCTTTGTTGATTTTCAATGTCTTTCTCTCATTTTCAAAGCTTGACTTGAAGAGCTAAGGTCTGAGACTTGCTTAGGAGGACAGTACAAGTGATGATAGACCCATACTGACTGCAAATAATCATGGTGACGATATTTTTGTGTAACACTCATCATACAAGGAATCCCATGCTAATGTTGAAGAAGTTATTGGAGACGCTCCATCTCTAACCATACCTTGCATGTTTTATCTAGATAGTAATTTCTAAGTGGAAGTTGGTACACATTAGTTCAATGTTAGACTAAGGGAAATGATGTGGAACATTGTCATTAAATAAATAAATAATTATCTTTTTCCACATCAAGAAAAATATTTACTTCTCAGCATTGTCAAGGAGGTTGAAATTCACTAGTAGTGAAACTATCTTGAAAGAGAGGCCAGGTAATGGTTTAGAAAATTTCCTAATTGTTCTATAAGGTCTTGAGGGTAATTCTATGAGAAGCTTTAAATAGATGGGGTAAGAATCAAAGATTATAGATATTATCTTATCATTGTTCAATACCCTATAGAGGACCAATGGTGAGATTATCCTAGATTTAATGATAAATTTTATAAGTTGTATCACTTAATCCATGAGAATGTCAAACCCTTTGATCCTAAATCCATGGTAGCTGATGTAGCTACTTTTGAAGTAAATTTTTCTCTAGACCTTAGAGAAACAAAGTCAATTTATTTTGACTCTATGTTCAATGATGTTGAAGATCTCGAGTAATATGAGAGCGTGTGAGATACAACTCGAAAATAGGGAGGGAAGGCCTACAAGAGAAGCATTAGTGGGAGGTACAACCTCCTACATAATCATGAGTAGGAGGGAAGGCCTGCAAGGTAGGTGGGTGTTGAGCTAGGTATCCCATCATTTTAAGGAAGAAATAAAATATTTCCATCATATCTTCTCAATCAAGGCCTAGATAGTTCAAGCTAGAGAGTAGAACCAAAAGATTTTATTTATAGTTTTTTCATGTCCACAATGTGGGTACCATGGAGTTTTCTCTGCCAACTATGTTATGTTTCTACATATAAGCAAGCCACCCACTCAAAGGCTCCATATAAAAAATTTTATTTGCATTTATCATAGGCTTCCAAAAAATTTTAATCAAAATAATCATGTTTGTTTATTGGATGCAAATCTCCTTCCAAAATAGGATTTCATCAAAACAATTTCTTCATCATGGTTGAATTATACCTATGAAATGTAGTAACCACATCCCATATCTATCCCCTCTACTAATAGAACTAGGTTGAGGAATGGATATATGAAGGAATGGGCTACTATATATTTTCATTTAGAAAACCTTATATGTGGATGCCTCAACCCTAAACTTCATTTACATAACCATATATGTGAACCGTATAACTTTATCCCTCGGGGAAGGAATTAAACAAGGTCATATTTTGATTCATTTGAAAATTTGGTAACGTTGAGATTATTGCATACTACCAAATCTTTGGAAAATCTAGATCCATAAGGCTAAAGAAAATTCTTCCCAAGATTGTTAGGGAAACACAAGCTAGCTTTATTTAGGGGAGATTAAAAAACACCAATGCTATTTAGAAATGTATGGAATGGACTTGGACTTGTGGCGTAGATACATTTTCCAACGATTTTAAACTTTAAAACATATATTACTAAGTTGAGTGGCCCTTGATTGTGTCTATTCTCAGATACTTGGGGCTTGGGCCTTCATATCTCACTAGTGTGGAAACTTTATTTGTGGACACCACACCCTATCTATCAATCAAAAGTTATATAAACTAGATGTTATTGGATTTTTCAAGGCCAATAAGAATGGATTCTGATTAGCACAAACATTGTTTTTTTTTTATATTTGTAAGAAATTTGGTATCTTCTTAACCTCAAATTCAACTTCAAATATATTTGAGGGATTCCTTTCCCTACATCATATGTTGGCTAGTTAATGAATTGATATTTTTCTAATAATTTTTTTTTGACTATTGTAGAGGATAAACAATATTGGTATGACACTATGGAATATTTGAATGTGTTTGTATTACTTCTAGCTCTAACATCTAGTGGGCCAAAATGTAAATACTACAAGAAGAGCTCACTCCATATGCTTGAGTGGATATCATCCTAGAAATGGACTTAGATACAACTACATTGGATTTCAAAATTGTTAGGTATTAATTTTATTTCAAGGCCTCTCTAGAAGTATTTAAGGAAATGGTTGTCTAGTGAGTGAGGAAAACATTAATAAATTGAGCACCAAACCTATAACCGAGTTAGCCAAAAATCCAATTCCACACCAAATTGTAGGTAGTTACCCATATGTGCTCTTCCTCCCCTATGGTTCCACACCACACAAGCTATAATTTCATTGTGAATGTTGTTTGGCACTTCCTCTAGATCAAATATGATTATCAACTTAGGTTCAATTAGGCCAACTATATTTTATATTAAAAGTTTAGTGGAAAGGATATTATTATGAAATCTAAGTTAAAACCAAAGATATTTGTGTTAAGTAGATAAATTAAGTGGTGGAAGGAAATGAAGAGTAGAAGGTGAGTTTTATATATTACTCAAGTTAATGGTTATTATGAGGAAAATATATTTGGAAAGCGATGTCTCTATAGAATTATTACTTAGTCCCTATAGAGTTAATGTTTAGGAACATATATTATTTAGAGATTTGGAAGAATCAACAATTAATCAAACCCTTCTTTGCTTAGAAAGAGTCTCCCTTTTGAAATTATCTCTTTCAATTATTAAATTTGAAGGTAGTCTCCATTAATTTTGCTTTCCAATAAAACATTTGACGAGTCCTAAGCCATTTAGACAAGGCATCTACTCAACTAGTGATTTTAGTGGTTGCCTTAATAGAAGGCAAGTTCCATGGACATATCTCAAATTCCAATTTTCTATAAGGAATGTAGAAAAATATAATTATGAACGATATCAAGAGACTCCTTCCCGATGACCTAATCTTTCAACTTTGGTCATCCAACTCTATGAGATTGGTGGAGAAGATAGATATGGGGTATGGTTACTACATTTCATAGGTATAATTCAACCATGATGCAAAAATTTCCTTACTCAATGTTTGAGGGTGTGGTTACTACCACAACTCATTTAAATATGAAGGGGAAAAATTATTTTTTAAATCCAATTAACTAACTTGAACTTTTGTATAAATATGGATGCACAGATAAAGTAGCTTCACAGAGTGGTTTATTAGCTGAAGTTGTCAGTTTCCGCCACATAGTGTTAGTGGAAACTCCCATGTTTCCTTGTTACAGTTGCAACAACTTCCTTGTAGTGGTGGAAACTCACTTGTAGCTTGTTGTTGAAACAAAGTATTTTACTTTTATTGAAATCTATGCTTTTACATGCTGCAAATTTTATTTCTACTCTCTGTGGTTTTTTATTTTATTTTATAAGGTTGGAAGTCATAGTTCTGTATTTAGTTGTGTCTTCTTTCCTTCATAATTGACACAAGGTCATCAATGAACACAATTAACAAACTCTTGTTATTGTGTATATGCATAATTAGCTCATTGTTTCATATATTAGCCATTGTTGTATTTGTTATTATTGTAAGATTATAAAAGAAACATTACACAAATAATAAGAGATTTCTGAGTTGACAATAAGATATTTTTGAGTTGGCGGGCTTCTAATCGAAAGTCTAGGAGTTCAGCCCTTCATTTACTTTCATTAAAAGAAATTCCCATGAGGAACCTAGATTCTCAACCTCGCGTGGAGGGCCCCGTTGAACAAGCTCAGGTTGGATAATCGGGTCCTTGGTTCAAGTCGGAAATTCAGGTATATTTCCTTTGGATAATTTATTTAACCCTCAACTAGCCTTTTTCTAATAAGGGTAGATCTAATGCTTCGTTTGACTGATTTTAATCATTAAAAGGTTTGAAAGGGAATCAAGGAGGATTGAAGTAAATGAGTAATAAAGGATATTTACATGTGAAATAGGGGAATGGAGTGAAACCCTTGAGGTATTTTCACATATTGTATCTTTTTTTTTGAAAATGAGGTTGCCACACTACGGTGCATCAATAGTTAATGCACAATTTCCTGGACTTTTAATTTTCTGGTACTATGGTAATTGTTGACCCATAAGGTTAGTTTCTTTATCAAATTACTCCCTACTCTAGTAGTTGATGAAAATCTTTATTCACTTCAACACTTTTAGGATACACTCTCTATATAAGCCAATGCTTTACAATGTTGATTTTGGAAAAAATTATATATCATGCTCTACTTCTCTCCTAGGTTGTAACCATTCCTAGAACACTTATCCATGTGTTAACAAAACATCTTCCAACATCACTCTAGAGATGGAATTACTTGTACTAATTCATTTCCTAGCTAATCTCTCTTAAAAAAGTAATACAAATGTTCTACTTGCATTAATCAATGTCTTGGCTTGGTTACCACTTACCAAAGAGATATTGGATTTGTTTCTATGTGCACTAATGATGAAAGAGTGCAAACTCTTAATTGAGAAATCCATGTTTTCCACCTCATGAAGATTGTCTCCTTTATGTATATATAGGGGCTTCCAAACACTACACCACACAAATCAATTGGTACCATATCTACATTCATTTAATCATTTTAGTAAGAATTAATCTTCATATTTATTTACCTATCCTAATCGATATGGGCGAGGATGGTCATGAACTTTCAATACAAAATTCATAGCTATCTTTTCAGTTATGAGGTTGGTTTATATAATAGGTTCATATACAATAGAAACCTCATTCTTCTTGATTTGGACCTCAATATGGAAGAGTTTATTCATCTTATTGTCTTCGTTGGGATGGAGGCTACTCACATTCACTTTTTTCTACTCTGTAGTGTAAAAAATATTTTCTTCTTCATTGTTTTTGCTCTCTACTTAGTTTCTTGATCCACATCTAACAAGTTCTTCTTGGCACCTTTATTGCAATTCTTTAGATTCAACTCCAAATGTCATCTCTTTCAACTCATCCTCTAAATTGATATTATACTCATCTACCACAAATATATTTTTTGAACGTTTATCTTACACCACTAACTAGATATTGCAATTTCCCACAAAAACCCCCCAAAAATTTATTTTAATATTCACATGATATGTAAAATATCATTGTTATTCCACTAAAATAGTTTGTCACAAAACATCTTATAGGTTTATGCAATTATGGAGTTACCATGAACATTGTGGTCCATATGGCTACTACAAGGTCTTCAAATTTCTATATTACACTTCAATATCCCACTTATAAATGTTTTGCTCAAGTATGGAAAAACAAATCAATATGGTTGAAAACCCTTGTTATCTTAGCAGCTTAATTTAACATGCCATAATAAACATCTAGGGTTAGGTTTTGGGTTTTAGCATGCCTCAATACCCAATTATGTTAAGGTTTTGGAACCTCTAAAATCTTCTTGAATGTGTGCCTATGATAAGATCCACATGTGTGAATAATGTGACATTCAATATCATAGTGGTAAAAATGATATGTCAATGTGTGAGAGACCATCCTATGGACCAACCACCATCTATCAGTTATTTCACTTTCGGCTATCCATTAGTTGATAGGATGGAGGTTTGGATACTGAATGTGCTAATAAGTTGATCAAGCAACTTGACCTTACACAAGAATTAATGTTTCAGACATCGGGGCTTCCAGTTTAAGAACCACCAACCCTTTTTATAACCAAAATTACCAACACACAATAATTGATGTTTCGGACATCGGGGCTTCTAGTTTAAGAATGACCACCCCTTTTTAAAACCAATAAAAACAGAAACACCAATACCATCTCTCACACTATTTTTTTTTTTACAATAATAATAAAATTCTCATAAATCAATAATAAAATTTCAACAAACCAAATATTATAATGAAATGTGGCCAATTCATGTGCACTGCATTTTAAGAAAAAATATGAGGACCATTCGACCATAAAAATTTTTGACAGTCTAAGCCACCAACACTTTCACATTATGCACCAGTAAGAAATTAGGATTCCCACACTCTCTTTAGGATGAAATTAAAACAATCACCTCCATTGTTGTGGTGCTAATCCGCGGCTTCAACAAGCCTCTACCTCTGAATTCCTGCTTAATCTCATCTATGCTTCGACATTCATTTTTTCCTGAATTCAAAACAAAGTTTCCTGTACAATGATTGAAATTTGATCCTTAACACAATCTCAAAGACTACATCTTGTCTCATCGTGTTAGCTGACTCTTTACAGAGACTTTTACCTGCCTAGATCTAACCTCCACATGAGAATGTGGCAGTAATTCAATTGCCTTGAATGTTGATTGTATGGTTTGAGAAAAATGGAGGAGCGGTAGATGAGAATCAAATTGCTAACATAGTGGGCATGCAATGAATAAAGTGAGATCTAATGCAAAGATCTCGTCCGTGTAGACACAAAAAATGAGATCTGCCTCCCCACAACCACCAATAGTGCACACAATGTAGGAAACACATTATTTCATGTTGTCGAATTTGAATATACTCAGATCCCACTATGCAACTTATGTCCTCCTCAGTCATGTGCAACATCTCCTCAGTCACCAATGTCATCTTCCCTTGGAATCGGAAAGAATCAATAACCATGCCTTGAACCTTTGATTTAGCTTCTTCTTGCGCAAAACAACTTCTCATACTAATCTACACTGACTCTGCAGATGTGATAGCCTCACTTGAGATACATTGAGGTATGAGTTTGATTATGTTATCTAATTGAGCTATCTAACATGGTATGTTTACAAGTTTTTGATTGTTTGATTAATTACATGATGTGATTATGTGTCTATAATATTGCATGAAGGAATGATCTTGTTTTAATATGGTTGTACTAACACATTATGTGCTGAGACAACTGATATGCACTTGATTGCAAGTGGATGTTAGTTGTAGTATTATGATTAATGATTGTGAGTTGATTATGACATGGTCATTAGTCTTGGTAAAGGTTGATTTAAATTACTAGACATGATGTCTTGATCTTTGGAACATGTGGCTGACATGTGTGAACAGTTACAGGGAAATATGTTTGGTATTAGCGTGATGTGATAGTGCATGACAAGACTCGGTTGCAACAAGGTAAAAGTTAAAAGAAAGGAATTGGGTGGGAATTCCTTTGGCTATGTTTGGAAACCAAAAATTCCAAATGAATGAGTGCTTTGTATGAATACACACAGTCTTATTAACCTTGATTTTTTATGGCATTATGTGCATATGTTCTATATTCCTAAGCATGTATTTGAGAAAAATTATTTGTGCATAATGGTTGAATTATCAATATGAAATGTAGTAACCACACCCCATATCTAGCCCCTCTTCTAATAGAATCGGGTTGAGGAATGGATATATGAAGGAATTGGATACTATATATTTTCATTTTGAAATCCATATATGTGGATATCTCACCCCTAAACTTCATTTACATAACCATATATGTGAACCATATAACTTCATCTGATACAAACTTAAACATGAATGCAACAACATACATATATAATCATAAACATAGAGATGCAGCAGAAAAAAACTTCATTTGATAAATAGAAAAATATTGAACTATTCTTACAAACATAATGGAAATAAGATAGCTTGGGCGATGGTAGCTTATCTCTGAGAAGAGATGTGGTGGCTACATGCCTCACAACTGAGTTACAATGAGGTTCAAGGGCCTTTTTATTATTTAAAAATAAGGTAAAACCCTAAACAACCAAAACTCTAACTCGAGGAGATGTAACACCAAGAGTTTATGGGCCCCGTTTGAGTTATTTGGGCAGCCAACTTCCCGGGGTCATAACTTGGTCATATTATCTTCATTTGACGCATATGATACCTCATCAGAAATGTCTCTTTGAGGACTACAACAATAGATGTGATTGTTGTAGCAATTTCTAGATGAATTTTGCCAAAAACTGTAATTTAGGGCCTCAAAATAGTTACGAAAGTTCGGGACCCGAAAAACTACCAAAAATAGTAAACTATGCTATAATTAAGGAAATATATGAAACTAACTGGGGGGTCTAGGTGGAATAGGTGGGTGGCCACCAATATTCACTTGGATCATTCCTCCCCCCAAGGAATCATGGGTCCCCATTACGTGTAGAACCTCCATGAGGTGAAGAATTTTCTGTTAAACTTGGTCCCTGGTGAACCACTTGCCCTGGTGACGAAGTTGGCCTGCTTTAACAACTCAATATAGATCTATCCTTTGTTGCCAAGTGTTCTTGATCTATGTGTCCATGCTCTGATCAGTTGTGGCCTATTCCATGCAACTCTGGTTGAGCTCTGTTGGTGTGAGTTGTTCTCCAATGTCAGATGTTTCCAACAATGGTGGGAAGTATGGCTAAAGGAAATCTACATTGAACATTAGGTGTAGACCAAGGAACGGTGGGATGTTGAGCTCGAAGGTATTGCCAACGACAACCTTGGTGATTGTGTATGGCCCATATCAAAGTAGGCGAAGCTTGCAATGGGGTCCATCAAGGTGCTCTTTCTGCAAATGAAGCCAAATTTTGTCGCCCACCTAGAAATTGTGCGGCACTCGATGTTGATCATGGTGCTGCTTGTACTTAGCATTGTATCTGTCCAATATATCATGGACCTATTGCCATGTGTATTGAATAGGCTCGGTGAAGGTGTTAGCCCTTTCAGCTTTGGACTACACGTGAGTCGAATCTACTTGAGTAGTTGCAAATGGTATGGCCACATCAATGGGGCATAATGGCTGAAATCCCAACCCTACCTAAAATGGGTTATGGCCTTGTTGAGCTGTGGAGAACTTTGTTGTAGTTGTGTTGGACATAGGGGAGACTTTAATCCCATGTGCGTGCATGCTTCAATTTGTACATGCACAAAATGTGCACGATCATCATGTTGAAAACCTTTGTTTGGCCATCAGTTTGGGGATGGAAAGTCATGGACTTAATGAGTTTTGTATCCAACATCGACCAGAGACCTGACCAAAATTCACTTAGGAATATGCTGTCCCGATTTGAGATAATAGACTGTGGGATCCCAAATTGTACCCACACTCTCTCAAAGAAGAGCTTATTAGTGGCCTCTGCTATGATACTCTTCTTACAGGCCACCATGATGGTCATCTTAGAGAATCTGTCGATGACCATGAAAATGAAATATTTTTTGTGCTTAGTAGAAGGAAGGCATGACATATAATCCATGGAGACAGGTTCCAAGATCGACTAGGAGTAGATAGAGGAGTATACAAGCCTTGGTTCTTGATGGGTGTTTTGGCAATGGTGCAGGGAGTGCAGGATCTAATATACTTCCCAACATCCCGACGAAGTTTCAGCAAATAAAAATACTTCTGTGATACTGCCATTGTTTTCTCTACTCTGAAATGTCCAGCGACCCGACTGTAGTGCGCCTTCAAAATTATCTTGGCACGCTCACTTAAAGGAACACATATGTGTCCTAAGTGGCATAACAATGCATCCTAAAGATGAAAATTTGGAACTTTCTTCCCTTCTAGGAGTTTCTGGTATATCCAGCCAAATTCTTGATCGCTCTTGTAAATATGCGGCCACCCCGATGTCTCATGCCCACAGGAGTCGAGCATAGTGATTAGTGCCATGATCGATGATCAGCTGAGGCAATCAATGACATTATTGGTTTTGCCCTTCATATACTTAATGGTCAAATGGAATTGTTGTAGATAGGTGGACCATTTCTAATGGTGATCATTTTGCAACTTCCCTTGTGTGTGTATGAACTGTAGAGGTCGGTGGTCTGTGTGGGTAAATTTTTCCTTCCCTAGAATGTAATGCTTCCATTGTCGGCAGGCCTGCACAATGGAATACATTTCTTTGTCATAAGTGGGGTAATTTCAAACTGTGGCTAAAAGTGTCTCACTGTGGAAAGCCACTCGATGCTCATGTTGAGTAAGAACTGCACCAATAGCATAGTTGAGGCATCTACCTCAATCTCAAATGGTAGTTGCAAATCTGGTAATGTGAGAACTGGTGCAAAACATAGGTGATTATTCAACTCGAAGAATTCTCGCTGTTTGGTTTCCGAAGAAAAGAACTTTGCTTTCGATCCACCCTTGGTGACTTGAATTAGAGGCCAAGTGATATGAGAGAACCCCATCACAAACCTATGGTAGAAATTGGAAAAACCAAAAAAGCTGTGGAGCTCTGTTAGAGTGGTTGGGGCTAGCCAATCCCAAATGACTTGGATCTTGGAGGGGTCCACATGTAAACCCTACTCATCAATGATGTACTCCAGATATTGAACCTCAGTCAAGCCAAAGGTCCATTTCTCCAAGTTAGCACAGAGCTTGTGTTGTTGAAGGGTTTGAAGGACCTATCAAATATGGTAGAGGTGCTCTTCCCAACTCTGGTTGAAGATAAGATGTCATTTAAATACACCACCATGAATGCATTGGTGAAGGGATGTAAGATGTCTTCCATCAGTCTCATGAAGGCTGCAGGGGCATTCGTTAATCCAAACGACATGACCAACCATTGGAAAAGGCCCTCCTTGGATTTGAAGGCAATCTTGTACACATCAGAGGGTTCGATAGGCACCTGGTGATAACCTGACTTCATGTCAATCTTGCTAAAATATTTGGTCCCCTTGAGCTGGTCTAGAAGGTCATCCATCCACAAGACTGGGTACCTATTCTAGAGAGTGATCTTGTTTAGCGCCTGATACTCAATACAGAGCCTCCTAGTCCCATGCTTCTTCTGTACCAATACAATCGGTCTCCCACAGGGTGATGAGCTTGGCCTAATGTGCGCTTTCTATAGTAGTTCCTAAGTCTTCCTCTTGATCTCGTCATTCTCTAAAACATAGTGTCGATAGATCGGTCCAGTGGGCAGCAACGTGCTCGGGGTCATATAGATGGAGTTCTTGACTTGACAGTGCAGAGGTACCCCTACGAGTGGGGGAAAATGTCCCTGTATGCCTCCATGACCATGTCCATCTGCTACTGTTGTGAAAAGGATCCTTGCCTAGAAGTTGTGGCCACAACCTTCTTCTTGCCTTGGGGGCGAATCATAAGGAAAAGGAATTTCCTAGTATGGGAAATGATCTTACTAAATTGCTTTGCAGTGATCAAAGAGATGGTGGTACGTGGGGCTACCTCCAGTATCCTATACAAATTATTACCCAAAGTAATAATCACAAAGCGAGGTCTAGACTCATATAAAACATGTCGCTTCCACAACTATGGTTGTTCTAACAATACATCAGAAAATTCAAGAGGGGCAACGTCACATAGTACCTCATCTGTGAAGGGCTTGATGCTATAGGGAAGGAGTCATTATTGGCTGATGCCAAGATCTCATCCTTGGTGAAGCCACTCGATGGTGTACGGTTGTCGATTTGCAGTAGTATTTAGGACTAGCCACTTCACAACTTCTGCTGAAATGAGGTTCTTTTGGTTCCTGTTGTCGACAATGAACTGCAATGGAGAACCCTTCACCCACATATGTGAGTGGAAGAGGCGTTCCCCCTCGTCTAGATCTTTAGGCTCAATTTTCTGGATCTTTGTGGTGGCCACGATGGCACTAGGTTCTGCATCAATGATCTTATTCCCTTGGTTAGTCCCCTTATCAGGTTTTGATTCAAAGTCGGAACCTGCGTCTGATTCAGAAGGCTTCAGATCGGCCACCAATGACTGCTTGGCCTGACATTCACTTGTATTGTGATTGGAGCTCTTATGGAACTCACACCATTTTCCTGTGTCCTTCCTCATTTTCGTGGTGTTGTTCTTTGCTTGCAGCGTTGGCGGGTTTTCCTCGGTAGCCCCACCTTGGCTTAGTCCCTTTTTATGTGGTTTGGGGGCACATTTTCCTTTCTTTGGATTCATAGATCCAAAGTCTTAATTCTTCTATCTAAAATTTTGTTCAATCATTACAGCGTATTGCTACGCCATGTTGAGTGAGGAAAGTTCCAGGAAATCCATCTCGTCCTGGATGTACTTGTGTAGATAGCCATGGTAGTTGGGCACAAAATTCTGCTCAGTATCCTTGATACACAGCTTCATGCGAAGGGTATGGAAAGGATTTGTGAACTCCGTCACATCTTTGTCCCTTCCCTGTCGTAGCATGGTCCATTTTATGTATTTATCTTCATAGCTCACAACAAGGCAATATTGTTCCTTGATGGCATCTCGGAAAGAATTTCAAGTGGGTGTAGAAGAAAAAAAATGAGGGTTCACTCTCATCCTTTTGTTCACAGTAGGTTTCCCACCAGTCCTTGACGTGTGGGGCGGCTTTGAGAAGTGAAAACGTAATCTTTTCCCGATTGGAAAAGTCATGAACTGAAAAATATCCTTCCAATAGATTTAACCATTTATCTACGATGTTTGCATCTATCAGGTCTTCGAATATGGGAATATCAAAGTTAACATGTACCTTAAAAGGAGTGGCACCTCCAAAGTGGCTTCTGGATGAATATGCATCAGCTGTGGGTAGCCGTCAAAGGATCTGGGCAAAGTTATCCATCATCGCATCCCTTTGTCACTTGAGGGCTTCCTCGAGCAACATTTTGAAAGGATTTCCTACCCTGTCATCTTTCTTTTCTTCCGCCATGGGACGTTGTTGGGTTTTGAGAGGTTTTTCCTGCAATGGTTCAACCAGACCGATCCCTAACTCCTTATACCTTGGCCTTGTTGGGGACGTGCAAAGAAAAACGGAGAAAGAGAAGACCGCTCTGATACCACTGATTCGAACTTAAACAAGAATGAAACAACTTACATATATAATCATAAATATAGAGATGTAACAAAAAAACGCTTCATTTCATTAATAGAAAAATATTGAACTATGCTTACAAACAAAATGGAAATAATATAGCTTAGGCGATGGTAGCTTATCTCTGAGAAGAGATGTGGTGGCTACATGCCTCTCAACTGTGTTACAATGAGGCTTAAGGGCCTTTTTATTATTGCACAATAAGGGAAAACCCTAAACAACCAAAACCCTAACCCGAGGAGGTGTAACACCAAGAGTTTATGGGCCCCATTGGGGTTAGTTGGGCAACCAACTTCCCGGGGTGGTAACTTGGTCATATTATCTTCGTTTGACGCGTATGATACCTCGTTGGAAAGATATCTCTGAGGACTACAACATTGAATGCTATAACAATTGCTAGATGATTTCTGCCAAAAAACGTCATTGAGGGTCTCAAAACGGCTCCGGAAGTTTAGGACCTGAAAAACTACCAAAAATAGTAAATGTGCTACAATTAAGGAAATAGATGAAACTGACTGGGGTGTCTAGGTAGAATTGGAAGTTGGCCACCAATATCCACCTGGATCATCATCCCTTGGGGAAGGAATTAAGCAAGGTCATATTTTGATTCATTTGAAAAGTTGGCAACCTTGAGACTGTTGCATACTACCAAATCTTTGGAAAATCTAGATCCATAAGGCTAAAGAAAATTCTTCCCATGACTGTTAGGGAAATGTAAGCTAGCTTTACTTAGGGGAGATTCAAAAACACCAATGCTATTTAGAAATGTATGGAACGGACCTGGACTTCTGGCTTAGATACATTTTCCAACAAGTTGAAATTTGAAATCATATATGACTAAGTTGAGTAGCCCTTGATTGTGGCTATTCTCAAATATCTAGGGCTTGGGCCTTCATACCTCGCTAGTGTGGAAACTGTATTTGTATAGACCTCACCCTATCTATCAATCAAAAGTTATATAAACTGGATGTTATTGGATTTTCCAAGGCCAATAAAAGTGGATTCTAATTAGCAACAACATTGTTTTTATTTTTTATTTTTTTTATTTGTAAGAAATATGGTATCTTCTTAACCTCAAATTCAACTTCAAATATATTTAAGGAATTCCTTTCCCTACACCATATGTTGTCTAGTTAATGAATTGGGTTTTTTTTAATAATTCTTTTCTAACTACTGTAGAGGATAAACAATCTTGGTATCACACTATGGAATATTTGAATATGTTTTTATAGCTTCTAGCTCTAACATCTAGTGGGCCAAAATGTAAATACTACAAGAAGAGCTCACTCCACATGCTTGAGTGGATCTCATCCTAGAAATGGACTTAGATTCAACTGTGTTAGATTTCAAAATTATTGGGTATTATTTTGCTTTCAAGGCCTCTCTAGAGGTCCTTAAGGAAATGGTTGTCTAGTGAGTGAGAAAAACATTAATAACTGGATCACCAAACCTATAACTAGGTTAGCCAAAAATCCAATCACACACCAAAGTGCAGGTAGTGACCCATATGTGCTCTTCCTCCCATTTGGTTCCACATCGCACAAGCTATAATTTCCTTGTGAATGTTGTTTGACACTTTCTCTAGGTCAAATATGGTTATCAACTTTGGTTCAATTAGGCCAACTATAATTTATATTAAAAGTTTGGTGGAATGGGTATTATTATGAAATCTAAGTTCAAACCCAAGATATTTGTGTTAAGTGGATAAATTAAGTGGTGGAAGGAAATGAAGAGTAGAAGGTGGGTTTTATATATTACTTAATTTAATGGTTATTATGAGGAAAATATGTTTGGCAAGCAATGTCTCTATAGAATTATTACTTACTCCCTATAGGGTTAATGTTTAGGCACATATATTATTTAGATATTTGGAAGAATCAACAATTAATTGAACCGTTCTTTTCTTGGAAAGAGTCTCCCTTTTGAAATTATCTCTTTCAAGTATTAACCCTCAAAGTGCTCTCCATTAATTCTTTTTTCCAATAAAACATTGGATGAGTCCTAAGCCTTGGGGCTATTTAGACAAGGCATCTACTCAACTAATGATTTTAGCGATTACATTAATAGAAGGTGAGTTCCATGGACATATCTCAAACTCCAATTTGCTATAGGGAATGTAGAAACATATAATTATGAACCATATCTAGAGACTCATTCTTGATGACCTAATCATTAAACTTTGGTCATCCAACTCTATGAGATTGGTGGATCAAATAGATATGGTGTGTGGTTACTACATTTCATAGGTATAATTCAACCACGATGCACAAATTTCATTACTAAAAGATTGAAGGGGTGGTTACCTCCACAAATAATTGAAATATGAAGGGAAAAAAATAAATTTTAAATCCAATTAACTAACTTGAACTTTTGTATAAATATGGATGCACAGACAAAGTAGCTTCATAGAGTGGTTTATTATCTCAAGCTGTTAGTTTCTGTAACATAGTTGTAGAGGATCATTGTTGAAAGTATGTTGTGACAACTCCCATATTCTAGTAGTGGAAACTCCCATGTTTCCTTGTTACAGTTGCGACAACTTCCCTGTAGTGGTGGAAACTCACTTGTAGCTTGTTGTTGAAACAAAGTATTTTATTTTTATTAAAATCTATGCTTTTACATGCTACAAATTTTATTTCTACTCTGTGTGACTTTTTATGTTTTTTTATAAGATTGGTAGTCATAGTTGTGTATTCAATTGTCTCCTCTTTCTTTCATAATTGACATAAAGTCATCCATGACCACAATCTACACACTCTTGTTATTGTTTACGTCCATAGTTAGCTCATTGTTTCATATATTACCCATTTTCTGTTGTATTTTGTTATTATTGTAAGTTTATAAAAGGAAACTTATCCAAATAGTAGGAGATTTCTAGGTTGACAATAGGATATTGCTGAGTTGGCGGCCCTATAGTCAAAAGTCTAGGAGTTCGACCCTTGATTTATTTTCATTTAAAGAAATTCCCACGAGTAACTTAGATTCTAAACCTCACGTGGGAGGGCCCATTTGAAAAAGTCCAGGCTGGATATCAGTCCTTCATTCAATTTGGTGATTTAGGTATATTTCCTTTGGTGGTTTATTTAACCCCCAACTAGCCTTTTTTAATAAGGGTAGATCTAATGCTTGGTTTAAGGGATTTTAATCATAAAAAGGTTTAAAAGGGAAATAAGGAGGATTGGCGTAAATGAGTAATAAGGGATATTTACACGTGAAATATGGCAATCAATTGAAAAGTTTGATTTATTTTCCTTTTTTTTTAAACGAGGTTGCCACACCTACAATGTATCAATAGTTGATGCACAGTTTCCAGTATTTTAATTTTTTAGTACTATGGTAATTGTTAACACATAAGGTTAGTTTCTATATCAATTTATTCCCTACTCTAGTAGTCGATGCAAATATTTCATCACTTCAACACTTTTAGGATACACCATCTATACAAGTCAATGTTTTACAATGTTGATTTTGGAAAAAAAAAATATCATGCTCTACTTCCCTCCTAGGTTGTAAGTATTCCTAGAACACTTATCCATGTGTTAACAAAACATCCTCCAACATCATCTAGAGATGAAATTACCTGTACTAATTCATTTTCTAGCTAATTCTCTCTTAAAAAAGTAATACAAATGTCCTATTTGCATTAATCAATGTCTCATCTTGGTTACCATTTAGCAAAGAGATATTGGATTTGTTTCTATGTGAACTAATGATGAAAGAGCTCCGAGTCTTAATAGTACAATACGTGTTTGCCACCTTATGAAGATTGTGTCCTTTATGTACATATAGGGGCTTCCAAACACTGCACCACACAAATCAATTGGTACCACATCTACATTCATTTAATAATTTAGTAAGAATGACTCTTCATCTTTATTTACCTATCGTCATGGATATGGGTGAAGATGGTCATGAACTTTCAATACAAACTTCATAACTATCTCTTCTGTTATGAGGTTGGTTTATGAAATAGGATCATATAGAATAGCAATCTTATTCTTCTTGATTTGGACCTCAATATAGAAGAGTTTAGTCATCTTCTTGTCTTGATTGGGATGGAGGCTACTAACATTCACTTCTTTCTAATCTATAGTGTAAACAATCCTTTCTTCTTCATCGTTGTTCCTCTCTACTTAGATGCTTGAATCCACATCTAACAAGTTCTTCTTGGCACCCTTCTTGCAGTTCTTTCGATTCAACTCTAGATGTCATATCTTTCAACTCATCCTCTAAATTGATATTATACTCATCTACCACAAATATATTTTTCGAACGTTTATCTTACACCACTAACTAGATATTAGAATTTCCCACAAAAACCCCAAAAAAGTTATTTTAATATTCACATGATATGTAAAATATCATTGTTATTCCACTAAAATAATTTGTCACAAAGCATCTTACAAGTTTATGGAATTATGGAATTACCATGAACATTGTCATCCATATGGCTACTACAAGGACTTCTAATTTCTATATTATTCTTCAATATCCCACTTATAGATGTTTTGCTCAAGTATGGAAAAATAAATCAATAAGGCTGAAAACCCTTGTTATCTTAGTAGCTCAATTTAATATGCCCTAATAACCATCTAGGGTTAGGTTTTGGGTTTTAACATGGCTCAATACCCAATTATGTTAAGGTTTTGGACCCTCTAAAATCTTCTTGAATGTCCACCTATAATAAGCTCCACATGTGTGAATAATGTGACCCAATGTGACATTCACTCAATATCATAGTGGTCAAAAGGATATGTCAATGTGTGAGAGACATAACTTTCACATATGAACTTTAATTCTTGTTACCATAAGACTATTGGAAAACTCTCCATTTATGGAATAACATATAAAGGTTGTGAACTTTGTCCACAAAACATTAATTCCAAAAAAAACTATTTAAAATCTTAAACAAGCTCTAAATAATTCTAAACTCTAAGCTACCAAAGTAGATTATGTCTCTACATTAAACCTTACCAACACCTAATAACAATGTTTTCCCCCTTAGTATATCAAAATAAATAAAAAAATAAGAAAAATCTATTTTAAATGATAAACCAATTAACTAAATTAATTAACCCATACACCAAATATAATACAACAATAGAAATATCGTAAATTTCAATAATATCAAATCTTCCCCTAAATTATTAAAAGAGTGACTATTAAGAGTTTTAGAATGATAGTGAAAACACCCACCATAAAATTTGAATAATTTTAGCTTACTATTAATTATATATATAAACATCACACATGGGGTTATAATTGTCACACAACTGTAATAGATAGTGAATACCTAAACTAGCATAAAAATAATTGCAAGTTTATTCAGTCCTCTTGCCACCAACAACCAAGTCATGGATGATGGGCCGCATCATGAGGGAAACGAGGAAGTTCGTGCTATCTTACTTATGCAGATACCCGTGATTCAAAAATATAAACAAAAAATATTCAAAAAGATTCAGACACAAGTCAGAAACAAATGTTCAAAATATATAATATGCGTAGTGTGGGTTGTGAGCAGAAAGCGACTACATTACAATTGAGATGTCAGGGATTAAGGAAACAGCTAGACACAATCCAACTGTTTGCTAAGAGTTTGCTTTGGAATGTACACATGGAGGGCAGCAAAGGCGTAACCTAAACAGCGGATAAAAGGTTGCAAGTTTCGGTATATTCAATTGATTTACATGATATGAATCATGGCTTCCCAGCAGCTTCTAATGATGCTGAGGTGTTTTGGTTTATTATTGAGAATCCTTTCCAACGAAAACAGACCAGAAAACTAGGTTATGTTTGCTGGAGAGACAGAGGCCTGTAACACCCACAATACATTTTATGTTCTTTATTGTAATACAAAAAGTCTCATTGTTTGTGCAGATCTATGCCCATATCAGATGAAACATTTTTCATTTTCATTTTGAACTCTACCGTCAAATCAGAGAGGTGCGAAACTATTGAATAGAGGCTTATTCATAACCCAATTTTAACAGAATTCACATCAAGTATTTACACACTACCGCCATTAGGTTAAATTTCCCTATTTTCATCCCTCCACTCTGGTTTGGGGTAAAGAAATCGCTGTGTTTGGAACCAAGAATATTAGTGTATGACACGTAAGTTCTCTTGTTTTCTAACTGTCCTGACAGGTGGCGGCCGACTCTTTTTTTTCCATCCTTAAATACGTCAGCTATGTCCTCATACGAAATCTGGAGAAGTTTCTGGGAGCGTTGAAGTTGCAGGATGTTCTGCAGAGTTCTTGATCTTTACGCAGTTTTCACTGGAATGAATTCTTATACACAAGTAGCGTGCTTTACTATTTAATCAATTTCGGTATCTCTCCATCGACCATTGTTGTCAGTTTCGTCTGCACCTCTGCAAATTTACCCTCTCTGTTGGTTCATTTTAAGCTCGATATATATTATTATGGCGTTTGGAATGGTGAAGTTTATCGCAGGGTTCCTCCTGCTGTTGAATTTCTGCATGTATGTGATTGTGGCTGCTATTGCTGGATGGGCTCTCAACAAAGCCGTCGACCACACTTACTCTACCGGTAAGTCATTTCTAACCAAAACCCGCATATTTTTATGAAGCGATATGTAATAATAATTTGATAGAGTTCTATGTTATGGAGTGTTGAACTAATGGATTGCATGGCGAAAACTTGCAGGTCCTGGAGGCACTCCTCCTGTAGGGTTTTCTCCAATTTACTTTCCAATGGGGAATGAAGCGACTGGATTCGTGGTTATTTTTTCCTTGATAGCCGCTGTCGTGGGAGGTGGTGCATGTCTATCAGGAATCCATCACATCCGGGTTTGGACTGCTGCGAGCTTCGTTTCCAGTGTTGCATCGGCCATGACAGCTTGTGCCCTCACTCTTCTCGCCATGGGGTATATGATATCTCTACGAACACATAAACATATGAATTCATAAGTATAGTATATATGAATTGAAAACAATTTTTAATCTAGATTATCTATAGAATGAAGGTGAACTCATCTTGTTTTTCTCTCACAAAAACTGCAGGTTAGCATGCAAAGAAATCCATATCGGTGGCAGAAACACAAAACTGGTATGTACTAAGAACTAAGTTTTTTCATAATCTCTTGCTTTCTCTCATGAGCTAAGCCATTCCATAATTCCTTTTATGTTGACCTCTGGTTATTTGCATCTGTGAGCAGAGAACGCTGGAGTCATTTCTTATTATTTTGTCTGGAACAAAGATCTTCTATATTTTACTCATTCGTGTTGGATTAATCGGAGGAAAATATTCTTCTACAAAAATACCCACATCTTTACAACGACAGCCTAGCCTCAGAAACGAAGCAGGCCCATGACCTCTTCTGTTTAATCGTATATAGTCTATAAACTTTAACATATATAGCATCGTGTAATCCATCCAAAGATCATGAATGGCTTGTGTTGTGTGAGCTGTAAAATGCATGAGAGTGATTGGAAATTATTTCATTTTTGGAGTCTGATTCATGAAAAATCAACTCTGAATTTGAGCAACAGAGTGTGAAGTCTTATTTGACAAAAACTTAGCTTTATTTATTGATGGAGGTTTGGCCTCAATATATTTCTGATAACAATAAGTCATCGGCTTCGGCAGTGCGCAGGATTCGCATAGATTGATGTGCTATTTGCCGCGCTGTAATATGTAAACATATGCTTCGGGTATTGCATGTATGTTCGATTATTATTGAAAGTTGCTTTGCTTTCGATGGTTGTTTTACTCTCTCCTAATTGAACTCTACATCATTGAATAATGGGTTGCAATTTTCATGATTCCTTCGTCAGTTACAGCCTATAAATCTATGCTTCTGGTATTGCATGTATGCTCATGTTCGATTATTATTGAAAACTGTTGTGCCTTCAATGGTTGTTTTACTGTCTCCTAACTGAACTCCACATGATTGAATAATGGGTTGAAATTCTCATGTTTCTTTCGTCAATGACAGCCTATAAATCTATGCTTCTGGTATTGCATGTATGTTCCATCATTTTTATTAAAAGCTGTTCTACCTTTCATGATTGTTTTACTGTCTTCTTACTAAACTCTGCATGATTGAATAATGAGCTGAGATTTCCATTATTTATTCCTCAGTTACAACCCGTCTTACCCGCATAGTGTTGCAGTTATCCGATGGAAGGCAGGCCACGAAAGTCATATTAAATGTGCGTCCTTTTTAGGTAGGTGGTAAGTCGCCATCAGTATCATAATCTTTTGTCCACTCTAAAAGATTGAAAATAATAAGAGCCACGAAAAGCATTATACGCCTACACTATAAAGCAGTTCTAAGTTGTAGTGGGTTGTTTAGAGGAATTTGTGTTGAGTTGCAGTGGGCTGTTTAGAGGAATTTGTGGAGGGCCTAGTATGGCTTTTAATGTGACGATCATGATGTGGGTCCAAAGCGTCGCTTTACTCGTTTTCGTGTGAGTTGGATGAAGTGACTCTACAGCGGTGACATTGGAGCCCTGAAACAAACCCTGCTGTCAGGCCCACGAAACAACAGATGTGTAAACACACAAAGTCAAACAGTGATCTGTAAACATCACTTTGCTTCATTTGCTCCACATATTTTTCCTTTTGAAGTAAGGTATAGGGTTTTACGAATGGGACTGATAGGTTTTCACATATTTAAACATTTTAATAACTATCATTATGTGTGGAAATATAAGGGCAGCGAGCTGATATTTTATTAACTAATCATTAGGTTTGGAAATGTATGTGGAGTATATATATAAGGGCAGCGAGCTGATATTTTATTAACTAATCATTAGGTTTGGAAATGTATGTGGAGTATATATATAAGGGCAGCGAGCTGATATTTTATTAACTAATCATTAGGTTTGGAAATGTATGTGGAGTATATATACATTCCAATTTTAGATAAGTGTATAAATTTTAAAATTTATAATATATTTAAAGAATTAAAAGTAAAATATTAATATAATATTTCAATTATATGGATTTATGTTAGTAAGCCATTAAAAATTAAAATATTTTTTAATAATAAATTTTTAATAATATTTTTTTTATTATTAAATTGTTTAAAAGGATTAGATTTAATGGTGGAAAATTGAGTTTTTTCTAGATAAGATTTAATTCTTATTATGGCCTGGTGTCATGGGATAGTTGAAGTAGTGGTTGAATATGTGATTTCATTAGAAGAGATTATATTAAATGACCTTGTGATACGTGCACACAAAACACATGCAAGCATAAGTGAATCAATGCCCACCAATATGTCCTCGCTTTTATCTTGCACCAATGGGTGTAGAACACATGGTGTGGAACAAATCCCACCCCTATGTCTTCCTTTTCATCTTATTCCATGGACTGCAGAAGACATGGTGACTAGGTGCATTGTTAAGGAATTCCTTGTGTTAAGGTATTAGGTTTCTAACTCGGTGAGGACAAATCCATCCATATTAAGAATTAAAGGGTAGAAATTAAGGTTCCATGGTAAAAAATCTAAGAAACCTTTATTTTTTCCCTCTAAGCCATAGTATGGTTGGATTTGTGCTCATGGGGTTTTGAACTTGAGGCCTTCACATAAGGAGTGTCTTAACAATGCACCCTGTGACCATGCATTCTTCGCCCTATGGTTGTAAAATGCAAGGGAGGATATTGGGGTGGGATTTGATCCACAAGGAGTGTCTTAAGAATGCACCTTGTCAAGACAGCCCCCTGTCACCATATGTTCTTTGCCCTGTGGGATAAAATAAAAGGGATGATATGGGGGTGGGCTTGATCCACTTATGTGTGCATAGGTTACGAGACCATATAATATAATATCTTTGGATACAACCATAATGTTCAACCACTCAATTTGTTATCCTTTCAACCCGGGTTCAATTCCCATAGAAAAACAAGTTGACATATTGTCATAAGGCTTGAAGAGTAGTCACCCATGTGTTAGAGAAATTCCCATAGATGAACATGTTGGCCCATTGTGGTAAGGGTTGAAGAGTAGGCACCTCTAGAATAGAGGTCCACTCTAATGAAACTCATGACAACTCAACTCTTATTAGGTCATAAGTTATTATACTCTTGGGGTTATAGTGGTAGCCAAAAGGTTTGATTTTGGGCCTTGCCTAGATTCCTCCAATAAGTTAAAAAATCACCATTGTTTTTATTTTGTCAAGTCGTATGTGATCCTCGAGGCTTGACCTGTGGTTTGAGAAGTGGCAACCTAGGGGCATTTAATCCATTAAAGTCAATATGGGATTGCACTCAGTCTCGGCCATACCAGCCATAAGTTGACTAGATTTTTTAGCATGTCTCCTCCCCCTAGCACATAGCACAACCAGCCCCCAGGTTTGATCCTGGGTCGCCTTGCTAATGAGGTCCATCCTCAATCGGTTGTGATGTTGGGACTTGACAAAAAATTCACGATTGTTAAGAAGAAAAAGTATTAAATTGTTAAATAATAATTGTTATTATTATTATTATTATTATTATTATATCATTATATCTTAAAATATTGCAAATAAATTCTATTATTATCTTTGTTTCTATTTTTTTAAAATATTAAATATAAAATAATTTTCAATAAAATGTGTATGGCTTAGCATTTAGCATGCATATTATATATCTCTCAAAGAATTCATTTATAAGTATATAAAAATTATAATTATAATTATAATTATATATATATATATATATATATATATATATATATATATATATGTATATATATCTATATACATATATATATATATATATATATATATATATAGATATAATTTTATTTAATGTTATTTCTACCTTGGTGAATTGATAATTCGTTAGAGCAATTTGGGCGATGTGTGTGATCATGCTCACTAAATACAACTATAATACCAAATGTATATCCAATAGCCCGTAAACTAGATATACCAATAACTTAAGACTTAGAAAGAGTCGAGATGACCCAAGCCCTAGGAAAGATGCCTATCCTAAGGATATACTCCTTGACCCTCAGCACAACTAGCCAAACATGTCCCTTGGAATTGAACTTGAGTAAATGGGAAAACAATTAGTGCTCTCAACAACTTGCACTAAGTTGGGAAATTTAATATTTTTATTTTTATTCATATAATGAAGATCAAAATTAACGTGCACGAAGATTTATATTTTTTAATCTAAAAATGATAATAAACTACATTAAGACCCATTTTGATTTATCAAGTGTTAAAATTAGATATCCTCTTTTCATAAATTTTAAGGAAATCTCTCCCCTTTATCAAATGACTATATTATAATAAAAATATATATTTAACTATTGGAAATATTGTTGTCATTTATTTCAAAGATAGGGAAGACTACTTTTGTCCAAGATAAAGATTGGAAAATGAAGATTGTTGAAAATAATATTTTTGGACTTTTGATGCCCCATTTAAATTCCCTATATTTAGAAGCATTTTTACTTCAATTTCCTAGCTCAAATGGGAGAAAAGAATATATAATTTGAAATATTATTATGACACATTTCCGATGGTATATGAAACTCCCTCTAACTCTGTAGAAATAAGAAAATATGATACATTTTGTCAAAATGACACAATCAATATACAAGCAGGTTGGTCCAACAAATTTTACAAGTTGGCCCCATAAGTGAACATACAAAAAATATAAATAAATAACATTTGAGTGCATTTGATTTCCATTTCATTGAAGAACAAATATGAGGTTGCAATAGGAGTTGAGGAATAATTTTTTGGTTGATTCTTGGAAACTAAATATGGAAGAAAGAATGTGATTCATGGGGTGAATGAGTCATCTTCTCCTTTTTACTCCAACATTTCTTCTAGTATGTTTCGAAACATGAAATTTGGAGGATACATATATAAAAATTCATGTGGTTAAAATTTATTACCTTGGTTCATTAATTCTTGAATGCTCATAAACTATGATACCTTGACCTTTTTTATATAACTTTTATTCTAGGATGTTTCAAAACGTGAAACTTGGATGATGTAGATAAAAGATATTCATGTACCCATGGCTAAATTTCAAGCCTCAATTGACTACAATTTCAAAGATATGATATGTGAAGTTAGAATTCCTTAATGCTAATAAAATTTTCTTCAAATAAACCAAGTTGGTATTTTCACTATCTTTCTATGGTGTTTCATAAATTTATCTCTAAAGAAGATAAAGAAGAGATCTCAAGGCACCTATGATAGACATTTTAGACCTTGTTTTGCTATAATTTAAACAACATGACATGTGGAAGTTAGTGTTCTTGAATTCTCATAAAACATTCTTCAAATAGGCCATCTTGGAAAGTTTGCTATAATTTTCTTTCTTAGATGTTTTAGATTGTGAAATTTGGATGAGATAGAGAACAGATCTCGAGGTACTTGTGATAGAAATTTCAGAGCTTTTTTAACTATATTTCTAGAGATATCATATGAGGAAGTTAATGTTATTCAATGATCTTAAAGCATGCTTCAAATAGGCCAATTTGTCATTTTTCTATAGCTTTCTTCCTCAAAGGTTTTAAACTATGAAGTTTGGATACCAAAAAGACATCTCTAAGCACCTGTGACTGAAATTTCAAACTAAATTTGGAAAATTATATAAGAGGCATGTTGTGTAAGTTCATTATTGGGAAGAAACTAGAAGCAATAATATTTGGGAGAAGTAGATCCGATGAATAAAAATGAAACAAGTAGACCTAATAAAGATAGAAACAACTACAAGACCCAATGAAGGCAGAAGCAACAACCAGACTTGATTAAAGTAGAAATATTGTCAAACATTGTGAAGAAACAAGTATATTTAGTGAAGTAGGTTTGTTCGTAAAAATAATTGCAGTGGTGGGGGTTGGTGTCTCTTGTAGGTTGGTGCCTACAAAACAACAAAGAGGATTGGTGTCTCCTGTAGCTTGGTGTCTACAAAGCAACAAACAAGATTGATGTCTCTTGTAGGTTGGTTCCTACAAAGAAATAGAGGGGATTGGTGTTTCTTGTAGGTTGGTGTCTACAAAGAAACATGGGGGCTTAGTGTCTCCTTTAGATTGTTTCCTATAGAGTGGAAAAGGGGATTGATGTCTCCTATAGGTTGGTGCCTATCAAATAGAAAAAGGGATTGGTGTCTCTTATAGGTTGGTGCTTATAAATTGATGTAATAGTAGGTTGGTTCCTACAAGATATTTAATATAAAGAAGCTTTTTGGTTTTCTCCCGTAAGGTTTCCACATATATTTTGTGCTACTTGTTCAGTTTATGAGATTGGTTTTTTATGATGTTTAAATAGGTTTAAATAAGTAAAACTTGTCATTATACTAATTTACCCCTCTTATTGTAACGATGAATCAATCATTAACATAACAAAAAAAAGTATATTTAAATATTTTTAATATGATTAAAAATCTAGAATATTTTAATATTAATAAATTTATTTAAGATCAAATATAATAAAAACCACTTACTCATCCTTAAGTAAATGATACATATCCATTGTAAAACAACCTATCAATAATAAAAACAAGAGCCACAACAGTGGTGGACGTCCCTTTCGAGAAAGGAAAAGACCATCTACCTTGAATTTGTTGCTTTCTTAGATGTAGTCTTTAACATTAGGACCATTTACATTTGAATTTATTGGTTTCTTAGATGTATTCTCTAACATTTTTTTCATCTATACTTGAAGTTGGATCCACCCTTTCTAGGTGTACCTAAACTACTGTTTAAAGGCTAGATTGTACTACCAACAGAAAGGGGATCACCCTCATGTAGAATAAAAAATAGACTCTATACCATTTGGTATGAGAGTCCCATATAGTACGTGGTCTGAGCTACCACCATGTTGTTAAATGTTTGCTTTGGATGAAATGAACAACAAATGTTAGAGAACAAATAAAACTTCAACAAATGAAATTAAGCAACATATGGAAATTAAACACGTGGAGTGCTATGAATATAACAACTAAGTATCATGACATGAATCTCAAGAGAGACATTGTTAGCAAAATATTAAATAAAACTCGTATACAAAAAAATATCAGTTCACCATAAACAATTTCATATTCGATAACATCATGAAAGCATAAGAACTTGTACAATCCTACACATGATATATGCTCAAATAAATAGAGAAGTTCATTTACATAAACATAAAGTAAGAACAACATATACCATTAGATCACCATAGGATAAATCCAACAATGATTAATGACATGTGAAAAGAATTATAAACTTTGGCTTGAAGAGCTTCGAACATTGTGTTGAAATATCCATAACATAACCACATCAAATGCCCATCAAATCCATATGCGGAAGTGTAGAGTCACTACTTGAATTCACAAAAGGTCTATTAGCTCTCCAATGATATGCACAAGTGATCCAAGTGGATATTGGTGGTCACCCACATATTCCACTTGGTCCCCCAACATTGTTTCTTTTCAGCTTCCTAATTTCCAACATAGCTTCCTATTTCGACAATTTTTTTTATATATTTTTGGCAGTTTTTCGGGTCCTAAACTTTTGGAGCCTTTTTGCAGCCCTAAACGATATTTTTTTGGGGAATGGAAAAACTTGTAGCATGTGGGAGAGGTTATTTTATTAATAGTTGTTTCTCTCAGATAAACCCTTTTAACAAGTTATGTTTTTCACTAAATGGAGATCATATGCCAAAGTTATGACCCCTAAGTTGACAATCCAACTAACCCCAATGGGACCCATAAGATTTTGGCTCTTCATCTCCTAGGGTTAGGTTTCTAGATGTTTAGGGTTTTCCATTGTTTCTTGATGATTAAAATGCCTGATAGACTCATTGTAATATAGTTCAGAAGGCATATAGCCATCAAATCTCTTCTCATAGATAAGCTACCTTCACCAGAGCTAGTTTGTTTCCTTCCTACATGTAAACAATTTTCAAAAGTTGCTATTTATTAATTGAAATTTTATTTTTCTATATCTATGTGTTTTTGTTTAAATATGTATTTCATTTCGTTCAATTCATAAATCTGGATTATTAGTATCAAAGAAATCTTTTATTTCTCTGCTTTTTTGTGCATGTCCCCAATGAGGTTGGGGTATAAGGAGTTAGGCCTTGAACTAGTTGAACCCTTGCAAGACTGACATTGTTGAACCAGATCACCTCCCATGGAAGACTAAAATAAATATGATGGAGTAGGAGGTCCTTTCAAATTGTTGCTCGAAGAGGCTCTCAAGCGAAAAAGGAACGAGATGATGGATATTTTTTACGAGATCCTTCGACATGTATCAACAAGAAAAGCATATTAATCTAGCAATCACTTTGGAGGCGTCACACCCTTTAAGGTACAAGTTAACTTTAACATTCCTATTTGAAGTCCAGATAGACGTAGATGCTCTAGATAAATTGCTAAATCTGATAGAAGGATATTTTTCAGCCCATAATTTTTCTGATAGGGAAAATATTACATTTTCTCTCCTCAAAGCCTCCCCCCATGTGAAGAACTGGTGGGAAATTTACTATGACCAGAGAGATGAGGAGGAACCTTCACTACTCTCAACCACACCCTCTTCGAATTCTTTTTGAGATGAAATTAAGGAACAATATTTCCTTTTTGGGAGCTCTGAAGATTAGTACCTAAAATGTACCACACTATGGGAATAAAGGGACCAAGACATGTTGAAGTTCATGAATATCTTTCATACCCTACACATGAAGTTTGTTATAAAGGATTTTGAATGACATATAATTCTCAAGTATCATGTCTATTTGCATAAATACACCCAAGCAGGATTGGAGTTCCTGGACATATCCTTGCCTAATGCAGTGTACTGATATGCCATCAAGATCGAGCAAAAATTTAAACATAGAAATCGAGAATTTGGATGTATGAATATGAAGCAGGGAAAAGGCTCCTCAAAACCAAAGAACAAAGTATAGAGCCAACGTGGAGTGACCTAGGGCAACCCATCGAATCCATAACTAAATAATAACACTACGCAGTTGAAGAAGGACCCAAGAAAGTGGTGTGAGTTTTTCAAGAGCCCCACGTACAATAGAAATGAGTGTCGTGCCAGGTAGTCACTAGTGGTTGAGTTCAAATAGTTAGAGTTAGATGCATGTTCTAACTGTAAGATAGAAATCCAAAATGGTAATAAAAATGGGAAGAGATTATTGATGTAGAACCTAGTTCTACCATTATCACCACCAAGGTCGAGAAGGTTGAGCCCAAATATCTACAGGAGGGGGAGCGTCTCTTCCAATCACAAATGTGGGTGAAGGGTTCTTCAATACAATTAATTGTCATAGAATATCATATCAGAAGAGTTTGTTAAGTGGTTGGGCCTATCGACCACACCATACCCACAACCATACATGATTAGGTGTCTCCACTAAGGATGAGATCTCTGCATCAGCTAGCAATGCCACCTTCCCTACAACACCAAGGCATCCATGGATGAGGTACTATGTGATGTTGATCGTCTTGAAGTTTGTGATATTTTATTAGGCCAACCATACTTGTGGAAGCGTCATGCTTTGTATGATTCCAGACCTCACATTGTTATTATTACTTTAGGAAAGAAACTATACAGGACACCAGACATAGTCTTGCCTACCATTATTTCTTTGATCTATGCTAAGAAATGTACTAATATCACCTCCTATATAAGGAATTTTTTTTCTTTTTTATTCAATCTCAAAGTAATGGGAAGATTGTGGCCACATCCATGGCCCCCAGAAAGGGTTCCTTTATGTAGCAAAAGTGAGTGGCTAAGGGCATGGAAGAGTGTAGGGACATCTTGTCCTCACTCACAAGGACTATCAGGTCAAGCAATTGATCGATACGACTCCTAGAGCACCTCTACCCAATGAAATAATATATCATTACTTGCTTCTAGAAAATGAGGAAATCAAGTGGTACATCCAAGAATTGCTACAAAAAGAGCACATTCAACCAAGTTCCCCCCCTTGTGGGAGCC
Organism: Pinus tabuliformis; assembly: GCA_031772625.1. Taxonomy (NCBI): domain Eukaryota; kingdom Viridiplantae; phylum Streptophyta; class Pinopsida; order Pinales; family Pinaceae; genus Pinus; species Pinus tabuliformis. Next base: position 1,133,632,532 of record CM062809.1, on the reverse strand, counting down.
CAATTGTACTTGCATCTAATACATATGCATTAGAGAAGTTTAGAGGTCTAAAATGGGGCTCCCAAGGAATATTATAAAACAATAATGAAAATCATGAAATAAGATTATATTACATCATCAAATTTTAGAGGGAAAAAGAAAAAACTACCTATTCAACTTGTATTTTCAACTTATCTCCCTACACTTTTACTCAAATTTCAAGCGGGAAGACTCGTTGGATGCATAATTTGTTTCCTCATCCAAGGAGTACCCATGTTGCATAATTTTGATGGATCGTACTACATGAAAAATGTGAAATACATGAAAAAAATGTGATTGCAATCATGCTTTTTCAAGTATTTCTAATTTTCACATAGAATGGTCCATCAAAATTATGCAACATGGGTAATCCTTCGATGAGGGATTAAATTTGATATCCAACAAGTGCTCCCGCTAGAAATTTGAGCAAAATCAGAGGGAGATAAGTTGAAAATATGAGTTGAAAAAGTAGCCTTTTATTTTAATTTTCTATGAAAATTTAATCTTTTACCTTTTTTAGTCCAAAAATGGTGAATCATTCTCCATGGTTGACATCATCATATTGGTTCTTATAAAGTTGATTTTGGTTGTACATTTTTTTTGGGCCGATTTTTAACCTCAAAATCTCTCTAATGGGGACCTAAAGACTGTGCATTGAATATCACGCACTAAATAAAATTATTGTCAATAATAGGTATCCAATCCCATGGATTGATTACTTTATTGAACAATGCAAGGGGTCCAAGTACTTCAACAATATTGATTTGAAGTCTGAATATCACCAAGTTCCAATAGAATCCACAAATGCATGGAAGACCACCTTCAAATGCATGAAGGGTCTTTTTGAGTGATTGTTCATGCCTTTGTGTTGATAGATGCCCTTGCAAGTTCTATGAGGCTGATGGATGAAATATTGTGTCCTTTCACTAACTCACTCATGGTTTTATTTTTTTACGACATCCTCATCTTCAGAAAGAGTTGGGAAGAGCACATGCGACATATTCGATAGGTCCTTCAAACATTGCGGTAGCACAAAATATGTTCTAACTTGGAGAAATTTACCTTTGGCATGAGCCAGGTCCAGTATCTAGGCTACATAATTGATGAGAAAGGCATGCATGTGGATCTAGCTAAAATCCAAGTCATTCAGGATTGGTTAGCACCAACAACTCTAATAGAGCTTCACACCCTTCTACGCCTTGCCAATTTCTATCGAAGGTTCATGTTGGGATTCTCTCATATCACTTGGACTTTGAGTAAAGTTACCAAGGGTGGAGTGAAATAAAAGTTTTTCTAGTTTGATTCCCATAAAAGGGCATTTCTTGAGCTAAAACACCTCATTTTCTCTACACCAATACTCAATTTGTCATACCTACAACAACCATTTAAAATTGAGATAGATGCCTCCGACTATGCTATTTGCGCAGTTCTCACCCAACAAGGGCATATAGTGGCCTATCACAGTGAGATAGTCTCTGATACGATTCAGAAACACCCCACCTATGATAAAGAGATGTATTCCTTTGTGCAAGCTTTCTGACAGCGAAAACATTACATCTAGGGAAGGATAGGATCATCCACATAAGTCCCCAACCTATTTCGTTTATATATACTTAAGGGAAGTTGCAAAACAAGCACCATAAAAAATGGTCCAGATATCTACAACAATTTCATTTGAACATTAAATACAAGAAGGGAAGCACCAATAATGTTGTAGATTGCCTCAATTATCCCCCAATTGTGGGACTGACCATTGTTCTGAACTATTATGGGAATGACAATTATTGATGGCTACAATCTACAAAAATGATCCTGAATTCACCACCAAATACTAGATGTTGATGGATGTAAAGCAATACCAGGCTTCCAGCTCCAGGATGTACAATTATGCTACATGGGGAACATTTGTGCTCGTTTAAGAAAGTGTGCCAATTTGATTTGGGAGGCACACTACAGTTGGGTCATTGGACATTTTGGTATGGAAAAGACAATGGTAGTAATACAGAAGAATTTTTATTCTCTAAAACTCTAACAAGATGTTGGAAAATATATCAGATCCTACATTATATGTGTCATTGTGAAGCCAACCATTAAGAAGAAAGGTCTATACACTCCTTTGCTTATTCCTATCCAACCTTGAGAATCCATTTCCATGGATTATATGTCTAGCCTTCCTTATATTAAGCATGATAATGACTATGTATTTGTGGTCGTTGATATATTTTCTAAGATGGCTATACTGATTACTTGCAATAAGCATATTACAACAAAAGACATTTCCAAACTCTTCTTCGAACATGTTTGGGTGCATTTTGGGATCCTGTGGACCATTATATTAGATCGGGACAACAATTTCCTGATTGCATTTTTGGTTGTTGTTAGACACCAAGCTCACCAAGTTGACAACATTCCACCCCTAGGCCGATGGCCAGACAATGGTCATCAACAAGATGATAGTGCACATACTACGAAATGCGATGAGATTCTTCCCTATGTGAAACACAGTTATAATAGAGCTCTCCATAACTTGGATGGCCACAACCCCTTTCAAGTGGGCCTAGTATTTCAACTATTATGCTCTATTGATGTTGCCATGCCTCTTGCGACTACACATGCAAAATCTGCACATGTATAATCTAAGGTTGATAAAGCCACCAGGTTTATTGAATGCATCTAGCACATCCACCATTAGGTTCATGTTATCTTGGATAAATCCAATGACAAGTATAAATAATTTCATGTTCAACATTAGGTGCCACATAAGTTTCAAGTGGGCGACAAGGTGTCGTTGCATCTACAGAAGGAGCACCTTACCCGATCCCATCAAAAGCTTCAACCACTTTAATACAAGCCTTACACCATCAAAGGCCATGGGTAACAATTAATTTGAGGTTAGTATCCATCCATTCCTTGGCCCATACCCCATACTCAATATGGACCACCTTCGGCCATACTTCCTACCATTGTTGGACACATGAGACATTGTTGAGCAAATGACACCAACAGAGCTCAATCCAAATTGATCATGTAGACAAAAATTGAATTAATCAAACATATATAGTAAAAAACACTCACTAACAGAGGATATAGGTGTATCAGGTCAGCAAAGTGGGTCAACTCTTGCACCAAGGCAAGTGGCTCACCAGGGACAAAAATTAGTAGAAATTTCCCCATCTCATGGAGGCACTCAACGCAATGGGGACCGTTGCTTCTTAATGGGGGAGGACTTATCTAGGTGGGTATTGGTGGCCATATTCCTATTCCGCGTAGACTCGCAACATTGTTTTCTTTCAATTTCCTAATTTCTAGGACAGTTTAATATTTAGCCAGTTTTCCATTTTTGGGTTTTTTGGGTCCTGAACATCTGGAGCCGTTTTGGGGCCCTAAATGGTGTTTGTTGGGGAAACTGGAAAAACGTAGCCTTTGATAAGGGCTTGTAGTTGAAATTTTCTTCCCTTAGATAGATCTTTCTAACATGATATTATGCACACCAAAAAAAGATTATATGTCAAAGTTAAGATGCCAAGAAGTTGATGTTTCAACTAACCCCAGCGAGGCCCACAAGCTTTTTGTGCTTCATCTCCTAGGGTGAGGTTTTTGGATGCTTAGGGTTTTCCATTATTTCTTGATGATGAAAATTCTTGAGAGAATCATTGTAACACAATTTAGAAGGCATGTAGTTTTCATATCTCTTCTTATAGATAGGCTATCATCGCTCGAGCTAGTTTGTTTCCTTCCTGCATGTAAACAATTTTTAGTAGTTGTTATTTATTAATTGAAGTTATTTCATGATGTATCTCTGTGATTTTATTTCAATCTATATTTCATTTTGTTCCTTCATAAATATGGCTCGGTGGTATCAGAGCAGTCTGCTCCTTCTTTGTTTTTATGTGCATCTCCCCAATGAGGTCAGGATATAAGGAGTTAGGACTTGAACTTGTTGAACCCTTGCAAGACTAGCCTCGCTGACACCAATGGCCTCCCATGGGAGGAGAAAAGAAAGGTGAGGGAGAATAATATCCTTTCAAATTTTTAATTTAAGAGGCCCTCAAGTGACAAAGGAATGAGATGATGGATAATTTTTTGTAGGTCCTTTGGTTGGTGTCTCTAGGTGAAGCATCTTCATTCAACAATCACTTCATAGGTGTTGCCCCATTTAGGGTACGCATTAAATTCGAGATTCCTATATTTGAAGGTCAGATAGAAGAAAATGTTCTAGATAAATGGTTAAATCCACTAAAAGGATATTTTTCAGTCCATAATTTTTCCAATAACGAAAATATTACTTTTGCACTCCTCAAAGTTTCCCCCCATGTCAAGGATTGCTAGAAACTTACTGTGAGTAGAGGGACAAGGAGGAACACTCACTACTTTCAATTGCACCATCTAGGAATTCTTTCTAATATGTCGTTAAGGAACAATATCACCCTCTCGATAACTATGAGGATAAGTACATAAAATGTACCACACTACGGCACGAAAGGGACCAAGATGTGTCGTAGTTCATGAATATCTTTCATATCTCATGCACAAAGTTGGGTATCAAAAATTTTGAACGAAATATAAAACTTAAGTACCATGGCTATATGCACAAATACAGTCAGGTATAAAGGGAGTTCTTGGACTCCTCCTCTCTTAGTGTAGTGTATTGGTATGATATCAAAATTGAGTGTAAAAATAAACAAAAGAAGCTAGTCTTTGGATCCACAAATCTGAATACACGAAAAGGCACCTCCAAACCATAGAAAAATGATTGAGCCAAGGTGGAGTTACCTAGTACAACCCATTTGTTATCACCTAAAAAACGACCACGTAGCCATTTCCTACTAGGTTGATCAAATGCATTATATAACATGCATTTTTATACAGTAAAATCTACTTTCACCATTGGAAAAAATTTAGTGAACCATTTCCTAAATTATTTCTCATTAAAATCCAAAAACCCTGTGAGAATAATTAAATAAATAATTTATTATTCTCTCGAAATAATTAGTAATCAATTTTTAATAATGATTTCTAATTCATCTTTGACTTTATCCCCACAAGGTAATTAATAAATAATTTTTTATTTGTTAATTAATTTAACCATTTTCTAAATAAAGATATTTGATAATTTCAAATAATATTTCCTTCTCTAAAATATAATAAAATATTCCTAATGGCTAGATCTTGATTTAGTGAAATATTTTTTATTATTATCCTATATCTAGGTCTATCCTAATATTTTGTTATAAATAGAGGGGTATTCTCTTCATTCTTCACCATGACCATTGACATCATCCTCATTATCATCCTATGACATTTGAGCTCCCATTTTGAGTTCAAGCCACTATCATCATTTCTTTTCCCCATTGTATACATCCTGTGAGAGAGATATTTGAATATCTAGCTGAAGCACGCGGTATTAAAGGATCCATCCCATAGAGGGGGTTGTGCAGACTCGAGTTTGCACATTCTCGTCATCAAGTGTAAAATTTTCAATTTCGAATTAATAAAATAAATTCTCTTTTATTTCCACTGGGTTGTTGAAATAGTATTTGTCGTTATATGTTTCTATGTTTTTGTATGCCATCTTTTTGCAGATTTTATAACTTTCCTTTTGTAGATCTAAAGAGAAATAATGGCCATGAATTTTGTTGATAGGGATACTTGTCACAGTATCTTAAGTGAACATTTTTTCTACACTTCTCCAAAAACTTTATACTAACACCATCGAAACCAAAAGTAATGAATAACACCATGATAACAAAGGACACATGAAATTGGTTTAAGTTCCATAAGTGCGCCACCCGCAACATAAATGAATGTCATGGCGGACAAGCTAAAAGATTCAAATTCATATGCATGTTCTGACTCTAAGCCAAAACCTGACAAGGGGAATGATAAAGGGAACTAGATTATTGATGCAGAACCCAGTGCCAACATTTCCACCACCAAGGTCTAGAAGATTGAGCCTGAAGATCTAGAGGAGGAGGAGTGTCTCCTCCATTCACAGATGTGGGTGAAGAGTTATCCGTTATAATTCATTTTCAATAGGGGGATGCAAGAGAACCTCATCTCAGCAAAGGTCCTTAAGTGTTTGGGCCTGCTGACCACACCATACCCACAGCCATACACCATCAGGTGGATCCACTAAGGATGAGAGTTCCGTGTCAGCCAACAGTGCACCTCCCTATAACATCAAGCCCTTCATGGATGAGGTATTGTGTGATATTTCTCCTATTTAAGTTTGTGATGTTTATTAGGCCAACCATACTTCTGGAAGCATCATGTTATGTATCATTCTAGATCACACACTGTTATTACTAATTTGGGCATAAAACTATATATGATACCATAGGTAGCCCCACCTACCACCATTTCTTTGATCTCTTATAAGGAATATAGTAATATTATTTCCTATAATCAGAAATTTCTTTGCTTTCCAAATCACTCTGAAAATAGGTGGGAGATAATGTCCACATCCATGGACCCTAGAAAGGGTTCCTCCATGCAACAAAAGCAAGTGGATAAGGTCCTGAAAGAGTACATGGACATCATCTCCTCACCCATAGGGGTACCTTTACAATATCAGCTCAAACATTATATCAATATGAATCTCAGAGCACCTATACCCAATGGGCCAATATACTGCCACTCTCTTCTGGAAAATGAGGAAATTAGGTAGTATATTATTGAGTTGCTACAAAAAGGGCACATCCTATCATTGAGTTCTTCACTTTGTGGTAGCTGTAAAACCCCCTCCTCCCAAGTCCACCTAAGAAACCAGCCAGCCGGCGTAAACGTGCAATAAGAGAGGCTATTATAAGGGATTCAACTTCCTTGGTGACCTTAAGGAAATGGAACCAACAGAACATACCAAAAAAATTCATCCACATCATCAATAACACCCATAGGGGACATGTTAGGGACTCAGACAACCTGTCCCTGAGTCCCACTCATGATTTAAGCCTTTTAACCCAAAGTCACACTCATAGGCCTATGTGCAAGCGACTGTGGACTTTTCTCAGCAGACCTGTGCCAACGACCCTGAGATTTGAGCCACTTTTCTAGACCAGAATCTCGACCTCTGCCCAAAACTTACTACAACCTTCAAAATCAATCAAAGACATTATAATAATGCTAATAAATCAAAATCAACTTGAAGACTAGGCCTGAGCATCCCCAACCAGGACTAACATTCTATTAAACACTTGGCATCAATGCAACCTACAGGTCTAAGATACAAGACAAAGCATGAATGAGTGAAAGAACTTAAGAAACATAAACAGAAGGATCCCCACCTTCTCAATTGAACTGTTATAATATCAATTAGCTCTTGCATTAATCCATTTAACAATTACAAGTAAATACATGAAATAACCATGACATGAACCAGTCATTTAACCATGTTTATAACCAAAATAAAACCATATAAATATAAGAGATATGATAGCCATTAAATCCACATATAAACTAGTGAAAAAGTAAGATAACTTATATTTTATTAATTAAAGGCAAATCCAACCAGGTTCGGGACTTCCATGTACCACCTAAACATAGACATGGCTGAACCAAATATCTCCTTCATCCAATCACCCCTGTGCCATATTCCAAGCATCAATTTGGAATCTCATAGAATAATGAATCCAATAAAAACCAAGGGAATCCAAAGGTTAAACCGCCTCCACTCTTATCAAAACGTGATCACACCAAAACCGGTGCTTCGATAACAACTGAACCAAACTTGGAATGCCATCCAAAATCCATCACTAACCTTAAGGAATTTTCCATCTCCTCGTCTCTCAGGCTTTACCGCAATCCAATCCGAGATCACTAGGCCCTAAACTGAGTCTAGTCTCTCAGGCTTTACCACAATCCAAACTTAGATCACTAAGCCCTATATCGAGACCGCTCCCTCATGCTTTACTATGTACCCTGCTAAAATGGGTCAAGGGATTCTTAGGCCTTTGAGAATGAAACTTGAGACCACCTACGCCTCAGATTCTGAAATCCATCTGGCAAACTAAAGCTCAAAACCGAGATAAACATCCCAACATACCATGGCATCTAGAAAAAGGCAAATCTAGGTTTAAAACCACTATCATAACCCACCAAAAGCAAGATAACCATACACCAACATGAAAAGCCGCGCATGTCCAAACCAGCTAGGAAGTCACACATGCAAAAGGTTACCTACAAGTATTCCTATTGAAGCGGCTTGATCCTGCTTTCCTTCCTTGATCCTTTCTTTCCTTCCTTTCCCTTTTCTTGTTTTTCCTTCCTTGATCCAAATCTAGAGTGCTCCAAGGAAACTCTAAGTGACAAACAGTAAGAGAGAGAGAGAGAATAATGAGAGAGCTCCAAGCTTAAACTAACAAAAGGTTACCAAATGATCCTCAAAACCTTTTTATTAATGAGGCCTCTATTATATTCTTTTCCATTATTTTCCTTCAATTTCCTCCTCACATGAAACTTGTGACCTTTCACCTTAATTTTCTCCTATTTTCCTTTATTTTCATAAATAAATGTGCAACAAATTCCTTTTTCCTTTTAATGCCTTTGCAAATTTCCTTAGCCAAAACACACATCTAGTGATGCCCACTAGGATATCTTTGCCCAAAATTTAGCTTGGAATAAGTGTCCCTTTACCGTGGTCTTCTTTTTCCTTTATTAACATTTATTACATGAAATTTTCACCAAGGTTGTTACAGAACCCCCCCCCCCTGGGGAACACCGTCCTCGACTTTAATCCACACCATGACCTCAACAAAACCATTGAAAAGAAAACATACTACCCATGGAGCTTTATAACTTAGCTCATTGCAATATTTACAATGAAAGACCTTCTCAAAAGAAAAACATCATGAAAACATGACAAGATAACAACCATATATCTTATTGGAGATTTATAACTTAGATCATGGCAGTATTTACATCCATATATATATATATATATCTATATCTATATATATATATATATATATATATAGATAGATATATATATATATATATTTACATCCATATATATATATATATATATATATATATATATATACACACACATATACAAAATCATCATCAAAACATATGCCAAACATACACCAACATCAAATCAAATCTACTTTTCCTCAATTGATAAGCAATGAAGGATATAGGGCCGACATATAATATACCATCTCCCATGTAGCTTCTTCAGGCCCATAGTTCTTCCACTACACTTTAAATTGTTCTATGGCTCTGTTCCTAAGCATGAGATGCTTCTGTTGCAATATGCACTCAGGTTCTGGTTGGAACTCTACTTCTTCCTCCACGTGTAATATAGACCAATCAATAACATGATCAACATCCTTTATATACTTCTTAAGCAATGAAATATGGAAAAAAAATCACAGACTTTCACTATTGGAGGTAGTGCAAGTCAATATGCCACTACTCTAATCCTCTCAAGGATCTCGAAAGGCCTGCAGTATCATGGTGCCAACTTGGCACATGAGCCAATCCTCAAAGAGATTTTCTTGTGCTTGATGCACAAATACACATTCTCCCCAACCTGAAACTCCTTGAACACCCTGTGTTGAACCTCATAAATCTTCTGTCTATCTAGTGTTGCCTTTAGATTCTTCTTTATAACCTGCATTTCATGCTCCATGTCTGCCAGCATGTCCAGTCCAATAACTACCATGTTCACTGGATCACTCTAGATGATGGGAGTGTTACAACTCTGCCAACAATGCCTCGAAAGGACTCATCCTCAATGACTCCTGATAACCGTTTTTGTACGTGAACTCTACCATTGGAAGATACTCCTCCCATTTCGTATGTTGGTGCATCACGTGCATCCTCAACATATCCTCCAAGATCCTGTTGAACCTCTCTGCCTATCCATATGTCTACAGATGATAAGCTGTACTGAAGGCCAACTCTATTCCCAAGCCTGCAAATAACTCCTTCCAAAACATGGAAGTGAACTTTTCATCCCTTTCCAACACATTCTTCTTCGAAACACCATGCAGTCTCATTATCTCTTTGATGAACACATGTGAAACCTCATTGGCTGAATATGTAGTCTTTACTGGAATGAAGGGAGATTCCTTGCTCAACCTTTCGACCACGACCATAATAGAATCATGCTGCTTCATTTTCCTGAGAAGACCTATAATGAAATCCATGGAAATAACCTCCCATTTCCATTCTGGAATCACAATAGGTTATAGTAAACCACTTGGATTATTACCTTCCACCTTGACCTGCTGACAATATAAACATCTAGCCACGAACTCTACCACTTCCTTTTTCAGATTTGGCCAATAGTAGAACTTCTTCACCTTTGTCAATGTCTTCTGATATCTGGATGACTCAAGTATGGCTTGGCGTGAAGCTCCCTCAAGATAATCTTCTTGAGCTCACTACAATTTGACACATAGATGTTGTCTCTAAATCTCAAACACATGTCATGAGATGATAATCTGCATCCTGGTCACTTGTACCTGTACCTACACCTGTACCTGTACATGTACCTTCACCTATACATGTACTCTGCTGTAACCTATGCTTAATCTCCATGTATTTCTCATCCCGTTGTCCTTCCTGCAAGATCCTATCATGTAATTCCATCCCATAAGAGCTCATAGCTACTATATGGTTTATTTGTACCTTCCTGCTAAGAGCATCCACAACCTAGTTCTCCTTCCCTTTGATGTATCTGATCTCGAAATAAACCTCACTAAGGGTAGCTAGCCATATAGCTTGCCTAGAATTGAAATTCAAATGATCAAACAAATACCCCAACCCACTATAATCACTAATCAATGTAAGTCTCCTACCAAGAAGATAATGCCTCCAGATCTTCAGTGCATGTATAATCGCTGCTAGCTCAAGATCATGCATTGGATATTTCTGCTCCTTCTCATTAAGCTTTCGTGACTCATAACGCACTACTTGTCCTTCTTGCATGAGAACTCCACAAAGTGCTCTCTTGAAAGAATTTATACACATTACAAACTCCTTGTCTGGATATGCAATATTTAGCACTGCTGCATGTGTCAACAACTACTTAAGCTTCTAAAAAATAACCTCACATTCTTTGGCCCATTTGAAATTCTTAACTTTCCTCTGTAATGATGTGATAGGATATGCAATGTGTGAGAAATTCTCGATGAACCTCCTATAGTAACCTGTCAATCCCATAAATGGTCTCACCTCATCCACATTCTTAGGAGCTACCCTCTCCATGATGGCCCTTATCTTTTCTGGATCTACTATTATGCCATGCTTACAGAAAACATTCCTCAAATAATCTAGAACAGTATGAAAGAAGTTTCCCTTCTAAGTTTAGCATACAACTGATGCTCTCTTAGCAATCTCAACAATGCTACTAAATTCTCAGCATGTTCTTCCTCATTTTAAGAATATACTAGTGTATACTTTCCTATAGATTCACAAGCTCATACAATTTACTAAAGCAGAGGACAAGAATTTACTTCTACTTTCAACTAGGGAAGCCAATAGATCGATGAAAACAATATGAAGAAGAAGAAGATAAATCAATGACACATAACACAAGATGTATATGGGGAAAGCCACTGCTCAAAATCCCACTGTGTATTGCTTATATCAGAAATATGAGTGAAGATACAAAGCTTGTTCTCACTAGAACAATTCCACACAAGTATTCTCAAATCTCTCATCTCACAAACTAGCTCAATCCAAATCCTTAGCCTATTCAATAACTCTCCAAGCCCCTAATCTCTTGCGTAATTCCTAATATGAATAGCCAGTTAACTAGAGTGACATTTGTCGATGCACTAGTGCACCAACTAATGTCTAACTCTCTATTAGTTCCACAAATAGTTTGGAACTAATTTAACTGAACATAACTCAGTAAACTGAGTTATTTAATCACAACTCACAGTTAAACTCATCCTGGAACCCTAAAACTTAGGGAGAACATATACATGACTTCAGAAAGACATCCAACTTGAAATTACTAAGCTAATTAAGCTAATCAAACTTAATTAACTATTTACAAGTTTCTATGAGAATAGAATTCGATTTTAATTCATAGTTTAAATTCAAGGACAAATTTAAACTCGAACTTCTTGTTGCCATTTCTCAATACTCCCTCTTAAAAATAAAGGGATTATCTTCTACCCTGATCCTGTCTCTATGAAACTCTAATTTACATCTTGATAGTGCCTTTGTCAAAATGTTAGCATCTTGCTCCTCTATGGGAATGTACTCTAACAACATAATCTGCCTCAATACACAATCTCTGAGATGATGATATTGGATATCAATATGCTTGGACCAATCATGAAAAAATGGATTTTCGGAGAGTTTGATACAACTCTGATTATCGCACTAAATCATTGTTGGATCCATCTGCTGACCAAACAGACCAAGTAGGATCTTCCTCATCTAGATGGACTCATATGCTACGTGACTCGTAGTCATCTACTTTGCCTCTTCTAAACTGAGTGCAACCGATCTCTGTTTCCTACTGTACCAAGAAAATGCTGCTGACCCAATACTAAAGTTCCCTCCTGATGTTCTCTTCCGGTCGGATAGAATCCTTGCCTAATCTGCATTATTGAAGTCTTGAAGCTTCACTCCCTCTATCCGTTTGTACCATAATCTATACTAAGAAGTGCCTCCGAGGTATCTCAACACATTATTTGTTTCCTTCCAATACAGCTTGGTAGGCCTAACCATTACTTGAATAAGATGGTTAACTGCATAGCACATATTTGGTCATGTGTTTACCAAGTACATGAGTGAACCCACAAGCTTCCTGTAAACAATAGCTTCCACTGCTTCCCCTGATGTAGCATCCTCCTTCCTATAGTTACCTGCTAGAGGAGTCTCCATGGGTTTGTTTCTTTCCATGCAGAATCTCATGAGTATCTCATTGGCATACTTTCCCTGACACAAAAACAAATCTCCATCTCCCTGCCATACCTCAATGCCAAGAAAGCAATGCATGAGCCCCATGTCCTTCATCTCAAAACCTCTTGCATGGTCCTCCTTGCAAGATTTGATCAGCTGATAATCACTTATCAGTATGATATCATCAACATAAATTACAATAATCAACAACTTTCCTTCCACCACTATGTGGTACAGGTTCACACTCGCTTCACTCTTCGCGAACCCTAGCCCGATGAAGTAGCTATGTATCTTGGTGCACCAAGCACGAGGTTCTTGATTCAGCCCGTACAACACTCTCTTGATTTGGCACATATGTGACTCATGGTCGAAGGTCTCAAAACCTTCATGCTTCTTTATGTACACCTCTTCCTCAATCATGCCATTAATGAAGGTTGTCTTCACATCCATCTGATGTATCTTCCAACCCATCTATGCTGATAGTGCCAATATAAATATGATCGATGAGTACCTTGAAACAGGAGAAAAGGTCTCATCATAGTTAATCCCCTCTACCTATAAAAGTCACGGGCCACAAATCTAGCCTTATACTTCCCCACACTACCATATACAACTTGCTTTGCATTGTGAAGCTAACAGGAGCTCACTGCTGACTTTTCGTCTAGTCTCGGGACCACATCCCAAACACTGTTATGAACTATGGAGTAATACTCCACTATGGCATCAACCCAAACTGGTTGCTACACTGATTCCTTAAATGAAGATGGCTCTGTCACAACACATTTGCCCATAAGAGCCATGTATCCAGTGCACCTCTCAGGTGACCTCCTATGCCTACGCTGAGAAGTGGGTGCTCCCACATTCTCTCGTGCATCATGCAACAATATGTTAGCCTCTCTGGTGCACTTTCTTCCCTCTCTAGAAGACTCTATCTGAGTGGATGTCTCCACTCCTAGATCCACTGCATGTGGATGCTCCACATCAATCTAAGGATCCTCAACCTTAGGAGCTAAAATATCCTCATCGGCATGTAGTTGAAGCTCCCTCTCAAGGGAAACTCGCATGACCTTCTCCTCATCAAATATGAAATCCCTGTGAACCATTGTCATCCTGTTAGTTGACAAGTACACTCGATAGTTGTGAGGTGTATCATTGTACCCCACAAATATCCCCAATTATGTTGTCGACTCAAGCTTCTTCCGTGCATCTTTGGTCACATAGAAACATATTGATGATCCAAAAATCCTGAAGTGACCAACATCTGGCCTCTTGCTAGAATAAGCCTCCTCTAGTATCTTCATCCCAAGTATCTAATGTGGGCTATGGTTCGTAACATAAACCATTGTGTTTCATGCCTCAGCCCACAAGTGTAGTGGTAGTCCCTAATCATGCATCATCACCCTTGCTGCCCCTACTATGCTTTTGTTATCCCTCTCAGCCACCCCATTCTACTGAGTGTTATGGGTTGTCGTCAACTCCTGTTTAATCCCTTTTGCTACACAAAAGTTCTTAAACTTGTTTGAGACATACTCACCACTACTATCACTCTGTAGAGATTTAACCTTCTTCCTGACTCTTTCTCCACCAATGCTTTAAACTCAATTTTTTTTTTGAAAGTTTGATCCTTTTTTTGCATCAAAAATATCCAACATTTTCGATAAAATTCATCAACAAATATAACATAATACCTGTGTTTGGCTGTGGATGATGTTGAGAATGGTCCACACACATCTAAATGGACTCGTTCTAGAATAGCCTCTACTCGATTGTCTTTGTTGTGGAAGGAAGACAAGGTTTATTTTCCCAAAGTACACACCTTGCATGTATCAACTTGCTCAAGCGTACCTTTGGGAAGACCATAGAGATCTGCAACAATATCTTCAAATCCCCATGATGCAAGTGGTCCAATCGCCTTTGCCACAAGTCGCCAACATCTCAACTCTGCACCCTTTCTGCTTTTGTGCTCAAAGTAGCACACTCCTCTACCTCCAACTTATAGAGATTCTTCACATGAATCCCTATCTTCTTTACTTGACCCATAGGTATGTGTCGAAGGAACACCTTTCCTTCCGAGAAGATCACATCATAGTCTCTATCCTCAAGCATGTAATAGATACCAAGTTCTTTTCCAGCCCAGGCACATACATAACATTATTCAAGGTGAGTGGAGCCCCATGCTCCCTCTGAAAAGTAATCGTGCCTAATCCAGTAACATTATACTTCTTGTCGTCACCCATCTCAATACGCATCAAAATATCTTTCTCCTCTAGGTCATTGAATAACTCTTTGTCACCAGTCATGTGGAATGAAGCTCCATTGTCTAAGTACCATACATTTCCCATCATTGATCACACCATGCATGTAATGGGGGAAGCTTCTAATTTTAATTGAGAGGCCAAAGCCTCACCCACCGCTCCTCTTGAGGACTTCTTCTTGGACTTCTTGAGTGGAAAATTTGTAGCAAAATGGCCCATCTCATGATGTTGAAAGAACTTAACTTTCATCATGTCTTTCTTCTTACCTCCATGATAAGAATCCGATTTGGAATGGGAAGCTTTCCCTTCCCCTTCTTTGCCTTAAACACTAAGGCAAAATTCTCTTCATCATCATTCTTTGATGAAGAGCCATCCCTGTTGTTCCTCTTGATCTCCTCCTACATCAAATCTGACCACAATCATTCCCAATCTAGCAGCTTCTCCCAACCATTGACAAATTATTGATAACTATGCCAACTCTTTGGGAGTCGTAAAGAGAAAGACTCAAAATATCATCCTCGGTAACCGTGATTCCAACACTTCCAATTTCATCACAATGCTGAGTGAACTTGGTCAAGTATTTTGGAATCGTCTCACCTTTCTCCATTTTTTTTTGAAGTTTGTCCTTTAGTGTGAATTTCCTTTGGTCACTGTTGTTCTGATACAGGTCTGCCAATGTTTTCCACATAGCATAAGGAGTTTCCTTTCCATGGAGACTTGAGACAATGTGGTCTCGAACTCCCTCAAGGATTATCTGCCTTGCCTTCACCACACACTTCCTCCATTCGGCGAAATTTTGTGCATCCGATGCTGTTGGCGTAGGAATTTCTTGATCAATGAATTTATTCAAGCCATTATCCTCTAGCACAACCTCCATTTTGTCCCTCCAGGCTATAAAATTTGAGCTTCCTTCCAAGGAATACTCAAGCCGCAAACCATAGAACGCCATCTATTGATCTTGAAGTATGTATTGCAAATTCAAATTTCACACGTAACCCAAAACTCAAAACTTCAAAATCTCCTCTAGTATACTGTCTTCAGCACTAATACCATTGTAGGGCTATAAAAAGGGTCTCTTTCACCTCTAATTACCTCACACTAATATGTCAATCCGGGAGCGTTTGGTTATTTCAAAGAGTGACTCAATCTGAGGCTATTTGTTAGAGTAATGCTAGTAGTACAGCATTCTGCAAAAATACAAGAGTAAACGGATGCTTGTCTATAACTAAGTTACTTCAAATGATTAAATCACACACTCTT
Source organism: Pinus tabuliformis (assembly GCA_031772625.1). Taxonomy (NCBI): domain Eukaryota; kingdom Viridiplantae; phylum Streptophyta; class Pinopsida; order Pinales; family Pinaceae; genus Pinus; species Pinus tabuliformis. The sequence goes on along the minus strand of CM062809.1, from coordinate 1,133,616,132 downwards.
AAAGCTAGGAAACTTTATTAGTCAAGGGTTCGACAGTAATAGCCCATCCATTTGGAAACTGATGGAAAGGAAACTAGAGCATGGACCACGGGTCTGGGAGTGAGGCAGTAGATGCTGAGGCTCACTACAGCCACAGATCGTCTCTCACACCAAAATAACAAATGCGAGTAAGTGAAACAGTAGGTAAAAATGGAACGACAAATAAGAAATCGAACAAAAAATCTAGAATGGAACAACAATGCTTAAAATGGAACAACAATTCTAAAATGGAACAGCAATCGAATAACTAAACCTCGCGAGCAGTAATCAAGCTTTATCCTATCAACTCAAATGCACTCATTGTAATCAAACTCCAATCTTTCATTCTCCAAGCAAATCAAGCAGCACGCGCTAATGGAACAACACTAATTACTAATAAGTTATGGAATAGCATTTGGAAATCATACACACACAACACCCTTGAAAAGTAATATGATTTAGCACCAATCGTCATCAACAGGAATTACAACTGCGTTTCAAAATGGAACAACATTAATCCTGAATCATAAAGAACACATCTTTCAGATAAATTCCACAACATGAATATACAACATAAGAGCTCCGTAACAAAATAATAACAATGTTCAATCAAGTCTAATAATATTCAATCAACTCTGAAGGTATTGGTGATATAATGCAGAGTCAATATAACATTTATAAAAACCTTAATGAACGAATCTTAACAGAGCATATGATATAACTTATAAAGCATATCAGATTACCAACTAATGACGATAAGCAAACCACGCAAAAATCAAATCGTAGTGATACAGAAGCAAGTGTCCTCCGGGGCCGGGCCCTTAGCCTCAAGGGTACACCGCTTTAAGTTAATCCAGATGCAGAGATAAGATAATCACCAAGTTTATATTAATGCATGAAACAGAAAGTGCAATGAGCCAAGTTCAACGAGACTCGATGATCAAAGTTCAATCTTTAACAGAAAGTTACATAAAAGCATAATCCCCCTAAAGCTAATAGTGTCGTCACTTTATATAAGGGTGATGGCGGAGATGTCTAAGCAACAAGATAAATAAAGCAGTGATCCCTCAGGATCGAAGATCCTGAGGGATTTGCCAAACTGTTAATCCTTAATCACTTCTTTTCTCCTCCGCCGAGCTGGTGCCTTCTCCTCCTTTTCTAGACCGGTTTGCTTCAACCTGCTTAGCCTCGTTTGCACTCGGTCCTTCATCAAAGGGACAGCAGTTACCCTGTTCTTGTCTTTTTCTTTGGAACAGTAGCTCCTCGTTTTTACCCTTTCCTGCACAGGAGAATGACAACTATCAGCGGTTAAGTCTTGCATACTAATTCCACATGTTTTGTCATAATTCTTTATTGTTTTCCACATTCATGATGTAAAAGATTCACAAGTCCCACTAAAAAGCCATTGAAATGATCATTAAAAACATACCTTTTTAGTACTCCACACACCCCCCTGCTTACCCTGTTTCATGCCCTCATGAAAACGCTGTAGTTGACATGCAAAGCAGTAAGAGAATAGGTTGGAGAAGGAATCTCATGCGGAGGCCTACAGCCATGGTGAGTGACTAGGTAGTCAAAGAATTGGCCTGTTTGACCCTCAGGCATCTCATATAGGGCTTGATATCTGGGTGCAGGGTGCCAGATAATTGGACTACGGAATCTATATCCTAACTAGGATGGCCCTGCCCTCAAAATGCTTTCGCCATAGAGGTTCAAACGGTTGGCAGCTAATTTAAAATTCTCATACTTAAATGGCTCCCTCAGCTGGATGTTTGAATTAGAGATTCGGTATCGGAATTTGGTTGCATCAATGGCGAGGTCTTTGATAGAAAGAAAATATTCTAAACTTTGTCGAATGAGTGCCTCATGCATGGGTCATAACGTTTCGATGACACCCGGAGTTCTCATGAGGTTTCTATGTGCTTTCCACAACCGTACTGGGTCCCTAGGCTCAGCCCTTACCCACAAGTCTAGGCCATTTTCCTGCCTCTGGAAAGTGTTATAGGCTTTGAGCCATTTAATTTGATTAACCCCGAATGAAATGAATGCTTGCAATTGAATGTCCCCAACAAAAGGGCCAGGGTTCAGTTCAGTCTCCTGGTTTAGCACGAGGTTATGTAGATAAAATTCACATAGCAATCTCTAGACCTTCACCCCATAATGTTTACAATAGTCTATAAAGTCATTAACAGTGTTAATTTGTATCGGGGCATCTGCTTTAACAGCTTTTATTTTTAATTGTAAGTATCGTTCCAATAGAAACAGAGCATAGTTTTTGGCAGGGGCCCTACATGCTAAAACGTCATTGTATAAAGAACACAAGGTATCTATCTGCGTCATAACAATATCTAGCCTACGAGTTACCTTTGCAACTTTCTCTTGTTCCTTTCGCCACCCTTCAAAAGCCTGGCTTTCGGATTGATTGACGTTCCTTAGTTGCTGTTGGAGTTCTTCATACTTCTCGCAAGGGACCATTTGTTCTCTAAGCCTTTCCATTTCTTGCTAAGCCTGTTTCAATCCCTTGTGCAAGGTCCTTGTCTTTGGATCTCTTTTCCATGCAGTAGTGGAGGCCGAGAGTTTTACCTAAACTTTCTTATTGCGTTGTTTCGAGTTCAGAACCCTTATCACCCCTGAGGGTGGTGCCTCCGTTTGAATTTTCTTGTTGTCTGTTTCTTTTTTAACACAAATATGAGCTTGTTGCTGTTCCTTTTCAAATGGAACAGAATTATGTCCCTCAGCGTCATTTGGAACAGTAGCTGGATCTTCATCATCATTTGGAGCAGTAGCTGGATCTTCAGCAGGGTTTTGATCAGCAGGGCGATTTTTGGTCCTCCGCCTTTTTATCCTGCGGATTTTTACTGCAATGGTCATCTTTTTCTTCCCTGCGGTCTTCTTTACCCTCAGCCTCGCTTTCAGGTTCCTAATCTGCTGGTGGAGCTGGGTTATTATGCTCAATAACCTCCACTGTTCCTTTCGTAATTCCCTAATTTCCAGTGCTTTATTAGAAGGAACAGCAGGCTTTCTGCTGCGTTTTGGGCCATGACTGGTCCCTAGATTTTTCTCCTGGGGTCCTTCCTCACTGTTTTGTGCTGGTTGTTCTCGGGTAGGAACCCTAACTGGTTCCATGACTTCTTTTTCTATCCCTACTTCCTCCGGAATTTCCTCTGGTTCCTTGGGAACAAATTGTTCCCGTTTAGTGTCTCCTATCTCCTTTTCATCATGAATAGGCAGATTTCCTTCTTCTGCCTCTTCTGCATGTGGTTTTTTGGGTGTATCTTCTTCCTGGGGTTTGTCGTGGAGGTATGATGGAGTGGAAGGTTGGCCATACTCACCCATATTGGCCAAGATTGCGGCCAATGCATCTTCTCCCACTGGGTCCTGGTGGGCTCCATTCCTGCTGTCCCATTTCCTCCTCCTTCTTGGATTGTCCAGCTTCTGCCTCAGAATGCTCAGCTCCTGTTTCAGGATGCTCAGCTTCTGTTTCAGGATGCTCAGCTTCTGTTTCTGAATGCTCAACTTATGTTTCTGAATGCTCAGCTGCTTCCTCATTTTCCTCTTCAGATTACTCGGCCTCTCCTTCCTTTTCTCCTTCAACTTGTTCTTCTTTTACTTTTGGTCATGAGGGTTGCTCGTCCTCAATTACCACTGGCTGGCTGGTGCTTTCCTAGAGTTTTTCTAGCCTTCCTCTTATTCGGGCTAACCAGACTGATTTTCTGCGTTTCTCTGGCTGTTCTGGTGTATCAGTGTCATGCTCACGCTTTGCTGATTCCTGGCGTGTTTCTGGTCGTTCAGATGTGCTCGCAACATGTTTTTGTTTTCCTAATTCTCTGCGTTTTTTCGAACGTTCTGGTGTGCTTGTAGTATGTTTTCGTTTTGGGGATGGTGCTATCGCCCTCCCCTCAATTATTGCAATTAGCTCTTCCTAGCTACTTTGTTGCTGGGTGAGACTATGACTAACTATTAATCGAATTAATCCATGGTGGTTGACAACTGACTCTACATGGTGTGCCTTTTTAGGCTTCGTGTGACGTCATGAAGTAATGAATTCAAAAGTGCAGGAAGATTTACATAGCATTTCTGCTTTAGAACAACTAAGATTTTAAGATGTCGTGGCCTTACCACGTCTTTTCTTCCCTCGCAGGTGATGTAGCTTTGTACTGTTCTTGCTAATTCTACCCAGGGTTCTCCTAGCATTGCTGGCAGGATTCCCTTCCCCTTAATCGTCAAGCTCTGGCCTTCGTCCTGGAAAATTTCCATGATCTTCTATAATCTTTCCTTCTTTAGTGTCCATACAGGTCCGGTGGCTGGTAGTCCCGAGACTTCTGTGATTATATCGTCGGTGATCGCTATTTGCTTCCCCCTCACTGTGGAGTGATCCTCCTGCAGGTTCTGCATAAATTCCATCACCACTGTTTCATTGGACTCCTGCAGGCGACTGAGATAGGTCAGCCATCCTGCTCTTTCCAGGATCTCCCGAGCAGCAGCGGAGACTGTCAACTCTTGTGGTTCGCTTCGAATTGCCCTGCCTCCCATGGTTTCACTGTGGATTCTCAATGGAACAGCAACTGCTTGTGCTGTTTGAAAGAAAGAGAGGGTAATAATCGTAGTATTTAGAAAAAAACACAGAGTATGCAACAGAAATGACTTATGAACAACAACCTGTGTAGAAAAAAATAGAAATATCATGTCATTAAACCGTGCCATTCCCTAGTACACTATCTTTCCTGAATAGTGAGCTGACACATAACCCGGGGAATAATGAGGTTAACCTCCCCCCCCACAATGCGATAGGCTATCCCAGCCGTCAAAGAAAGGAGCAGCACCCGATCTGTAACCAAGTCATAAAGGAACAGCGTATGAAAATATGCCATGTTTAGAAAAACAACAGATTACCGAAATCAAGGCATAAAGTTGGATCGCGTATTACGTAAGAGGCTGCTGTGATATGATGCGAGGCCGGGGGATAGGATGTCTATCGTACTTGCCAAATCTCAAGTGGTCATTGTCACCTCATTTGCCATGATTGGTGTAATAAATGTTCATGCGATATATAAGTCGGGAAATAATGTATGATTAGTGCCTAGGATATAAGAAACAAAAGAGTATTAGTATCCTACCTATTGGTGTAATCAATGTGACTTCAATACCATTAATAGTGCTCTGCTGCCGACAAGTGTCCATAACCTTGGCAGAGTTGTTTATTTCACCCCTGGAACCATGATCCTTTATGTGCATATTAAGGAATATAATGTCAAAGTGTAGGCCATTATGCTGGCTTGGTAACCAGTTAGCCATAATGCCATTCACGAGGAGGGGGCGAAGAGTGGGCAGGCCGGCTCGTGATGAGACCTCCTGTTCCAAGGTTTGTTTATTTGATATAACTTTTGGACCATATCCCTGGTGTGGTGGCCATAGTGGGAATGCCACTTCCCTTCCATCCTCATGATCATGGTAGGTTGGCTCGTGATGAGACCCCCTATCCTGCATTTGACAACTTATAATTCATTTTTTACTTTCCTTTTTTTTTCATAAAGCACTTTCCCTTATTTATACACAAAGGGTGGTTCAACACTCCTTAAGAGTAGGAATGGTGGAAGAATTCATATCATCTCAATAGGAGATATAAACCCTTTGCTCTTATTCCTAAACAAAAATCAAAGTGGATTAAAAAAAATGGCATGATAAAGATAACCAATCAGGGCAAAATTAGTAAGACAATGACAACAAAAAATAAGTATGTCCTTCCTTCTGTCCTCTTACCAATACAGAGCCTTATAAAGATAGAAATTTATAATTTTCTGATTTCAGTATGTTGTGATTTTGTATTCATTGCATAAGTGCATAGTTGTCTCTAAAAGACTTTGAAAGAACAGGAGCAAGAATCATCCTCAAATTTAGATCAGCAAAAGGGATAAGCTGTTTCACAAGGAGAGAAAAAGTATGCTAGCAGTGTTCCTTTTTTAGAGAAGAACAACAAAGGAGCATAGGCCTCAAAAGTGCAAATGTTGTTCCTTTCGAAAAAGGAATAGCAGAACACACCAATGCCGTTCCTTTTGAAAAAGGAACAGCAGAAAAGAAAAAAAAATGCTATCTTTCTTGAAAAAAAGGACAGCAACGCACTCAAAAATATGTTGCGCCTTTGAAAAAGGGACAACAAACACACCACAGTGTCATTCTTTTTTAAAAAGGAATAGCAAAAATCAAAATGTTGTTCCTTTTAGAAAAGGAATAGCAAAACAAGAAAACGTCGTTCCTTTGAAAAAGGAACAGCAAAAATCAAGAGTGTTGTTCCTTTTGAAAATGAACAACAGAAAAATCAAGAGTGTTGTTCCTTTTTAAAAGGAACAACAAAAAAATCAAGAGTGTTGTTCCTTTTGAAAAGGAATAGCAGGAAAATCAAGAGTGATGTTCCTTTTGAAAAGGAACAGCAGAAAAATCAAGAATGTTGTTCCTTTTGAAAAGGAACAGCAGAAAAATCGAGAATGTTGTTCCTTTTGAAAAGGAACAGCAGAAAAATCGAAAAACCAAAAATGTTGTTTCTTTTGAAAAGGAACAGCAGAAAAATCGAAAATGTTGTTCCTTTTGAAAAGGAACAGCAGAAACATCGAAAATGTTGTTCCTTTTGAAAAGGAACAACAGAAACACGCAAATGCCCTTCGTTTCAGGAACGGAAAAAATCGAAATCTTTGAGCAAAAGAACACATTTAGTTCAAACATATGTACACGAACGACTTGAAGAAAAGAAATTATGTACAAATTGTGAAAAGAAATGAATTCCTTAATGAATTACAGGTGAGGAAGACTTCTCTTCCTCTCCTAAAATCTCCATATCAGTGTCTCTGTGGAGCTGTTGGCAGAAGGATTCCCGAGTGAGTGGTTTACGATAGAGACGAACTCGGTGGCCATTTACTTTGAAGGCATATCCAGAACCGTCAATGGTGATTAAAGTGATGGTCCCATTGTCATGTACCTTTTGGATTTCGTATGGTCCCAACCAACGAGTCTGGAGTTTCCCAGGGAAGTCCTGAAATCGAGAGTCATATAACAGAGCCCAGTCTCCCTCGTGGAAGACTTTGTTTTTGATGAGCGCGTCATGCCATTTAGCTCGCTGCTGTTGAATCAGTGCTGTATTTTGTAGTGCAGAGAGCCTAATTTCGTCCAATTCATTGATCTATTGTAGTCAATTAATCTGTGCCTTGTATAGATCTAAGCCAACTTCATGTGTTGTTCGTAATGTTTGGATTTCAAATTCTATAGGAAAAATGGGTTGTTTTCCAAACACTAATTGATAAGGTGAGTAACCAGTGGTGCTTCTCCATGTTGTTCTATAGGCCCAGAGTGCTTCAGGTAGTTGGGCAGCCCAATCACGCCTATGTGATGCAATGGTTTTCGTTAGGATTGATTCTATTACCTTATTGCTACTTTCTATTTGTCCATTTGCCTATGGGTGATATGGAGTAGTGATTTTATGCTGGACATGATAATTATTAAGTGTTGCAGCTAATCTATTGCCAGCAAATTGTGGTCCTGCGTCTGTAATTATTTCCCTTGGAAGGCCATAACGTACAAATAGATGGAACATGAACTGTATGACAGAGTCCTCTGTGGCTCTTGGCAATGCTTCTGCTTCAACCCATTTGGTGACATATTCTGTTGCCACCAAGATATATGTTCTCTGATTTGATGAGGGCTTGATGGGTCCAACGAAATCAAGAGCCCATCGCTGAAATGGTTCGATGACTAACTATGGTTTCAGAGGCATCTCGTCAGCTTGACCAGGACGTCCTGCTCGCTGGCAGCTGTCACAGGCTTGGACAAATTTCTTTGCATCTCTGAAAATCGTGGGCCAATAATATCTTGTCTGTAATACTTTGTGTCCAGTTCTACGCTCAGCGAAGTGTCCCCCACACGGTCTGTCATGACAGGCTTTTAGGATGTCAAAGATTTCATCTTCTCGAACACATCTCCTGATATGCATGTCTGCCCCTGTGTGAAACAAATAGACCCCAATCCAGGAGAATTGAGTACTCTTCTGAACAATCTGTTTTCATTCATTAGGGGTTAAGTGTTTTGGTAGTTTAGCTACTGCAAGGTAATTTGCAACATTAGCATACCAGGGTGTCTGAACGGAAACAACAAACAGATGTTCGTCGGGAAATCGATCTTCAACTGCTGTTGCATCAATTGGCTTTGGCATTCTTGAGAGAAAATCGGCTACAGGATTCTCTTTTCCGGGTCGGTCCTTGAATGTGATATCGAATTCCTGCAATAAGATCAACCATTTAGTTATTTTGGCATTTGTGACAGGCTTATTTGCTAAATATTTTATTGCGGAATGATCTGTATACAAGATAATAGGATAGCCTATAATATAATGTCTAAATTTATTGACAGCATGTATTACAGCTAGGAATTCTTTTCAGTAACAGTGTAATTTAATTCAGAAGGGGATAAATTTTTGCTGATGTAATAGATAGCGTATGGTTTTTTATCCTCTTCCTACCCAAGGACTGCGCCAATGGCTGTATCTGAGGCATCAGCTGATATCTGAAATGGCAAATCCCAGTTTGTTCCTCGAAGGACTGCGGCTGTGGATACGAGCTTCTTTAAATCCTTGAAATCACGTTCACATTTTTCTGTCCAAAGAAAATCAACGTTACCAGTTAGTGCATATAAAGGTGCAACAATGTGTGAATAATGTTCTATAAATCATCTATAATAACCAGAAAATCCAAGAAAGCTGCGTACCTCTGTTTGAGTGGTAGGAGTGGCGAATAAGCAAAAGTATTTGGATTTTGGCCGGGTCTACCTGAATCCTGGCTGCTGAAACATAGTGTCCTAGAATAAGTCCTTTAGTCATCATCATGTAACATTTTTCGTGGCTTAAGCAAAGCCTGGTAGCTATGCAGCATTGTAGGACTTTTTCTAGGGTATTTAGTGTTGGATAAAAATCATCTCCATATGGTGTAAAGTCATCCATATATACTTCAAGTCCATCATTTATTAAATCTGCAAAAATGCTAAGGATATCCCTTTGGAATGTGGCAGGGGCATTGCATAGGCCAAAAGGTAGAACTCGGTAAGCAAATGTTCCCCAAGGACAAGTGAAAGTAGTTTTGTCCTGGTCTTCAGGGGCAATATAAATCTGATTGTATCCACTTAAGCCATCCAGGAAGGAAAAGAATTTATTTCCTGCCAACGTATCTAGCACTTGGTCTATGAACGGGAGAGGAAAGTAGTCTTTTTGTGTTGCTTTATTGAGTTCCTTGTAATCCACACAAATTCTCCATTTCCCATTCTTTTTTGGTACCACCACAAGCGAAGAGACCCATTTACTGTCAGAAATAGGATAAATAAAATTCACATCTAAAAGTTTCTGAAGTTCCGCTTTTACCACATCCTTTAGAAGAGGATTAAGTCTTCTTTGCGGTTGATGGACAGGTCTAGCATCTTTGTCTATATAAATGTGGTGTGTACACAATTGTGGGTTGATTCCTTTCATATCAGGGTAATCCCATCCAAATGCTTCTTGGTATTTTCTTAACATATGGATGAGCTTAGTTTCTTGTTCAGATGTGAGGTTGGCATTGATATTTAAAGTTTTTCCCGGTTCAATTTCCACAATTTTACTATTTGCGACAAAAGTAACAGGTATTGTTTGATCATGTGTGTCTTTCAGAGGATCTTCTTCTAATTCATTATCAAGTGCTGCTTCTATCATGTGACATTGTGTGTAGGATTGTCACACGGAATCAGTCAAGGGTGCGGACACAGCTGACCTTCCTAGAAGTCTAAGACATTCTAATGACAAACAAAACAAACTGGAGCTATCCTTCTCTAAACATACATTATGATATGAGAAATCAAGTGTTTCGTTCTTACCTCTGTCCAAACGCTGTTGTAGAATTCCAAGCTTTGTTGATCCGGATGAGCTCCTCCCGTTCTCCAAAACCTGCAATCACCAACAGTCAAACAATTAAATAGCACCTGATTATAACATAAAACAAAGCATATTCAACATATAGACCAAGGAGTACATGAAATAACCCATTAACAACAAGTTATTGAGAAGAATGGACCAATTTGCATTAAAGGTAATCAAAAGGAACCATTACAACCTGAGCCTTGGTGTTGTGCAAGCTCCTTCCAGGGTCCACAAGAGTCTTCCTCTACTTTGACAAAGCTCACCCACTTCCAAATAGAACAAGTAAGGGTGACAATCTCTCCTCACAAGCTTCTAAATGGGAGTCCTAATTCCTGTAGCATTTACCCTTAGAAATCTATAGCTTTTAACCTTTTTTCCTTCTGGCTCAATGCCTCTTTTTATAGTGCTCAAGAGGAAGTTAATCAGGTCCACCATCAATGGGATAGTCCCCTCTTTGGATGGGATCACTCCCTTATTGATGGGATAAGTTCCTCTTTGATAGGAGTGCATGAACCATCTGGAGGCGCTCAATACACATCAAACAACCTTCTAGAAAGCTCTAGAAATGACCACAAGTAAGTTTTTGAAGATAAAACTCGCGCATTTTAACCTTTTCAGAGGGACGCACCTGCCCCTTTAGATACAGAGCGTCCTTGGACGCAGACCTTATGAACAAAAGGTGCGTACCCGCAGGCAAGGCTTGAGAGAACCTGCGTACCCAGAGATAAACATATTTTATAAGGACTTTCTCTCTTTCTTGGAGTTTGACATGAATAGCAGAGGCATAAGACTTGCTCAAGAGGGTAGTATGACTGTTGATAGAGCCATACCGACTGTAAATAGCCATGGTGACATTTTTTAGTGTAACAGATTGCCCCCTAAAGTGCGAAGCCTGGAATAGATTAGGGTTTTGTATTATCTAGGAAGGGTGAAGCGCTTTATCATTTCGAGGATTATCTCGTGGAGAACCTGGTTGGAACCTGCAATTTTCAACACAAAATACATGGATAAGATTATATCATCACTGAGGTAGGCATTCCCATACTCAGATAAAAACTTTAACTAACAGACTAACTACTCTGATACAGAAATGATCTTGTAGTACATCATAATCATAGACTTTTGTAGACACAGTATGGGCGCAGCCATCTGTTTATGATTAGTCTACTTAGATAATGAATACAAAACTCCTCGCAGCCTGGATGGTAAAGATTTGATCCAGGGTCTTCACTCCTACTTCTCGAATTGGTACGATTCTAGCCATGCGAATAAATGAGTCGATGTCGAACATGGTAGAAACCACTTGATTACCAGTCGATGATGTGAACTGTTAACAAGCGTGAGAGAGACCACCAGTAATGTCAATGGTTCTCAAAGTACCCAGTACAATCCATGAGATGTGAATGAATGAGTTGATGTCGAACATTTCACGGAATCCTTCGATCGAAAGTCAATGATGTAAACTGACGTCAAAGGCGAGAAACCTGCCATTGATGCATGCAGACTTCAAGGCACTGACGATTTCTAAGTCATCTCTCTAGATAATGTGTTGATGTCGATAGAAAGTGACCCGTTGCGGGCAAGCCCACAACACGAAATCATTGTTCAAGTTGAAGAAACGTTGCTGTAAGGACTGACTCAGGGATGGTCAAATGGATGACAAGTATTTTGCAGATGAAAGTTTTGTTTGCAGACCTCTTGGACACATAACGACACGACAGATGGTTTGGTGCTAAATAACTCAAAGTTAATCCCCGGAACCCGGTTGAAGACTTTCAAAAGTGGTTTGATTGACTGTGAGGTAAAAGATTTCCCAACCCAGGTGAATGAAAAGTGTCGTGTCCAAGAGTGGTAATAAAGTTTCTTTTGAGACAAAAGGTAACAAATAGGCTCATTCTTCTCTTTTTTCCCCCACCATTTCTGGCAAGTACCTCTTTATTTTTTAACAAGCTTGAGGAGGATAACATATGCTTGATTATAAGCTCATCCTTCGGATGAGTCCAACCCAGTTTTGATTCGAACCCTAGGAAGGAGTGGTTCGTTCCTGTTTGTAATTGAACAGGTCCTTTACTGTGAAATGTTTAACGAGCCCAGCATAGGAGAAACTCGGCGTTTTTCAATTTTTGAGAGTCTGAAAAACTTAAGGAAACTCCAAGTTGAACTTTTTCGTAAATTTGTGTCCCTCAAGCCCGAAAAAGTATAAAATAATACCTGGGGGAACCGCTTGATCTTGCGTCCAAGGAGTACTTTCATAATTAGTGTCACTGACCTGAAAAGTAAAAAGCGATCAAGGACACGTCGTTTTATTTCCGTATCGAGTTTGAAACGACAAAAACACGGCAATCTTTTCCTGATTTTACGGTCAGAAAAGAGCTATAAGGGGACCGTCTTTTAATTCCGTTTTAACGAGTGTAAAAGAAACGCTCGGCAATCTTTTCATGTTTTAGGAGTCAGAAAAGGGCTTAAAAGATGACTCTGAGGTTTCACTTTTTCGTAAGTTTTAACGAGTTCGAAAAAATGATAAAAATGTACTCATGGTTTTCACTTTTTCGTAAGTTTTAATGAGTTCGAAAAAATGATAAAAATGTACTCATATGGCCGACTTTCAATTTAATTTACGAGCAGGAAAAGACGGAAAGAACTCGGCATTTTCATTTGTTTTACGAGAATGAAAAATAGCAAAATAATCTTGGGATTTTCATGAGTTTAACGAGTCTTGAAAATAACTAAAATTGACTCGAAATAGGTTTCATTTTTACAAAAGCTTGAAACAGATAAAAAACTATGCTTCAAAGTAGTTTCATTTTTTCACAAGCTTGAAACAGAGCTAAAACTGTGCTTGATGCCCCCTAAGCATAACTGTTAGAGCGCATGCCCCCTCAGCCTCATTTCATTCAACCAGCTGGATGAAATGAAGGTTGAGTTACGAGATCACTTGAAAGACTCGACCTACAACTATAAGAAAATTACGCAAAACTAAAATAACTAACCTAAATACTTAACATTTATGAGATCTAGTCAATCTCTCGACTCAAGTAGAGGAGGATTTGTTTCATTTTTTAACGAGCTTGACACAGGAAAAGAACTATGCTCGGATTCAGTTTCATGTTTACTCAAGCTTGAAACAAAAAACTATGCTTGTTATAAGTTCACATGCCCCCAGCATAAAGATGCAAACCAAGGTACATGCCCCCCAAGCTTCATTGGATTCAATGAGGTGGATGGAATGAAGCTTTACTTTCAAGATCTTGGAAAGACTTGTGGGAGCTGTTTCATTTTTTAGTGAGGTTGACACAGGAAAAGAACTATCCTCAAAACCCTTGTTTCATTTTCTAAACGAGCTTGACACAAGATAAGGAACTATGCTCATAACTACTCTCTAATCTACCTACTTAACCTACCCTTGTTTCATTTTTTAACGAGCTTGACACAAGACAAGGAACTATGCTCAAAAAGTTCGCATGCCCCCAGCATAATGATGCAAAGCGAGGTACATGCCCCCCAGGCTTCATTGCACTCAACCGGCTGGATGAAGTGAAGGTTTACTTTCAATATTTAACTTGAAAAGGGAGTTGTTTCATTTTTAAGGAGGTTGACACAAGAAAAGAACTATCCTCATACCTGATTCATTTTTTAACGAGGTTGACTCAGTAACAGGAACTATCCTCAAACCTGATTCATTTTTTAACGAGGTTGACTCAGTAACAGGAACTATCCTCACACCTGATTCATTTTTTAACGAGGTTGACTCAGTAACAGGAACTATCCTCACAAAATCCTACTTTCTACAATCTAACTACATATCCTAAAATCTAGCTGATTCATTTTTTAATGAGGTTGACTCAGTAAAAGAACTATCCTCATGCTCACTGATTCATTTTTTAACGAGGTCGACACAGTAAAAGGAACTTTCCTCGTAACATCCAATTTCATTTTTTAACGAGGTTGAGAGAGGAACAAACTATCCTCGTACTCGTTTCATTTTTTAACGAGGTTGATACAGGAAAAAACTTTCCTCACACCTGATTCATTTTTTAACGAGGTTGACTCAGTAACAGGAACTATCCTCATTACATCCAGTTTCATTTTTTAATGAGGTTGAGACGGGAAAAAACTATCCTCACACACACTGATTCATTTTTTAATGAGGTTGACACAGTAAAAGGAACTATCCTCGTACATACTGATTCATTTTTTAATGAGGTTGACACAGTAAAAGGAACTATCCTCGTGCAGCCTATTTCATTTTTTAACGAGGTTGATACAGGAAAAAACTATCCTCGTACATACTGATTCATTTTTTAATGAGGTTGACTCAGTAACAGGAACTATCCTCATTACATCCAGTTTCATTTTTTAATGAGGTTGAGACGGGAAAAAACTATCCTCACACACACTGATTCATTTTTTAATGAGGTTGACACAGTAAAAGGAACTATCCTCGTACATACTGATTCATTTTTTAATGAGGTTGACACAGTAAAAGGAACTATCCTCGTGCACACCTGTTTCATTTTTTAACGAGGTTGGCTCAGGAAAAGGAACTGTCCTCGGATTCAGTTTCATGTTTACTCAAGCTTGAAATGAAAAACTATGCTTGTTATAAGTTCACATGCCCCCAGCATAAAGATGCAAACCAAGGTTAATGGCATCATCCGGATTCAGTTTGACTAATGAAGTTATTAATGGCATCATCTTCTATTTGATCTTTAAAATCAAGTGCCTCTTGTATAGTCAATGGAGATCTAATGTTATCAGTAAGGTATGATACAGGATATTTGTTAGTTTTAATTATTGTGACACTTGGCTGCGCTGGAGGGTATAGAACTAAATTCTTGATATCAGGTCCTTTGGTTATGGTCATATTTCCTTGCCGGCAACCAATGTAAGCATCGGCAGTGGCAAGACAAGGTCCACCTAGAATTAGCGGGTGTCCATCAAGTCGGGTTTTTGGATTAATTATTAGGAAATCGGTTGGATATTCCCATGAATCTACAGAGACCATGACATCATGTAGAGTACCTTCTGGTCTAACCACAGATCGGTCAGCCAATTCTAACAAAGTAGAGGTGGGTTCTACAGATGTAATGCCAAGCTTTTGACAGGTAGTGGTTGTTAAAATATTGATTGAAGCTCCGAGATCAACTAAGGCAT